>CM075857.1:98413388-98885353 GCA_037975125.1 Latrodectus hesperus | reverse complement strand
CCAAATTCCCACTTTTTCAAAACAGATAATCATGAAAAACTGTCACATTTACCAACGAAGACACTGTTTTTGGTTCAAACTTAACGACACTGAATAGAATAGATTATAGCAACTATTTTAGACTTACTACGAAAAAGTGTACAACGTTCAAAATTTAATAGATTTGATAAACTTCAAAATACTCAGTAACTTCATCTTATATACATAAGGTAAAATTTTTGCTAACCTTATTTTAACTTTTTTTACCAATCTAAAAGGTTGAGACCTTTCCCATGGAATTCTGTATTATTTATGTATCAATGTTTAATTTCACTTACATATATTTATATGACCATCTCATACCAATTCATAACTAGAACATCCTTACTTATTACTCTGATTCAAGAACTGAATATTCAAAATTTACCAATTTGTAATAGCTTTACAGAACTCTGCATTGTTACATTACATTGTGATTACATTAAGATCTAAAGTATGATATATTAAGAAATAAAATTTAATCATATCTATAAAGGGACTTAGAATTATTAATATAATGAACACAGAGTACTTTTAGTTACAATATAATTTCAAATATTTTCTGAATTATATTTAATTTTGGTTGAAATTTATGGTAAGGACATTAATACCAAGAAGTCTTATTTTTTTGTCACATTTCATTATAATTGCAAAGTATGAACATTAAGATGAGAAAAATATAGTTTACTTAGGTCAAAAGTTGGAACACAGTACAGGAATAATTCCTTTCTAAGTTTTTCAGTGGCATCGAGTCTATAGCAATTAGATTTCTCAATACTGTAATAAATGCAAGTTCAGTTCTTGCATGTGTATAAATTACTGCATAATATTTTCTTCAATCAATAAATTACAATAACAAAATTTTATTTTCAATCCTTTTTCTTAATTTGTGTAGTGTCCCTCTTAAATATATATATAATTCCACATTCATTAAAATACTTTTAACTACTAATACAAACATTTACAGAACTTTATGCAGCAGTCATATGGCACATTTGTTATAGCCCTTATTTTAGAAAAACCATATAGCATATTTTCTTGAATACTTAAGAACTCCACTTTGAATGCCTATAGTTTATTACAAATTATTGGTAAATAAGCAAGATTTATAATCCATAAATGTATATAAGACATCTGCCATGAAGAGTTATATTTATGAAGTGAATAGTTTCTCTAACTTTTATAAGTAAACAGATAATTAATATTTTAATAAAACATTACTTTTAAAAATAACACATAATTAAAATTTTAAATAAACATTTGTCAGCTTCATGAAAATTAGTATTTATTCCTTTGAACTAAGATTCAAATCAACTGAAAATATTCTAACTAAAAAAAAAACTTTTCTAACATTAATTCTCAAATAAAAATCATGTAGAATTAGTTAAGATTTAAGTACATTAAAAAAATGCATAGTAATATTTCACTATCCTATGTTATAGTAGGAAATTAAAACATTTTAATTCTACTAACATATAAAGACAATAAATTTTATTAGTGTAATATCTCGTTTCTTGCTTCTAATTAGAATTTTTCATCAAGTTTAATTGATAAAATAATTGTGTGCATTCTAATATAAATGTGACAATCTCTTAAAACTTAATAACTAAGGTTCTCAAAAAATTAAGTTTTTAATCAAAATTCAAAAAATTAATTTTTATCCTGATGAAAAATTAGTTTTAACTGTACATCTATTAAAAACATTAAAATTTCTCTAGAATATTTGACATAACCCATGAATAACCCTCACGAAAAAATTTACCATACAAATTTAAGGTATCAGATTAAGATAATAGATAAATCAGTCTAATTAATTATGGCAGTCAAATCAAGAGGGCTGACAATAACAAAAATTCACCTACCTTTCTTTGGACATCAATAAATTTCTAAAGCAGTGAATGTAGGCACCTACTCCTTGGGTAAAAAAAATTGGAACACCAAGGGGATGTAAATAAACCAGATTCACTGCCTTACATATGAAGTCAACCAACAAGGACACAGAATAAGTAAAATAAATTTCTTTATTATTCTTATGTACATATTTTTTTATTTACAATTTATTAAAAACAATATCAATGGTGACAAACTGCACCTCATAATTTGAAGGAGTACAATGTTTTAATGCACAACTATAACAAAGTTTTTGATTTATTACTACACAAGCACGTTCATTAAAATCTCATCAGGAAAGAGACCAACTATAAGCACTGGAGGTTGTACACTAGCAGGATATTGGGTAATTTCACCTTAGTAGTTTTAGAACACGACCATCAATGGTATTTGGGTTTCACAAGGGACATTAGTTGTTTCAGAAAATCATGTTATCAGAAGAAACTTGGACACAGGACTCCCGAAGACATAACCTGATTGAGATGTAAATTTCTTAACAGCACATGGTTTGATATTTGAAGGTTTATTCACACAATTTCTATTTAATTCCACTGCCAACCTAAGTCTGGAACCTTTGGTTAGAAGCATTAAAAGCTGTAATTAAATCGATCCATATTATACGATATGGAATATTAAAAACTTGTTTTTCTAAAGATTGAGTTATTTAACTCAATTTCTGCTATACTATCACAGTATTTTAAGTAATTTTTAAAATTAAAAATTATGAGAAACAGAATTATTGGTCTTAATCAGGCCAAAATTTCAATTTTCGTTTACATGATTTATTATTTCACAAAATAAAAAATTTGCATTTTTAAAACGAATATTTAATGCTATTACAATTCATATGTAAAATTAATCAAGATAAATTTTTGAATAAGTACTTCGATCTTACAAATAACTATTAATTCATAAATATCTTTTGTTTCTCAAATATACTACTAATTCTATAAAAAATATTAAATAATAAATAAATACTCAATAACTAGGATACTTAGTACTCTTTATATTGATCAGAAGTCGCAAAGTGAGCTGTTAAAACAAGTAAGCGTCTTTTCAGTTGACATCCAACTTTTTCTGTTTTGGGCCAATATAGGAGGATCCCACGAGCTTGTATATGATGCACAACAATTCGTATGGTTAAAGACTGAATATCTAGAAACACTTTAAAAGAACTTTTTTCGCAAAACAAACACATGTAATGCAAGAAAAAATTTCACTAGTATATTTAAGAGGTGGATTGTAAAACTAACGAAATTCAATAATTTAAAAAAAAAACATTAGACTTTCATAGAATTAATCCTTAGCATCTTTTAATAAGAATTAAGAATTCCAATAAGTCAAGAAATTAATTTAATACATTAAAACTGCAATGCTTATAAAACAAATGTTACATATAAAGTTAAACTTAGAACTTTTACTTCGACTTAAATCATGCTTCCAGGACAAGATTACTTTCTTACAATTACTAATTTTCAAACCTTTCATTATAACTTGAAGTTAACTAAAAGAAACATTCTTTAGTTCCAAATTATATTGCACGAAATAATAAAGCTATATTAAAATATACCACCAATTTTCTTCACTGTAGATGAAGTTAACCTAAGTTCAGTCTTACTTCAGTAAATGGCAGAATTCCACTGATCAAACTACGTAAAACGGGATAAATTTAAAATGCACTTGCCCTTAATAGTAACAACACTTCGCTTAAAACCTAACAAAAGCAAACATTACATTAATTTTAAGTTTAAAATCAATTAAGATTAATTAAATATAAGAAAAATACAACCCCTAGTATTCATATTTCCTTTGAGAGCTTTACTATCTTCATTATTCCACTTAAAAATGTCACGAAGACATCTAACTGCAAAAGTTAAAAAATTTATGGGGGAAAAACCCCCAGAACATACCACAAAACAAAATATAATTTTACAATTGGTTAAATAATGAAATGCAGCATACGGATTTAATGTATCAATCGCCCAGGATCCAAATTTGATTTCTTGATATTTACTCACAAAGGTTTCAGGAGCATTTTGATATCGACTTTAAGCAGATTTCACAAACATTAGCTTCTTATAAAATCGCCACTATACTCTTTGCACATATAGCATCTAAAATTAGACTAGAGGACACATGCGCAAATATTTAAGACAAAATATTACAAAATGAGCTATTAGAACTTACAAGAAACATGCATCCAATATTAGTATATTTATAAACTATTCTGTAATTCAATACTTAAAATCAATTCACATGCTATATAAGGTTACGATTTTTAAATGCCAATTTAAAATCAAAATATTGAAGGCAACTTAACAATGACAGTACTAAATAAATATAAAGAATATCAATATCTTCTCAGGTACATTCAATTGCATTACTATCAATGTATTATATCAAATATTCAAAGAATTAAAACGAATTTAAACACATACTACCAGTATTAAACAAATTTTAAGTTCCAAGTTTTCGGCCCGTTCTCCAACCCATAACAAGTATGTCTAATAACATCACTAACCTTCAAGGAAATACTGTAGTTTTATTTTTTAATGAAACCTGTAAATATGAATACACACAAGCCAAAAATTCATTATTTCTCATAAGAACTAGTTAGGATAAGAAATTATAATTATAGATTAACTCATACCTTAATTGATTCTTCGAAGTAGGTTTCTAAGAAAATCTGCTTTAGGTATAAGAAATTTAAGTACCATACAATTTGTTTCATTGCTGGTTACACATGAAATACGTATTCACAAAAGCTTAATACGATTTAGATCAATGCAATCTTTAAATTATCTAGAATTAATTTATCATGCAACCCATCACTATTACACAATTTTCCATTCATACCAAAGGATCACAAGAAACCTACTTCTACGACTCTTTCAATTTCCTACAATTAAGTCAAATTAGCTTAGTTAAGAAGTTTATAAACCCAGAATATTTAAAAAGAAAAGAAAGAATTATGAGTAAGTATTTATATACTCTGATATAATATGTTAATAAAAATGTACTTGGCTGCGGGATCCTGGGATCTGCCCTGATAAAACATACTTCATGTCAAAACAGTACTTTCTTCGCATTGATTTTTCTTAGATCCGCAAAATTAAAAACAAAACCTGTAAAAGTTTACGAAAACAAAAACACATTCGCAAAATTCGCACATTGTTATTACAACTTCTTAAGACAGGCACAAATGGAAGATAATGATATATTTGAGTGCATTAATTTACAATAATTTAATGACAATCTTTAAATCTTTTTGTACTGCGTTCGGCAGTACAATTTAGTCACAGTAAAATAATTTACTTAACCTATCTTGCTTAGTTTCTACGCTAAATTCCTGTCCAAGCTGGAACCTATTATTTTAAAGTCTTGCAACAAATCGGGAAATATATCGAGGTTCTACACAAGCCTGTAAATAAATAAATATGGGAAAACACGATGCGATCAAAGATAAGCAAATAATAAAAATAACAAGCATTCAAATATAACTAGGTTCCATAAGCATAAAAAAAATGCATGAACATTTTACTGTCACCATGTGCTGTAAGTTCTAAGCCATGGAGCTCTTTCATATTGACCGTGTATCGCATACTTCATTTACTTCTAAATCAGTTATTATAATCTGAAAAAGGTTATAAATTATGAACATTCACCCTTAAAGAAATAAAAAATAATTTTAAAATAAATAGGTTGGAATCAAACCAAAAGTTGTCACTTATAGTGGGGTCACCAAGGTAATATTAGGTAACATTTAACAGGCATATTCAACTGATGCAGTTGGTTATTGATTAAAGCTGAAAACTCGCATGTCCAAGATGCCAGATACAGATAACATTCAATTTGGGTATTCTTAGGCGTATTTAAATATCTGAAAAGATTTGTTAAATATAAAATTAACAAATACACGAGTTTTTATATAGAGAAAATAGGAATAGAATGAAACGATTTCAAACCAATGAACCGGGGTAGTTTCTTAATTTTCATGATCCGTTGGTGCACCATAACTCAACTTTTGTAGTAGTCAATAATTTACACGTTATAAACAATAAGCAGATTGAATGTAGATATCCAAGGAACTAGAATAGGGGACAATGTATTATTTACAAAGCAAATGAATTCTCACTTAAGATTAACTTAATATAAATTATAAACAGAAAAATAATAACCGAATTAATTAACAGAGTCCAAGTTCTAAAATTTTGATATAGTAAATATTAATCAAGGAATTAGCCGTGTCACTTACCCATACCGTAAATTTCAACTACTTACCACCCAGCTACAACATAATACTCATCTCTAGTAACATCGATTCACCAGTAAGAGAACGCTGCTTCAAAGGATCATGAAGAGATATATTCCGTTGTGGAACCAGTTGCAGTATTTATAGTTAAAAAAGGACTTAGCTCTGTATTCTTGCGCGTAACAATTGAAATAGTTCTTAGAATTATGTTAAACGCTTGTTTGTTTAAAGGTGTGATAATTGAAATAGAAATACTTTTTTATTCCTATCTATAAATTTAAATGGTAATAAAATAATAAATTTCTACATTATGGCTTGATTCAAATGTGTAATTATCACAATAAAAAGAGACGCAATTTCTCTCGCGGAAACACAAATTTCAGATCTGTAAAGTGGTTTCACAATTGACCTTTTGAGGCACACTGTTCAACAACGCATGCGCTGAAACGATTTCCAGAAATTTCGGAGTCGCATAACTCATTATTGATCTATAATATACAGCAAATTTTCAAACTCTACAATGGGTAAATGGGTTACTTAAAAAAAGCAGTGCTATTTTGAAATTTACTGATTTTATCCTAAAATAATTTATTTAGACATTTCAACGAAATGAATAATATTTTATACATAAATTATATAAAGTTTTATGCAAATGCAGAAATTAAAATAGTTTATTGTTAAATGAATGATTCCTTCGAATAGTATAATAATGAATAATTTTAATTAATTCATAATTAGAATTATTCATATACAATATCGATTTTTGTATATATTTGTTTATATTTATCTGTTTTAACAGTTACAACGATTTAGACGAAATACTTAGTATAAATTATTTTTGTGTTAACTGGAATGAAAAATCAACTATTACTTTTGAAAAGAAATTTGTAAAATTATAAAACGTTCCTATAATATAATAGTTTATTCCCTTATTAATTCATCGTATGAAAAATAATTTGTTGTCAACTGCCGATTTTCCAAATAAAAGATATGTTATTTGGAAAGGCTCCTTATCATTAATTTTCAAAGTTATTTATATTATACATTGCTCTTCTCTGACAATTATGTAACAAAATTCAAATAACTGTATTAGATACATAAATTAAACAAATTAAATGAAATCCGTTAAATAAATTACCTTTAGAAAAGAGATGCACGAAAAAATTTCATGTAATAAATAAATTTTCATTAAGATACAAAAACATATGACAACAATGACATTAAAATAATGATAATGTATTTTCTAAAGTTGATCGTATCAAGGTAAAGAGTATAATATATATGTACATAATTATCAATATTAATACTATAATATAATTATTTCATAATATTACTATAACATAATTATTTTTAAAAATAATCACATTTACACTTGCTTAGTTTTGCTAAAAGGATTTTACTTTTCAAAATTAAGATAATTTATTGAAAAAGTAACGATTCTAATATTAGTTTCATATTCTTATTAAGCAACTTGCTTCAAATTTAACTTTTAAGAAATGTCATTCACAAACTTGTGAATATTGATAAATATTTTATTTCTCTCTCTCCAAACAGTAAAAATATAACGACAAATATTCTCAGAAATTAGCTACTCATTTAATAATTTAATATAAAAGAGCAAATAATAAAAAATATGAAACATTCATAGCTTAATGTCTTCATAAAACTTCAACACAATTCATACATGAGATGCTAATAAATGATATTAATAAACGTTGGTTAAATATCGCTACAATTGTTTTTATGTGATTAATATAAATTTAATTGTTGTTAATTAAGGTCTAATTAATTATTCTTCATTATTTGTATCATTACCAAATCATTTTATTAAGAAATTGAGGTAGACAAGGTATTTTTGGAGCGAATTTTAAAAGACATCAAAATTTAGAAATAATTTTAAATATTGATTGTCAAAATTAATTTTAATTTCTTAACTTTTTTTTTCTTTTTCTTCTTAAGAAAATTTTAAATTAAAAAATCCAAATATTTTACAAAAATAAAAAAAAAAATTTGTATATTAAAAGGAAAAAATTTTTTAAATATTTATTTATTTATTTATATTATAAATAATAATTAAGTTTATATGTAAATAAATTATCTCAAAAATAAAATACAGATCAAACACAAAATTTGTAATAATAAAATATGTTCAATCTTGCTTTCAACTATAAAAGAGTTAAAAATTTCCTAAAATTTCGATTCGAGTCACAATGAGGAATAAGTAAATGCAAACGAACTTCACTCTAGAAAAGCGTTTCACAAGGAAAAAAATTTGAATAAACTCAGAAATTATTAAAAAATACGTTGAAAGCGTTGAAGAAAATAAATAAGATAGAAATTAATTAAAATAACAGAACTTCGTTCTCAACATGAAATAGCTATTGACAGAAAGAAAAGTACGAATAAGAGATACTTCAAATAATTATGAGCATAAATAAAATAAATTTCGTTCTGCTCTTGCAAGGAAGAATGTGTATTCTAATCAACTGAAATCTATTCAACAGAAAGAGAAGAATGTGTACCATATTATATTTTGTAAACTCTCTATTAGTATAAATAAAATAATGCAATAATAATGCTTGTGCTGCTCTAGACAAAACTGTAAAAAAGTAAAATTATGATATGAACGTAATGAAATAATTTATATAAATTAACTTTGTTCTGAGCTTGTTAAGAAATGAAAGTAAGGTATTTATTAATTCACAAGTTGTGAGCTTTAAATAAAGCAATTAATATTTTTAAACTTCGTGGTTTTTAAGTAAGAACCCATTCTTATTCGCGGAAATAACAGCAGCAAAAATTGTCTCCCTAAAAGTAGCTTCGTAGGCAATTTGTCGATCCTTTAAATAAATTTTACAAAATAGAATATTTTTATTTAATAAATTTTTTATTTTATAAAACTAACTTTATAAAAAAATATTGAAAAATAATTCTACTATTTTATTAATAATAGTTAACATTCAAGCAGAAAAATAATTAATAAATTAAATAAACAAAAAATCAATGGCTTCTAATACCATTAAAATAGAGTACCATCAATCTGAATAAAATTAGAAAACATATATTTTATAAATTCCTTGTTTTTTGCAAATTCATTAATAATAATATAATTTCGTTATTTGGCCGATTGGTTCTCATTAATAAAAATTAACTAAGCATATTAAATTAACCTCGATTAATTTTATGTATACTTTAAGATTTATCAGGAAATTGTTATTGTATACTTTACAGAAGTGGTGTACCATATATGTCCCAAATTCAGCTATAAAGTTATTGAGACATATTAATAATATACTATAAAAATAATATTAATATAAAACTTATTTATAAAAATTCTGTACAAGCAGTATTGATATCGTAAAGCATTCTCCAATTATAAAAACGATTTTTTCACAGTTGAAAATAAGTTGCAGCTGTTATAAGTTTAGATCAATTTCTTATATATTTGTGAATGTGACACAGAAATGTAAATATTTATGAAGATGAAGACGAAAATCACTTTTTTATTGGAAGGAAAACGATAAAGAGAGGAAGTATTTTTATGCGTATTAATAATTAAAAAGCTATATTTCATAGTAAAAAATTGTAATATAATTAATAAGTAAATACACAATCAATATACAACCCATAAATGTTATAAAAAATATAATTTAAAATAAAATTAAAATTTAAGATAAAACATTTTATTTCTGAATAGCAATTTAAACAAAATTCCTACTTTATTTTAAATATAGTTTTAAATAATAAAAAGGATTTTTTAATACATCGTAGTTTTGCTTTCTAAAGAAATGCTTCAAATATTTTAGTCAGGCAATGGAAAGTAAAAAATCATTGAAGAACTGCAACAAATAATTAAATTCCTGTTTAATAGAATTTATTGGCGGAATCTGGGTCCAAAACATGCAGGGTAATATTTTTAGAGATTTTAAATGATCATCACAGTTTCAAGCGTCCGCTGACCTAAATTTTACTCCCAATTTTTTACTTATATGAATTCTTTTAACAAATTGAGTTTAACCGATATCACTGTTATTTTTTACGGATATTTTTTCCATTATAATCATATTGTAAATATTTTGGAGATAGTCTTTATGTTTCGAATTTGCTAACGATTTGGCGACAACTGCATTTGTCCTAATAACAGGAAAATATCCAAATCGAATGTGAAAAATGTAAATACCATGGAATACTAAAATTTATAATCAAACATAAAAAATACAAAAATTAAATTAAAGTATTCAAAGGACAAAAATGAGCAGAAGGTAGAAAACGTAAATAAATATGGAACAGTAAAATCAATTTCTGATGGTTAATTCATTAAAAAAATAATACAGATATTTAAATATTGTTATTATTTTATATTATGAAGAAGATGTAGTCTTTAGAAAATCATAAATCTTGTATCTATGTATTTGAAGAAAACTATAACAAAATTTTACATTTACATAAAAGCATCTGTGTTTTTACTAAATTTCAAATAGCAGTATCCATATAAGGCACAGATGGGGCCAAAAATATTTTTTGACTTCCAGTTCATCCAAATTTTACAATTTACATGCATTGCATGCAAAAATTTTACAAGCAATAATTCCGCTTTAAATAAATCTAGTTCCATAAAACATCTAAAGTGTAATTTTTCCATTTGTATTTAGAAAAAAAAGTAATCATATTTACAAACGACTCATTTCTTGAAAAATTAATTTCGAAGAAGGAATTCCTTAGCATTTGAAATATACCATAAGCATATATTAATTTGACATCAAGCAAAAAAGAACGACACATAAATATATGTTGAAATATGAATAGAAATATATAAAAACAATGACCTATAACAAAATAACCTCGAAAATATATTAAGTTATTGATAACGAAAAATGAATACATTAAATTATTGGTAGTGAAGAATTACGCTAAAAAAATATTTTAAATGAAAATGGGAGAGCCGACAGAAATAAGATGTGCGAAAGCGTTGCTAATATAGAAATGTAATGTAAATGATAACACAATATTTGGAGACAGTCCTATTTTCTTAAAGAACAAAAAAATGCCTAAGCTCTAATATATTAAATAAAAATGTAAAGAAAATAAATAACTAATTGATGCATAGGAAAAAATATGTAACAAGAAAAACAAATGAAATCATATATATAATTGTAAATTGTGGATTTGGAAATAAATTCAGCACACATTCATGTGTATAAGGAAATATGAAAAAAACATGAAAGTCGAAAGTTAAAAAATGTTGAAATGTTTGAAAATGAATGTGACATTCATTTCACCCTCATAACATAAGTATCACATTAAGGTACATGCAGAATTTTATCAAATGTATAATTTAAACAATCACCAACACACTTGATAGAAATGCCTGATTTTTCCATTATATATTCCATATAAAACAACTCATTAATTTTACAGCTTAAGTTACATGTTCAAATTTTAAATTATTTGTATTTAAAAATATATAATTAAATAAAATTTATTTATACATGAAAACACACAGATTTTAATTAATGCAAAAACAATTCATACTTTTTAATTATAGTCTGATTTATTTATTAGGTCATTTTTTATTATATATATATATATATATATATATATATATATATATATATATATATATATATATATATATAAATACTTATCAAAATTAAACATTGACTAATTTTTTGAAATAATAAATGTGACCATCGATTTCATGACTTACATAATTTTTAAGCTCATATTTTATTATTATTGAAAGATGGAGAAAATAGAAGTAAATATACGGGAAATAAAAAAGAATGTTGACTCTCTCTCTCTCCCTTGAAAATGTCTTACTTTGAGGAAAATGTCTTACTTTATATGCTTTGAGGAATATGTAACTTAAGTTTTCTTAAAATTGAAATAAATATAATAGAGATTCGAGAATCGTTAAAATATTTATCAGAACAAGTTTTAATTCAAAACAATTACTCAAAAACATTTATTTTAAAATAAAAATAGGAATTGCAATTAATTAAAAACATTTATTATTATTAATTTTTTTTGGTTGTTATGATCCACTTAACACTTTTACAGTATTACAAAGGGTGAAAGTGATGACACTTAGTCTAGTGGAATATTCAGTGGGTATGCCAATGTGGCCCCCGAAAGTGGATGGCTCTACGTCATTCAGAAGCAGAGACAAAGCTGAAGACCATACTTAACAGATCTAATGCAATTGAAAAGACCTATTACAAAGAAAATTAAAAATTACCATAAATTATTTAAAATGAACGACTATCCCTTTCATTGGGTACATTCTATTTTTAATTAATTAAAACTTTAGATTTTAATTAATTAAAAATAAAATACAGATTTTATAAATATATATCTTTTTAAGAATAATTTCTGTAAAATAGAAAAACCAGTACAATATATGCTTTAAATAAATTCCGGAATAATAGATGTTTCAGAACGAAGAAGGAAGTGAAGAAAATTCGCGAAAAACATCGTAGAGTAAATTTTATTTTGGCGAAAAAGCTAAAGATTAAGAAATTAGAGTTAAAAATTAATTTAATAAGTTTTATGTGTTATCACCATAATTAAATTAAAATCAATTAATTATAAGAAATTAAATTTAATATAGAATAAAGAGTTCAACTATCTATTCACTGTAATCAATGAACTAGAGTCCAGTAATCTAAAATAATAAATATTGCAAGTTAATTATCACATAACTACACTACAAAAACTATACGTAACGAGGAAAATATTATTTTTGAGAGGAAAATTTGAAAAAGTGAGAATATTACTTAATAAGGCGAAAACAAAACTAGACACGTGTTCCCTCATCTACTTACGATTTCTATTCTTAGTAAGTGGTAAAAATTTTTAAAATTAGGATTAAATTAATGAAGAATGACTATCAATATGTGGTCTGTAATGAGTTTTACTCAATAAAAATGGAAAAGAATGTTTTATTTTTATTAATTGAATAAGAGCTTTCGTTTATCTGACATAACTACAGCATTCAATAATCGAAACTGATATTGCTACAATTAATTCAAGTAAATAAATACAGCATTAATGTACTTATATATTGTTATTCATTTTCACATATCTTTACGAATTAAATATTATATTTAGTACCAAGCATTTTCATACTATAAATAAACACAATGATAGAAAAGTCAGAAAATTTATAATTTTTTTAAATTCTGTCAGAAGTTTGACTTTTAGAATTACATTAACAAAGAAATTAATGCCTAATTCTCGTAAAAAGTTTAAGTGGAAGTTAGTCGTTTCAAAATTACTAATTAAATGTGAGAACTGAATAACCTCATACCTGATCGTTCTATAATTCCAAACATCATCCAGAATAATTCATTATTTTTTCCAAATTCTAGGTGTCACAAGTATAATATTCTTAAAAAATCAGGAATACGTTTTGGTTTTAAATTAATTACACGGATTGTTCAACAGGTTTCACGCCGACTTAGAAGACAGCCAACCCGTTAGTTGGACAATAGTTACCGTGTTCCTATCACTGTTTCCCCACACCCCCTTATACATCAATTCGTGCTTTTTTATTTCATTTTATTTGTTACATACATATTGTTGCCAATTCAAACATAATAAATATTAATTCTTCACACCTTTTCTAGAAATATCCTACTCTTATTTTACATTTTTTTAAGAAAAAGTATTGCAAATGTTTAAAATCTAATAATCACTTTAAATTATGATGAAAGGATACTGATATTTTAAAGAAAAACAAAATTATTGAATAATTTATGCCAGAAGATAAATTTTACGATGGAAATTGTGTCATATATATATATATATATATATATATATATATATATATATATATATATATATATATATATATATATATATATATATATATATATATATATATATATATATATATATATATATATATATATATATATATATATATATATATATTGACAAAACGCGTATAACCCAAAAATAATAATTCAAAAGCTATTCTAAAAATTTAGTTCATATATAGCATATTGCTTTCAGAAATGTTTTTTGGCAGTATATGCATACCCATATTTGAACTAATTTCCTGTAACTTCAGAAAATGGTCATAATATTTTCTTACATTTACGTATTTACTGTAGATAATAAAATTAATCATTAATCTCCTCACAACCTGAACTGAATCAAACATTTTTCTTAGTATTTTACCTTTGAATATCATTTAGCTCATTTTCAATTGTTCTAATGATAACCAAGTTTTCACTTCAGATATGCTTTATAAATGTACTAATAATAGAGTTTTCACGTAGTGGTGTTATATAAATATGTATTTTAGTATTAGTGCTTATAAACTGAGATTTAAAATGATTTTTAACATACATTTAGCTTTTTCTTTGTCTTACAGTATCAAATGGAGGTGACATACATAAGTAATACAATACGTTCAAATGAACTCTGTTTATTATGCGTGATTTCACTATGGACAACATAATAAGCACCAGTGTTGTGTGTACACCATCTGCTCCTATTTTACTTAGCCTTTCTTAGGACTTTGCACCAAAAATAATAAATTTGTAAGATGAAAGAAAAAGTTAAGTGATATTAGGAAGAGTATTTTTCAGTTAAAATGTAGTAAAATTGTAGTTCTTACTCTTCCAAATCCAAAAAGGAAGATCTTCCCAATGTATTCAATTTGCAAAGGAAAAGCTAATTAATCATTTAAATTTTAAGTTAGGTTACATACACTAATTTATCGTCTTGCTCATTAACAATGGAAATTGAAGTCTTTTTATTAGAAAATTGGTTAAAAGTCCAGTGTATAAATAAAAAAGTTCCAGCAGTTCAATAATTGAAAACCAAGACAATTTAACTTATATTACTATACTTTTGTGAAACACTTAAATGCTAATATTTTTTTTTGTTTTATTTACTTTTGCTAATGAGATTTTTTATATCCATTGATATAAATAATAACACTTGAATTATTTTTTCCTATATATTCAAACAACAAAAATTCTAGAACTCAATTTTGCGTCTAAATTTTTTTTCATGACAACATAAAAGATAAAAATATCTAATTATTTCCACTTTAATACAGTCAGAATTGTTCGAAGCGAAGCGAATCGCTGCTGTGCAACACTCGGACGACTCAACCAGGTGTTTCAAAAGCCCTCAAGGACTTATATAGGTGCTTTTGCACAATGGAAAAGCAGTAAAACCTTGTATGGAGACACAAAGACCAAAGGTATACTTCAATTCAATGCGCTTTCTGGGAAATCCATATCATTGTAACTTTTAATGCCTAAATCTTGAATATCTAGGACGAGTTTAGAATATATGCAATATTTTATTTCAGTTGTTTTATAGTCATTAGTCTATATTATTCTTTTATCTTTATGCCATCAGAGTTAAAATAATGAAAATAAATTTTATTTATTTGCAATCCAATTATTTTATCTTCTTTGACGCATGTATTAAATTTCATTCCTTTATGATTCAGAAAGCTATTTCAAAAATTATAGGCTGTAGAAAAAAATGTAAGACAAATAAATATCGTTTTCTACCTATATATAATTTTACAAGGTTAAATTATCAAATTATCGAAAATAACAAATAAATTTTAATTTTGGTATTTTCAAAAATTGTGTACCTAAATACAGCTGGGTGTAAAACTTTCATGGAAATAAGACTTTGCTTCGTAGAGCAGAAATTTTCGGATATAGATTCAAGAGGAGCATCGATTGAAATATTGTTGGAATTCTGTTACACAATTTGTTTTATCAAGCAATGACATGAGCTGTTCATTCAAATATTTAACAATAAGAATCTATAGATGCGAATTATTTTTACCATTTATTACACTGCAAACAAAGAATATAGATGCATGACTTTAAAAAAAAATCATGTGTAAATGCAAAAATTGAAGTCTGTTATACGTATTTTAAAAAATTTATTTTTGTATATATATTATAATTATATATATATATATATATATATATATATATATATATATATATATATATATATATATATATATATATATATATATATATATATATATATATATATATATATATATATATATATATATATATATATATATTTAAATACTGTGCTTTAATATAAAATTTTCGCTAGTGTTTTTATTTAATGGTAATATTTTCTGTTCAATTAATATAATTGACCAAAATATTTTAGGCTTTTAATAGCCAGTGCAATGGTATTACGAATGATTTTAAGCGCAATGAGATATCTGTTTATTTAAAAACCAATCTATAAGTTGAGATGAATAGGACAAAATAACTACATTTTATTCATATAAAAGTCGTCTAATTAATATGCCGCCTTATTAATGCAGTATGAAAAAAATAATAATAAAACGGGGGTCAGGAGATTTATGAGAAAAACTACTCCTGCTGTTCCTTTTTATAGATATCTTTAATAATTATCTCAGTATTAATAATTAATAAATGATCTCAGTATTTTGACACAAATAATCTTTTATTTAAAATTAACTCAATTTTTTTAATATTTAAAAAAACTTAATTGCTTAAAATATTACTTTTGTGAAAACTGTAATAATACTTATTCATTGGATTCCAAGGAGGATATTACAAAGCCCTATGAAATATATTATAAACTGGAATAATTGTCTAAGAAGGTTAAAGATGATTGCACTGATTCAAAATATCTAAAATGAGATTTGAGGGTATAATACTAAAACACAAAGCATTGTTAAATAAAAGGGAACAAAAATATGCATTTTCTCTTTATCTCAGGAATATAAGAAAAATAAGCATATAAAGGTCAAAATTATAAATTTTAAATTCTATATTAAAAATAAAAAAGAAGTATGTTTCAACCACAGAAAACTAAACTATGATAGATGATTGAATTTTCAATAATTAAAAGCTAAACTGTAAAATTCTAGCCTGTTTTTTCGTGACGTTTCGTATGTACGTTCATTTTTTTTTTATTTTGTCATTCTGAATTTAATTAAACGGATTTATTTCGGAATATTGTCGCAAGACACATTTTATTTATTGAATTGCCCTTTATATTTTAATCTATTATATTAGCCCTATAATCCATATAATTGTTATCTCCTAAATTCTTCCCACTTTATTATTAGCAGCGATTCTTGGAAAGTTTTGAAGTGTTTCACATTTTTAATTAAGGATAGAATGATTCAAATAATGTTATCATTGTCAGAAAAAACTAAATTTTATGTTTTTTGACTTTTTAAAGAGTAGAACTTTTTTTACTTATTTGAAAAGTTTTATTCGATCATAAAGAACAACACTGATCGTAGATGCATTCCGTAGATTTCAAATATAAACTTCCCTGGTTTTAAAGCATATAAATTTTTTTTAAATTCAATTTATTTCAGTTTGTTTTGGCTATTTACGTTTATATGTTTAGTTGTATTAAAATGAATTTCTTTACTTCATCAATTATTGTATCTTCTGATAAAAAATAAAGGTAATTTCTCATGTGCGAAGAAAAAGTGAATAAGTTTATTCCAATTACATAAACAGTACTTAAGCATTTTTAATTTAGTCTTTTGAAATTAAATGAAGTCATTGGGAGGTGCATTTTATAAGAAAAAAGAAAAATAGTGCAGTATAATTATTTTATTTAGCTTGCACACAATAGCTCCTTTAATTACATTAGTTATATGGTTTAAACATAGTTAAATATTAAATTTCGTTTGTTATTTACAGATAAAAATCTCTATCTCATGTGTATTCTATAAGTATAAAAATAATATTTTTAATTTTATACAGATTTCATGTCTATGGAATCATCATTTTAAGCAGTATGTGAGAGATTCTTTAAATTTTTTTTTAATTACTCAAAAGTAATTCCACGTAATACTTAGTCCTGTATGTAAACAAAAATGTATTTCGGTACGTGTATTTAATGCTTCCCTACATCCTTTTTCCTAATTGAAAGAGAGATAAGAAAGTTTCAGTTGTTAAAGCAAACACGTGTGACTAAGCGTGATGACATCAGAAGAATTCTTGAAATACTGTTATCAAATGTTTCTTTAGAAATACGCAGTACGAATCAGATTTCTTATCTGAATCGTTATTGAACAATGCATTTGTAATCCTCATGTGATATTTTCTTTCGACTCTATCTAGTAATTTTTTTTTCTCGTAGCTAGTAATAATTTCCAATTGAGTTAAGAATTCAAAAATATATGTTTGGAAATGAATAAATTGAAATATTTTCCCTTACCTTCAAACAATAATATTTGCAATGCATAAATTTTTATTAAACTTTTAAGTCGTAATAAGCTTTTTGATTATTTTACCATACAAAAAATTTAAATTGATTTCTATCTATTTAAATAAAAGAACTTCATTATATTAATTACATTATACATTACATCATTATATTATCAAACTAATGATTCAAAAACACTCCTCTCAAATACATTTTCAGTACACATGAAGAAATAAAATTTATACTAACACCTATCACTAATAGATTTTTAATTATTTTATTCATTGAATGAAGATAGAATTCAAGAAAGATTGAATTGTTTTCAGAAAATTGAATTGTTTTCAATTGCTTTTAATTCATTTAAAATGTTTAATGTTCTTCACATGTTTATTTATCTGATTTGATAATTCAAAACATTTCTCAGATTCCTGAATCATGATTTATCTATCTTTCTTCATAGGCTATAACTTGGATGTTTGATTTTGCTACATTTTTATTTTATTAATTATTATTAATTATTTTTATGATATTTATTAATTTTTATTAATTATTTATTTCATTAATTTTATTAATTATCTTTTTAATGACCTGAAAAAGATATTATTTGTTTTCATAAAACTTCACAATTAATAATAAAAAGACTGAAAAGAAATTATTTCTCTCTCAATAAATATTCTTATTGCCATTGGCAGTTTTGAGGATTTAAGTTTAAAAACTTTCGCATTTCTCAGAGTAATATAACCAGCAAAGGGAGGAAAACTAATCTGGTAAACTCTGGTTGGGAAGGAAAACATTTCTTTGTATTTGCCGACTACCTTTTTTTATTTGTATTTTCCATTTCTGGAAAAGAGGAATTTTATTGTCTATTTGCCCCACCTGGCCATCATTCTCTGTAGAGTTGAGTATCCAAAATGTTATTGTTAGCTGAAATAGCCTGTCAGTCAGTAGTAGAATAGCTCTGTTTAAACATGCTGTATCAGGAAAAATGATTACTTCAAGGACAATAAACCATTCGAAAACATCCTCCCATATTCTCAGAAGCCGTTTTGTGAAAGCACTCCCTGGGGTGCTATGGTGGGGTTGTTGGCCATTGTCAAACCGGTTTGGTTCCTTCTTCAGGAACTTTCTGCATTCTTTGAAATGCAAGATGTGAATAAATAAATTACCCCAAGGTGTTTACTTGCTGAGAAAATATTTTATCTGTAATTTTTTCCAGTAATTCGTTTCCCACGTTTTTTGCTTATCGATTTCTCTTTTTGTGTATGATTATTGCTCAATTTTTTTTTATTAAATTCTATTTTAATCTTAAAAGAAAGAATTTCAAAAATAAATGCAATTAGTCTTACCAAAATATGTTTAAAGCAAACAATTATTTTTAGAGGATAAAATATGATGAAATATTACTTGATCATATTTTATGAACATGCTTTACATTGATTTTTGTAATAGTCGTTTTTATAACATAAGAATGCAATATTCTGTTATAAGATCTTGTGTTCTTTTATGTGAAATAATAGAAAATAAGATCTTATGATGAAATAAAAATATCTATTTAAGCTCTAAATCTACTTTATATTTATTTAACTATGGTTTGTTTGTGTGCATGTACATTCTTTTTACGATCTAACATATTGCTTTTCCTTTTCTTTTATAAATAAAACTCGTTAAATCTCAAAAACTATATTGATAACCAGACGAAATGATCAGTATATATTGTTATTTAATGAATGATAATGAAGAATGTTAAATTTTTGCGCATTTCTGTAATCTATGAATATAATTTTATTATTTTATACTTAACTGTCGTGTTAGAAGCTTACTATTAAGTGAGCTTCTTAATATTATATAGAGGTATTATATAGAGCTTTTAGAAATATTAAAAATGAGGACAATTTTTTTAAAAGAATTTCATTATACAAGGAAAATTTGGTATCCACGGAAATCCTTATTCAAACCCATTTATTAAAATAAAGGATACTAAAATACAAGAATATTAACATGGATAATTTTCACGCACTATTTTTAACATTTTGCTACATTTTTTATTCTTTCGGAGTTTTGTTAGACGTTGTTTCTTCAATTAAATTAAATTCTTAATGAAAGGATCTGTTTAATATGGATCAGTGCGAACAAATTCTCTCAACATATCAGAATGATAGACATATAATATTAAATTCTATACACATAGTATAATGTAGGCATAACTTATGCGTAAGTTTGAAAAGTACCATACATTTTTTCATAAAGATAACGAAAGTATGTTTTTTCATGTATTCCGTTTTATGAATAAATTCTTCAAAAGATGATCCAAGGATTTGATAAATTTAAAGCTAGTTTGTTGATTTTAATCAACAATTTTTGGTGCCCAAAGTTATTTTTATTTTATTTATTTATTTTTAGTAATAGATGATTTTACATTTTCTCTCATAAAAATAAACGGCTTTAGTATTTAATTAGTGCTTGAAAAAAGTAACTATAGGAAGTATTATTCCATTTTGTCGATCTAAGAATTTAAGTCATCAAATGATACTAACGACTTCTAACTGCATTTTTTATCAAAATTTTAAAAAAGTTTTAAATGGTCCTTAGATTTGTCACAACTGCTGAAAATGTTTATGCTTTTAAAGTTATTAGCTGAATATATTTAATAATTCATATTTCATTCATTAATTCATAACTATAATTCATATTTAATATTTAAAAAGTCGTGTAAGTGTTGACGACACAAAAGTAATTTTACTTTCCAAAATCACCTCTACCAGAAGGCATCAATTGTATCACAACAAATTAGAGGTAAGTGCTCTCAATTGGGATATTGCCTAATATCAAATTGTACTCTGCATGACTCTAAGACTGTTTCATCTGATAGTGATGCAGACTTAGAACAGAATTCAGTTAATGCTAATATTAAAACTGTTAAAAAATTAAAAAATATTAAAATTGTTAAAAAATTTTCCAAAAATACTGAAAATAAAACTAAATGGTCAATCCTTTCTAATAATGTTAATAATGCTGTTGCTGCAAACAAAAGTAAACAAACTAGAATTTCTAGTAATAACTCTACTGATATAGATGATAATTTAATAGAAAAGATAAGCAATAGTCAAGGTAATAATCCATCTACATTTAATTCTTATGTAACTTCTAATAATATTTTGAGTAATCCTGGTAATGCAAATGTAACTAATAACCCAGTAATATCCAACATACCTTACTATGATGGTAATATGTTTAATAACAATAGTACTTGTGTTACAAATGGTAAGGATGGCTCAGATATAAATTTTGAAAATCGTATATCACATAACGTAAACGATGGTTTAACTAGTAATTGTATTTCTATTAATAATGATGTTATTACTGTCCCAAACAATATTTACTATGTAAATGCTAACAATGGTATGATTAATAGTGCAAATAATAGTCTAATAAATAGTAATTCTGTAACTGTTTCCAATGATATTGATGAAAATACTGCTTATTATAATATGCAATTTCCAATGTTAAGCTCTGGACAGGCCCCGGTGTCTACACCAATTAAAAATAAAAGAATGATCAACAGTAATAGCGACGAGGAAGGCTTTACTAGGCCCAGGAAAACAGCTAACATTAAAGCTACTCTGGCAGCCCCCTTACTAATATTAGCAATAAATTTAATGTGTTAGACAATGCTGACTCCATCCAAGAAAACAATGCAAACACTGACCCAACTCCTTTCAGCAGTCAGCAGAAGGAAAAAATTCCACCCATCTTGGTGAAATACGAGGAAAATTTTAACGTCCTAATTAACCAGCTAAAAACAAATATTGATAAAAGCATTACTGCAAAACTCGCAGGTGAATATCTGAAGGTTTTTCCTTCTACATCTGATTCCCATAGAGCTATTACAACCTATTTAACTGACAACAATATTGAATGTCTTATTATCAAAAATAGACTTGACAAACCAACAAAGGTGGTCATTAAGGGACTCCCCCCACCACCTCTACTGATCTCATTAAAGAGGAATTGATGCTTAGAGGCTTTGATGTTGCTACTGTAACAGTTATGAGAAAGCACAGAAAGAAGGAGCCTATCCCATGCTTTCTGATCACCCTAATCACAAATGAAATTGCTCCAAAAATTTATAATTTAAAAGATCTTTTGAATTTAATAATTAAGGTCGAAAAATATGTAAACACCAGGCCGGTCCAGTGCTACAACTGTCAGGGATTTGGTCACAATTCTGCCGTTTGCTTTTTGAAGCCAAATTGTGTAAAGTGTGGAGCTAAGCATGCTTCTAGAGACTGCCCCCATCAAAAATTAGACAAACCAAAATGCTGCAACTGTGGAAATAGCCACACAGCCTCCTATGGAGGCTGCTTAGCAAACCCAGTCAACAGAAGCAAGAAAATTCAAGTAACTCCTAACACTGCTAGTAACTTTACTAAAAAAGGCCTCTCATTTGCGCAGGCCGCCAGAAATAACAACGATAAACAAGAGTCAACTCCACCTACATCGAACCCGCAAACCACAACAGACTTTAGTCAATTTGAAAACATTAATATAATTATGAAACTACTCAAAGAAGTTAACTCAATTTTTAAAGCCTTTCCTGCCCTCATGCAGGCTGTCCCAATCTTAGAACGCACTATTAATCCAACGGACAAAGTGCACATTTTACTAAAAGCCCTAAATATTAACGATACCAATAATGACAGTTAAGGAATTTAACAACATAAAAATAATGATTTGGAACGCCAATGGCATACTTACTAAACTTACTGAATTAAAAAATTTTGTGTCAAACAATCATCCTGACCTTATCCTAGTACAGGAAACCCACCTGATGAACTCTTATATGGTCAACATCCCCAATTATGCAGTGTATAGAAATGATCGAACCAGCCAGCAGGGCGGAACGGCCATATTTATAAAAACAAAAATCCCTCACTCACACATACCAACACCCAGGCTCCATTTTGCAGAAGCCACAATTGTTAAACTGCATTTTTCAAATAATGGTGACATTACAGTTGCATCGCTGTACATTCCCCCTAATAATCCCCCCAATGCAGCACTCTCGATGGATCTAGAAACCTTAGCTTCACTAAGCTACAAAATTATTCTAGCTGGCGACCTCAATGCCAAACACCCAAATTGGGACTGTCCCTACAAGAATAAATCTGGACGCACGATTGCCTCCCTAGTTCAAAATACTGAATTCAACATATACAGGCCAGACAAGCCAACACACTATGGACAAATACATGGGAACTACATTGACCTCATGCTGTCCAGAGGAGTCCAATCACCAATGAAACTTTCTACTGTTGAAGACCTCCAATCAGACCACTACCCGGTGTTAATCTATTATGGCCACTCCACACAACAGGGAAATGAATACCACACCACTTACCATAACTGGAATGTCTTTAGAAATGTCATTAACAACTCCCTCTCACCTAATTCATTAAGCCCCATTGTTACTGAAGATCAAATTGAAAATAAAGCAGAAGAACTAACAAAAATAATACAACAAGCTCTTGATACCAGTAAACGCCTGAAACCCACACAACCAACCAATTTTCTTCCCGAAAACATCATTAACTTAATTAAAACTAGAAATAGACTTCGCAAGCAATTTAATAGATATAAAACGACTGAATTAAAAACCCAAATAAACGCCCTTAAAAGAACCATCAAAAATGAAATTGATAAACACAACTGTAATAGCTGGAACTCCTATCTCACTAATTTAAATGTTGAAGATGGCTCCTTCTGGAGGGCAGTCAAGAAAAGAAAAACAAAGAAGGGCGTACTTCCCCCCTCATGGACGGCCCCAGAATGGCCATTACAGTACAAGAGAAAGTAGAAGCGCTTGCAAACTCCCTCGAGGAACAATTCCAAGAAAACACAACCGACGATAACACAAGTATTCGTAATGAATCCTATGTTAACTTTCTCGTTAGCTCCTACTTCCGTCACAATAATTTTACCCCCAGGATACTCAGACAATCAATGCCTCAGAGGTGGAAGAGGTTATACAAAAACTAAAACCCAAAAAGAGTCCGGGCTACGATCTTATAACTAACAAGGCGATCAAGCAAATCCCAGTTACTGCAGTATGTCTACTCACTGACATAATCAATGCCATAATTAATATTGGACATTTTCCCACACTTTGGAAAAAGGCAGTAGTCATTCCGATCTACAAACAGGGAAAAAACAGAAATCTACCCTCCAGTTACAGGCCAATATCCTTACTGCCAACGATGGCCAAAATAGCTGAAAAGTTCATTCTGAATAAACTGTTAGATTTTGATGCCCAGATGAGCATCATAATCCCTCAGCAATTTGGTTTTCGGAGGAAACTATCCACATCCCACCAATTGCTCCGGGCAGTGGAGAAGATAGCAAAAGGTATTGCTAACAAAAAATCTACTGGAGGAATTTTTCTGGACATAGAAAAAGCTTTTGACCGTGTTTGGCATCAAGGCTTACTATTCAAATTAATTACTTACAACTTCCCTCCCATTCAGATCAAACTCATAAGAAACTACCTAACTAATAGAAAATTTACCGTAAGGTTTGATAATGTTTACTCCCAGGAAAAGCCCATATTAGCAGGCGTCCCACAGGGATCACTGCTGGGCCCATTCCTATTTAATGCCTTCATCAATGATATTCCGCAGAGCCCTAATACTATGCTCTGCCTGTTTGCGGATGACACTGCCATATTAACCACAAATAGCAATCACAAAACACTACACCAACACTTATCAGAACACCTGAAGGTAATAGAAGAATGGCTTGTTAAATGGAAAATAAAGGTAAATCCGACCAAGTCCCAGGCAGTTCTTTTCACAAGAAAAATGTTACCGTGTGAAAAGGTCAAATTAGCGGGAAGAGAAATTCCCTGGGCTAGTAGGGTTGATTACCTTGGACTCACTATTGACAGGAGACTAACGTGGAAAGCCCATATTACTAAAATCAAAAATAAATTCATAGAAACTAAAACTACCCTTTATCCACTGCTAGCACCCAAGTCAAAACACTCGCTAACAAATAAACTCCTAATATATAAAGCCTACCTCAGACCGATAATAACCTATGCTGCTCCAATCTAGGGAGGAGCAGCTGATTCAAATATCAAGGTCTTAGAGGCTCAGCAGAGCAAAATACTTAGACTTATTACTAACTCAGAGTTTTACTTTAGAAACCACCAAATTAGAGAGAACTTGGGAATCCTGTCCCTAGCCCGCTACCTTAAATTTCTTGCATTTAATTTCTACCATAAATTATACACAATCAACAATAGTGAGATTCAGGGTATTGAACTTTACAGTCCTTATGACCTAACGCATTTCCATAGGCCCAGAGCAGTGTTGAGAGTAAAACCTCTCACCAATATCTCCATTTATTCAAATAATTTCAAACGGAAAAGAAAGAAGAATAATAATTAATGGAAATCATATCTCTACCTAAATAAAATCTTGTGAGAAACCACATTGTAAATAAATCGTGTGGAACCTGTAAATATCTCAGTTTTATGTAATCTTAAGCAACTATGGATATGTATCATTCTTTGTCCTCCGTTGTAAATATTCTAACGGAACTTTGTGTTTATCAAGAATTATTGTCATCAACCTGTGTTTTTCCTTTGTAACTCCTTGGTAAATATTTTAACGGAATTTGTGTGCTTCAAAGAATTATTGTATTCATCCTGTGTATTCTCCTTATATTTTCCTACGTAAAAAAATTTTATATGGATTTTATGTGTACAAAGAATTATTGTCATCATCTAAGTGTCTATTACTAGGATTATTCAATTACTTAGTCCAAAAACACAAGTCATGCAGAGTGCATCCAGTGGGAGCACTTACCTCAATAGTTTTGTATTATTCATTATTGTATCTTTATTTCTGATTTTTTAATCACCAGGCCAAGACTATCCAAGGACTCCAATTCATTAGAAAACGAGGTACATGGCCGGAAGGCTACAGACCTCCTCAATTCCAGACGAAAAAAAAAAAAAAAAGTAATTTTATCTCTGAAAAGCGATGTTGGTTCCATTCAACCCATAAAGGGAGAAAAAATAAAAATTACAAATAAAGTTTTAAAAACATTAACACGGCTTTCTTCTTCATTTCAATTCTATGAACTGCCTTTGTTAAATAAAAATATATATAATTTTGTGTTACATTTTTTGTTTATCTTAGTTTTCTCAAAATTAAATGTAAGTATTATTTCACTGCAATGAAATCTTCGACAGAGAACATAATAATAACACAAGCAAAGCTGTGTTAATTGATATCTAATAATCGTCTTTTATTGAGTAGATCTTTAAGGTTGAAATTGAAGTTGATTCTTATTTTCTAGGATTCATTAAAAGATGCCATTTTACCAGTGCTGCTTCAATGTGCAGATAAATTATTTTTTTATAATTAATTAATAAAATATTGAATATAACTAAAAATTATTATTATGTACAGTTAAATTAATAAAATAGTTTTATAGTATTATAAATTAAAAAAATTTATAACACTATAAAAATATTTCATTAGATTTTCGTATTTTAAAAGCTATTGTTTATTGAAAATTATTTGTTTGTACAAGTGAAAATTAAGTATTTCTCTCCTTGAATGCAACTTTATATTATTAAAAATAATATTTTTCTTAAATAATCATCAAGGTAAAGTATTCATTAAAATTACATTTAGAAGTTATTTAAAGCAAACATTTGGAAATATTTTTGAAATCTTGCATTTGATAAATCAGGTGCAATTTATTTTATTGACTGTTTGATACTGAGAACCAAAACTTAGATTTTAATTCTTTATTACAAGAAAGCAATAACACTTAAGGAATATGAAAATAATTTTCGCTTTTTTTAATGAGTAGCAAACCAAATACCCTATTTTGCAGATTTACCTTTTAAAAATAAATCGCAAGTAAATCGTGCAAAATACAGTATTTAGTTAATTGGAAGATATTCTTCCATGCGATGTCAAGTTAGGTATCCTTAAGACATGGAAATTGCATCCTCTGTAGTTTTATGTATAAATTTCTTGTAACACTGCAAATTCTGAAAAAGAAAATAAATATTTTATTTAACAATGAAATTATGCACATAGTCACACACAAAACAGAGCATTAGAAAAAAGGGGGTCTAATTACACAATTTAATTAATTTAATCTAAAGTAAAATGTAACTGATGTAAAACCAACCAAAAAATAGTTATGTAAACAATAAATTCTCACTCAAAATCAAATCATATAAAATAAATAAATAACAGGTAAGAAAAGTTTAATAAATATTATAAAGTAACTCAAAAAGAGTATTTAGGTATAACTATACAATTTTGATAGTTAACATAAAAAATAATGAATTATTTTTTTATATTAATTACTATATGCAACTAAAACTTAAGGATGTAAACTGTCATTTAACTACTTATTTTTACTTTACTTTTAATATTAACTAATACTTTCGAAATACATGCAGTATAAGTGGCCAAGACAAGTAATGATGTTTAATCAGACAATTGACAGAAATAATTAAGATTTACTATTAAATAACACGCAATTTTCTCTTATGATTGCATAACTTAATCACAGCAAATAAGTAATAATAACATAGAATAAACTAAATAAGAAAAAATTAGAGCTAAACAGTTTTACTTACATTTCAATTACTTTCAGTTAAAAGGAATAGTTACCTAAAGTAAATTAAAACTAAATAGTTTTAAAATTACTCATTCACAAAATACAATTAAATCAGTCTAAAATAAAATACCCATAGCTCATATTACTTTAATTACTTAATATCAAATTATATAAGAAGAGAGCATAATAGAAATGAGAATTATATTATTCAATATTTCCAAGCATGAATAAATCATGTAACATTCTTATGGAGATGTAAGAAAACTATGTTTAATCAGAAAAGATACAATGTTTAATAAAAAAACAGATAAATGGCAGAAAAAAAATTAGAAATACGTATATATTTTTTTCTATCCTACGTCGAGACAGCGGCCTTATCGGCCATAACTCCTCTGGCAGCCCAATAAAAATACGTATATAAATAGCATGTAACATTTTTACTGAAAAATAAATTTAAATTTTAGCTTAACATACGCACTAGAGTGATCTTGATTAAATTAAGTGACACAGAAGCAGAATTTTAGGTTAGCATGGGAAGAAGTAATTTTATCGACTCTGTATTCAGAATGCCTGGTCCTTTCTAGTTTTAGATCAGAGGATGAGAGCAGGCCTTAAGTCTTCTAAAATTGTGAATTTTAATTGAAAATTCGCAAATTAGCTCATTTTAATGGAAAATTCACAAATAATAAGTAAGTGCATGTGACTATTAAAAGAATACTGACTCATCAAAGCAAAAAAGTTAATTAGAAAAAATAACAATTCCGATAATTTTTTAGGTTTCTTAGTTTTATTCTCATTTTCATTTTATCTATTATATTTCCTTTGTCACTTAAAAATACCATACTAGAAAAAAATGGAATTATTTAAAGAACATTGATGATTCTACAATAGAACGATTTCAAGACCACATTATATTTTTCGCAATTAATGTATTCGAAAAAGTATAGACCATATAAATAAATAGAATTCTACATTATTCAATAGCATGTAAGATATGAAATGATGCATCTTCTTATTAATTCTGAGATTTGCGAACAAGGTAGCCTGAAAATTATCTGAGAACTCCATTTGCTTCAACTAAATTACAATTATGAGTCACTCTGCATTCAATTGATATTTGAATTGAGCCCTTTAATATTTTTATTACAGAATTTATTCACTTTCTACTATAGTTACCATTTCTTCAATAGTTCCAGAGAAGAATTGAAGATCTCCTAACCCCAGAACTTTAAAAGACATCCTGAAACAGCCAAAATTGTGATCACAATATCCAATATTTTCTTCCTACATTATTTAAAATTATTAAAATAAAATCCTAATAAAGTCTTCATAAATTCCGAATCTTTTAATAGGATTTCTAGTGGTTTTATTCATAAATATAGCCAAATAAAAACTGGAATATTTTCTAGAGAACAAGTGATTTTAGAGATCATTTGAACCACAAATATTAATAAAATTCAAAATATTACTGACAATAAAGTCAACAAGTTAATGAACGCAAAACATTTTTAATATTTAAAGCATCGAAATAATTGCATGAAAATAAAAAACCTCCTATGAATCCTGTGATCTAATCTAGTTTTCATTACATAAGTAAAACATTAATGAGTGATTGAAAATTCAAATATTTTTAAAGAAACCAGTAAAGTTATTTTTAAACCATAACATGTGATATCCAAAATAAATTTGCAATAAATTTTCACAGAAATATTCAACGATAGCCTTAGTCCAACAAAATAATACTAGTGTATGAAATATTATAATATAAATGTATGAATTCTGGTATGTGTGTAACATGCTAAATAATTTTTAAAAAATAAATGAAAAAAATTAATATAAATTTGAATATTCTGAAAATTTATTGATTTTAAATGCTTAAAAATAGTTTCAAATCTTCTTTGAAGAAATATTACCAACAAATTCAAGAATGATTGTTTATATAAAAATTCTTCTACAAAAAGACAAAAATTCTAAAAAGCATGGATTTAATAGATTGAACGTTCATAATTACCTTACTATAATAGAATGAGTATCAAAGTTGTCAATAATGTTCTTTGATTCATATCATTAGTCTTTTTACTTACATGTTTCTACAAACTAAGGGCGTCATATCTTATAGATGCTTGTTGGAACTTTTACAAACAATCACAGTAAAATCAATACATACACACAAAAAATAATAATAATGTAGATAAAATATTGTATTATATCATTAAATGTTTTACCTTATTTCGCGAACAAAATATTTTCTGCAAAAATTATAAGAATTCTTAGAAAACCTTTCCAGCATTTATCTTCTGGATACTTGCTCATACATGGTTTCTGTTTATGCTTGATTCATTTTTAATACCACAATTAAAACCATTTGAACAAATTTCGATTGAAAGTTCATATTAAACAACAGTATTCCAAAATTTAAAGTTTGAAATACTTTTTTTGTGCAGAAATAAGTTAATTCTTCAGCCCCATGTAGTAAATCTAAAGTCAAAATAAGTATACCTTATAAAAGTTACAATCAGGCAGTAAGAAACTAGTAAATACAAAAGTAAAAGTAGATTTATGAAATTATGAAAGAGTAAATAGATGATAATAGGTACTTAGAAAAGGACTGTTATATTGGTCAGTTAAATGTGTAAAATGTAACAATATATTACAAAACAAAATTAAATAAGTAGTAATTTTATTTGTTGCTCAAGCAATAATTACTTTATTTGTAGTAACTATTATTATTATACATAAGTTTATAAACATAAATTACATAACATTAATTTAAATGAAGAATCAGAACTGTTAAGTAATTAATATTAGTAATATTGTGAATACAAACAATGATGTGCTTAATAAAATCAGCTAATAAACTGAACGCTAAATGAATTATTAGATTAATATAATAATGGAACTCTAATTTTTTTTGAATGCGAAAAATCTGAAACACTAACTATAATCTCATATTGGTTTCCTAAACATGTTCAAAGTTTACGCTAAAGGCCTCTTTCACACAAGACGACTTTTTATCATACGACAAAATGTCGTCTGATATTTTATTTTATCGTGTTAATACATAGAAGCAGAAGCACACAATAGACTGTTCTCTTTCACACTGAACGGGAAATGGTTTTCTATCGATCACGTTATAGCTGTCGTTCAAACCACTGGAAAATAACGATATCGTGTCGTTTGCATTTTGCAGTAATGCAGGTGTTTTAATGGATGTCTTCACACTCAACAATATTTTAAGAGGGACAGCCGGGGGCATTCGTACTGCGACGCTAGAGGTGAAATTCTTGGACCGTCGCAAGACGAACTACTGCGAAAGCATTTGCCAAGAATGTTTCCATTAATCAAGAACGAAAGTTAGAGGTTCGAAGGCGATCAGATACCGCCCTAGTAGTAGTCTGCCATGTCTCAGATTGTTATTAATGAATAAATAAATGATTCAAAAAAATTATGAATTTTTGTATTTACCTTAATGTTACCGCTTAATCACCATTTGAATAGGTTAAAGCAATTTCTCAACATGGTAATCTGTCGTTAAATTTTATTAAATCAACCGATCAAATAGTTCATCAAACGAGGAAACCGAAAATAATTGAAAAATTTATTTTCGTGAGCTCGCAAATCTTCAAAAAGACATGAAAAAACACCGAATACATCTCTTTTTTGGTTTACTGGATGTACCCAATAAATCCTAACCGATTTTTTTCGGTTTCGTAACCAACGGTACAATAACCACAGAGCAATGATGCGTCTACAATCCATGATGTGAATGAAGTGGCCGAAAAATTGTTCAGTTAGAATTTAATGAAATATCTGACAACTTTTTATTGTTTGATAAAAGACGCCTGGTGTGAAAGAGGCCTAAAATAATATTGTCACGATAAAATATCGAACGACTTTTTATTATTCCATAAAAGTCGTCTTGTGCGAAAAAAGCCCAAGTCTATTCTAAAAAAAAAAAAAAAAAAAAAAAAAAATCCCCCCTCCTTTTATAAATCTAAATTATATCATCTTGTACTGACTCAACATAATTTACAGGTGAATATAGAGAATTTTTAATGCCTTCGGATAAATTTTTTAAAATAAAAATCACTAAATATGTTACAGAAAATTAACGCATTTTTTCATTTGAAATTAACATGGAAAATTAATTGATATTGTATTTATCTGCGACAAAAGTTCTAAAAATTACGAAATGAGACTTCAAGGCTGTCGATTAAGAAATCGGTTGCTTTTTGAAGAGAAATTTTCAAATTCGTCTGTAATCATAGAGAAGAAGAGAGGGGAGAAAAATCTACCTCCTTGTACATACCTTTAAAAGTACATCTACCTCCTTGTGTTTGCGCATGTTCTTATGCGCATCTGCAGATTTACCGAACTGTAGGTCAAGAGACGCATTCCAGGTATTGATTGATCAAGACAAGTTTTTCTGCTTACTACCCGACGGAAAAGAAATTTCAGCTCCATTTTCTATACTTTTCTTATTCTTTCTTGTTTTTTTAACTTTTCAAAATAAAATTAAATGTTTCTTTATATATATATATATATATATATATATATATATATATATATATATATATATATATATATATATATATATATTATATTTAAATATGTTGAGCTAAAATTAAGAAAAATACTATGTTATTAAAATCACGTGAAATTCTTCTTGAAAAGGGAAATTAAAATGATTTATATAAGAAAATATTAAACCTTTTCGTCTTATCAATTATTGCTTTTCAAAGTTAGTTAGTTTTTTAACCCAAAAAATAATTTTATCAGGATTCAAAAAATTATTTATATAATATTTATAGTTAATATAAATTTGAAGAATAAATATAAATAATCATTTTTTAATTTATTTTACCATAACTAGTTTAAAAATGTTAATTGAATGTCATTTCACATGGAATCATGACATAAAAATTCACCTGTTTAAGGAATTGGCATTGGACATAATGACAATTTTTCACAAAAATTCTATTCGTTTCTAGAAATAATTGATAATGATATTTTCTAAAAAGATATAAGTTATAAGCAGGAAAAAATCTTATTTCAAAATATTTACTCGTAGTTTTAAATTTCTATTTGAAATAACAATGAAATTTATATTTGGAATGTCGACAAAGTGCAAACAAAACAACCTTAGAAATAATTATAGTATTATTATTAATTACACGCAAAAGAATAATTTTCTAATTATATTCACTTCAAGAGAGAAATCGCAGAATCAGTTTATAAATAATTTTACTTTTTTTTTCAAAGCTTTATTATTTTGTCATTAGAAAATATTTAAATGAACTTATAATTGATATTGATTGAATTGATGACATTGACTTTCAGCGGCATTAAAGGCTATTGTCTCCACATTATTCTAGAAATTTTAATTTCTATTCAGGATAAGTCCACCGAGAGAACGAATCTTTAAAATCTTCTTATATTTATCCGATTATTTACTATCACTTGTAGTCTTTCCTTGAAAGTCAGATTATTGGCTTAAAAGTTCGCGTTCTGGATACTTATTCTTTGATTTGTATATTTGCTACAGTGAAATAATACATGATCTATATCATTATAGATCCTACATATTTGACTAATTTCAGATTCTGTTAGATTGAAACAATGTAAAAGGGTTGGAGTAATTAATATTCTTGTTATAAACCTAGCAAATAACACGTCCTCCCTTCTACAGGTTCAAATATAGTACTCCACGCTGGTATATTTCCAATAATGTCGTTATATTTACAAAATAAATATGTAGATTCATAGGCATGATTTATTTAATTTCTGTGGAATTTTTTTTAAATACTGGGGTGAAATCCAAGGAAGATATATATCTGTTTCTGATTTAGCTAATTTATCAGCCGTTTCGTTTATAAAAATATCCTTGTGGGCAGAAACTCAGATGATCTTTAGGAGAGAATAAAATTTTGCTGCTTGGTAAAACTTATTTCTTAAGAGAAGAATAGTTTTAAGAGATCTTATTGTAACATTTTTTAGGGCCGTAAGAACAGATTTACGGTCAGTGAAAATGTAGTTCGGTACCTAAAAAAACCATTAAGTCGTCAATTACTTGGCATATTGCTAGAGCCTCTGCTGTAAATATTGAGTTTATATTGTTAATTCGGAATCTGATTGCTTGATATGGAGACCATGCAACGATTGCCGTCATGTTAGTAGACTTGGATGCATCAATTGAAATAATATGAATTATCTTAAATTGTTCGCTGAGGATTTCTTTGAATGAAGGTAGAATTTGATAATTTTCGAGGCATCTATTCTGAAAATCAAAGTCTTCTGGATGTATAAAAATAGAGGCAGGTAATGGTTCTTGTGGAAATACAAAATGTATGAGATAATCAAAGGACACTTCAAATTCTTTTAGACTTTGAAGAAATAAGTTAATCTGTTTATATACCAAATTTTGTGATTCTTTTTCACCTGAAATATGCTTATATATAGGCGAAAGATCTTTTAAAGAAAATTTATTAATCCAGAAGTTAAAAATGATTTTCTTGAATTTATTTTTATTTATTATTATTATGATTTTATTTATTATTGGATTCATAGAAGCATGCACATGACGCCCACGCCGTCTAGGGCTCAGAGTGCCTGACTGCGGATAAGGAGGTCCTGGGTTCGAATCCCAGTTTGGGCATGGATGTACTATCTCTCTCTGTCTATATATCCTATCTTTGTCCTTTCTTTGTATGAATGTGTTGTGAATGATATATATGGCATGTGTGTACTGAGGAAGTCGGTCACCACACCAAAATATGGTTCAGTTGGAAAAGTGGATCAGCACACTCCATAATGCCAGCCTAGCTGGCACACGACAACAACAACATAAGCTATGTTTTTTAGATCATTTATATAGTTTTGGAGATTATTTTTTTTATCAATCAGAATTCATAAGAATTTAATTTGATTATTCCACTCAATTAGACCACTATTTGTTGAGAAGGACCAATTTATGTCTCTTTTGCGCTAGGATAAATTAATTGCAGAGCATTTTTCACAGCTGATTTCCGATTTCCAATATTGACTCCACATATTAATATTATACAAAGCCTTGAAAAGATTTGTTTTTAATCTATCAAGGCGGTCATGAGTACCGTAAATAAGAATAACATTTGCATATACTAAACCTTCAATTCCTTGAGGTAGAGTCTCAAAGAAATTAGCCATGAATATTGTGAATAAATAAGGAGATAAAGCTGACCCCTGAGGAACTCCTCTTTCATATATTGGATGGAAGAAAGACAATTGCACCATTTTATTTGAAAAGAGCGGTTTTTTAAAAATTCCTGCATTCAACGTGTAATATTTCCTGTAATGCCTAGGTTTAAACATTTTTGAACTAGGCCATCTATATTAACTGAGCCGTAAGCCGATTTGATGTCTAGAGAAATTCTAATCATGAATTTTTTTATTATTAGCTGTTTCTTTATCATGTAAAATGATTTGCATAACAGATTGGCAGTCCCTAAAAGGCATAAAATCTAAATGATTATTGTGAAGTTTTTTTATTTTTATTTAAAAATTTGTAAATTCGGCAACTCAATATTTTTTCAAAAATTTTACATGGAACAGATATTAGAGATATATAGGACGGTAATTTTTAAAATCAGATTTGTGGATTTCTGAGGTTTTAGTATTGGAAGAAAAACTGTATGCTTCCATTTGTGCGGAATTTCATCATTCAAAATTTTGTTGAAGATTTCGAATATTTTTCTTCGGGGAAATGGTTGAAGTATTTTGAAAATTCTTGCAGAGATGTTATCAGATCCAGGGGTAGTAATTTTAATAGATTGTATTGCTGTGTCTAGTTCAGATAAAGTAAAGGGTTTATTGAGTTCTATATTCCCTGGTCCACGATATTTCCAAGGGGATGGGGAATGACCATTCTTGTGAACGAAACAGTTTGTCAAAAGCTTCGCATTCTACTTGAGGATCCAAAGTTCTTGGCCATTGAGATACATAACATTGTGTGACAGAAAGAGGAAACATCATTTCTTTGGGAGATAGAATTGAATATTCGGAAAATAAGATATGGGTCTTGATACGATTTACTGACATTATCCCAGTAATTTCTTTTCGAATATCTAATAAAATCCAAAATTTGCATGAGAAATTTAACCAAATTCATTTGAATTTATAACGGAAAAAAACAATAAAATAACTTTTTCGTGTGGGAAAAATTTATCTATATTGTTGTTGTTACTAATCCTTCATGATATAGGAGTAACTAGATCTGGTCCAAGAATCCAAGCAAAGTCAATCACTAGAAGTGGAGATGATGTCCTCCAAACATAGACCCAGGCAGTCCAGAACATGCTCCAAAGAGGCTGGTTTTAGATAACGCTTGTTGTTAATTGAAAGAACTTTGTAACTAGAGATAAAAGTTACTCCTTTAAGATGGTTACTGTTTAATCTTGAAATTGCTATAATATCTGGTCGACACTCCTGCAGCTCAAGAAAACAACCTGAGTTCTTTCTACAATACCAGCGACAAGCAAGAAAAATAAGCCATTTTTTATCTGCATTTGCCTTTCCACACAGAAGAAAGTTCGTTAAAAGTGAGTGAGTCGGAACCAGTCAATATGACTTTGTGGCAAACCCTTTTAATTTATCTGTAATATTAATAAAAGCGAATGTTCTCAACATTTTTTTATACGTAAAATCGTATCTGAAATGTTATTTTATTAGATCAAACTTAGCATTGCAAAAAATGTTTCAAAATTAATTGATAATATTAATAATCAGTCAATTTTTTTCTATGAAATTCTTGAATAAAATAACAGTAAAATACATATAATGATTTTTTTTTGCAATAATTCGAAAATATACATTTAATTTACTTAGAATTTATCATTTTTTCGCAGATGTTTAAATTTTTATTTCTGTTAATGCTGATAAAACTCTTTCTAAATAAAAATAAATAAATAAAAAAGTCTCAGGATTATTAATAACTTACAAAGAATGAACTTAAAAGTCGTCAGCAGTATCAGATGGCGAAAAATTATGTAAAGTAAGAAAACAAATATTATTTCGTAAAGTTTAACAGTCTAAAGGTATTATTATACAATATAAAAACAGTAGCTTTAATGTTTCAACTCAGTTATTTTCCTTGTCATATTTTTTCATGAATGTAAATGAATAAGTTTACATCATTCAGCCTTTAATGCCTTTCATTTATATTTCTTGATTTAATTTTTCTTCTCTCTCTAATACTATTTTAAACTAAACTAAACTCTGTAGCACGACAGCCCATGTGAGCCCCAAGCCTACAGTGCCCATCTATGTTTTCGTGACCGAGAAGAAACCCCCAGTGTTTAGTTCCCAAGCATGTTTGGTATTTAGTTTATCAAACCCCTGAAGGGATGAAATACTGAGAATGTTATTTTACCTCTGTGTATAATTAGAATCAAATCATTTAATTATAATTCTATAATATAATTGTTAGCATAGTCAAATTTGTATGTTTATAACACTAAATTGTTTCAGCCCAAAAGCACACGACATATCATTACTGGTCCAGGTTAATAAATTGCATAGGAACATTTTCATAGTATGAAAGCTGAGAAGGCGCGAAATTTTCGAAAAAGATTATCTGTTAAATTTTCCCCATGTTTGGAAACCAGTGACAAGAAACAAGGAAGAAATACCACTTCTATCTAAACATGGAAACATTTGATGGATTAACCGTGACAGAGGCAATGATTTCACAGGAAGTGAAAATAGGAAGAATCCTTTTAATTGGTTTCTTTCTTTTAAAATTTGAACATTTGCGAATTTTGTGCTGAGTAGGAAATTTCATAGCAATGATTGACAAGTGACATTATCCAATGATAATATTTTTGGATACTTCTCGTATGAGTTTCGAAAATAATTCGTCAGTGGTCACGAGTATACAATGGAAATTTTTCTGATGTTAGATTCCTTTCCTTTGGAAATACAATGATAATATAATATTTTAAATTAATATTACGATTAAACCACTAGTGGGCGATGGTGGGAAGAAAAATAAAAACTTCCTTAATACTATTCATGAGCAAAATACTTTTAAAAACAATCTAAATAGTTGTAGATTATTTTTAAAAGAATAACCTACAACACATAAAATGTTTTTTCTAAAATTATTTAAAAAACATTTTTTTTCTTAAGGTAGTTCTCTCATTTATCGTATAATTTGAGATATTTAAAAGCTAATATACTTCCAATTGTAATTTGATTACTACAACAGGTACAGACCGATTAATGGAAAATAAAGTTCTTTCGGATTTAATGCTTAGTTATAAATTAAAGTCATACATAACTTATTTATATCTAATTTACTGCATAAAGTGTATTTTTTTCGGAGGCACTAGTAACATATTTAGATAATTATGAAGAAAAATATAATATCATATTATTTTTCTTCAAAATTCAAATTTTTGTATTTTTATTCATGAGAACTGTGGACTGCACAGAAATCGACATACAAGAAAATGTTAAAAAAATAAATCATGATTTTAAAATGGAAATAAAAAAAATGAGAATTTCCTAAATGAAACAAAATAAGAGACTTAAAAAATTTCACTAAAATTTATCAAATAAATTTCTACGAGAGATTTTTATTTTCACCTAAGCCAGATTATCTCTTTGAAGATATATTATTTAAATGTTCCCACAGGTAATCCCTAAAACCATTCTATAGAAAAGGATAATAATTTATTTATTTTTGTTAAGTAGGGAGAGAAGTCTGAGCAAGCTTACATAAGATTTGTGAAATAAACATCAGGTGCAAACATGAATCAACTTAAAAGTCATTGAATATAATCTTTCAAATATAATTTTTCAACGTAGATTACAGGTTATGATTTAAAAATTGACCTTATTTTTAGTCTACTGTCACAGATCCTTCATCCAGCTTTGGGTGAGTACTTTGTGTACCCGGTAATACTCCACTCTTATCAGAATTTATAAATAATCAAACAAAATTAAAATATTCGACGAGTTCAAGAAACGAATATATACCATAAAGTGATTATTCTATTTTTTGCAAGCGTTTCAAATAGCTTTTGCATCTAACACAAAGGAATGTAAAACCAATTACATAAATGAAAAAAAATTGCGTTTTCATTTCCCTAAATCTTTCCTGCTGAACAAATAACAAATTCCATAACTTCTTTCTTTTTTCACCATGTCTGGCAAAGAGCATTATCAATCAGTCACAGTCTAGTAATTTCGTATTGTGAATTGAAACACCGTCATGTGATCCCTCAGAAAGACGAGAGAACTCATGATTGCAGCTACTAACGCGCCTAGAAAGTTCTTATCGTTTTAACCAATGATAGTCGAGTAGAATATTCTGAGAAGACTGAAAGTAGAACCATAATAGCTGTTGCATAGAATTTCTGCTTTTCTTTTCTGTTTCGCAGCTCTCTCGTATCCATCAAGTGCTGTCTAGTCGAATCCATTTGTAATTAAAGTATGGCTCTATCTGGATGTTCCATTCTTTATGTGTTCTATTCTCTATTTGTACTGCGTATACACACCTACCATGTTTAGGATTAAATATTTGTTTTAGCTCGTTAAATTTATTATTCTCTGGATGCCTAACATCGTAGGAGGGTTATAAAAGAATTTTTCTACAGTCAGGTTCTTGACGTATCAACTCCTTTAAGGTGTGCCTGGATCAAGAGATGCTTTTAATCTCGACTTCCCACGTAGGTTTCAAATTATCTCTTCTATTTTAAATCACCCCTTCCTACCTGAGTTAAGGTTGTTACACAAAGTCCTTTGTCATTTCTTTTGGTTTGTATACCCATCTTCGGACAGCCTTTACAAATAGGCAAAGTTACGGGGTCTTGCTCTCCTATTTACATGATGGTTAGGTTGAGCTCTACAACGAAAATCGGGATTCAGGGTACACGTAATAATATTTGCTTTATCACTGAATATATTTTAAAAATTAAAATTTTTTCTTTATCAATAACGATTTTAATACATCGAAATTTTGCGTATGTATTTGCGAACAATGAAGTGCTAAATAAAATAAAGAGAGATTAACTTAAAATGTTAATATAATGGAATATATTAACATTTTAAATATTAAAATGTTAATATAATCATGCAAAATAAGTCTCAAGTTTCTCAAATTTTTTTCATCAACTGATTGATGTGTTCTCTTAAAAATGGAATGTGAAGGATAATACAATTCAAGATATTATTAATGTAATTTAAGATTATATAAAACTTATTTCATTTGCAAGATTTTTTAAAAAAAAGTTATTTAAACTAAAAGGGATAATGAATAACACCCAATGATTACATTAAAAAAATAATGCTAATGTACAAATAAAGGATGAAGCAGACAAGTACATAATGAAAATAAAAGTACTTTCACTTTCAGCAAAAAGCTGTCATTAAGTTAAACATACATAGATAAATAAATAATTGTCCTACAATGTAAAATATAAACTGATACAAAAATCAATTAAAATAAACACACAATACGTGAGGACAAATAACTATAGGTCTTGATTCGAAATCTTCCACCCACCAATATCCCAGCAGAATAATAGCTGAATTTCACACTGAAGAGTTCTTAATAAATAATGTTTATCAAAGGACAAAGAAGGTTAGTGAAAATAAATTTACAACTATATATTATTAAGTTTAATAATTCAGAACAATAGAAGAATTTGCATTAGATTAGAATTGTGAGAATTATTATTTTTCGATTTTATTAATTAAAATCAAAGTTACAATATCTTAATAATATAAAATTAAATGTTATAAATAACACTTAAAAATAAAAATTAGAACACTACAGAGGTAGAAAATAAAGAATTTTTGCCATGCTCAGATTTTATGTCTCTAAAGACTAGAGTTTAAATATGCCACACACACATATCATTACACTAACTCATAAAAATACACCCCAATATCTGCTTAATATGCCAGCTACAAACAAGCATATCTAACCAACTTTTGTGGCTCTAATAATCCCCTAGAAATAAATGCCGTACTCGCCGTAAGAGTAAATTTATTCCATACGCGAACCCTGAACTAAACTATGCTGAGGCAGTTGTTCAATTGTCGAAATCAATGAAATCCTAATTATATGCTTATATGTTTATCAAAACATGTGTTTCATACATCAATCAAGATTTATTAATAGGTTAAAGATATTTTTCTAGCTTTAAATTTATTGAATCTAAGCACATATATAACACATCAAAATGATTTAGCAGAACTTAAGATTTCATGACAGATCTTGCAGCAAAATTTTAAAAATTTGTGTCTCAAGAGTTCTATGTTATTTTTCACACTATTTATTTTCTGTATAAAGTAAAATGGGACAATGAGTTTTCAGCTTCTCTAATCTCTTTTGTAGTAAACATATGTTTAAAAAAACATTAAATCTGAAAAAGAAATAATTAACACAAAATAAAAGGTAGCAGTGACAATCAGGTCAACTGTGTTGTAAAATTGCCTTCTGGTTATGAAATATTGGATTCTACTAAATGTAAAATAAAGTTTTAAACCAGAAAATAAAAACTTGAAGCTAAAGACTTGCCATGTTATATTAGATATCTTTTAATATTTTCATGTTTAAATATAGCCATTCTTTTCTTAGACTTCTATATGAATATCCGAATTTTTTGAAATTTATATTCATGTATTTCTTTTTAATATGAACATAAATTTAAAAAATTTGGAAGTTCATATTAAAGTGTAAGAAATAAAAAGCTATAATAAAAATTGCTCTTTAATTACTGTTTATTTGGGAAACAAGTAATTATTAAAAAATGTTATAGAATTTGTCAATCGGTAAGTTTTTTAAACTAATAAAAAATTCATTTAATGGCGCAGTTGAGATCATTGCATTTTAAAAACAATTTAAAGTTTGATTATTACTGAAATAAAATATTACATAGAATAAAAGTTATTATTTTCTTCTCTTTCTCACACAACGCCCCTGTAAGAGTTTTCTTAATCGTTTAAAATTTTCAACAGATACCATAGTCATAAGATTTTAAATTTTTATTTCCCATTTTTTGAAACTTGGATCATATATATATATATTATGAAATACTTCATTAAAATATTTTAAGTAGCTTTTCTTCTTTGTCAAAATAACAAAATTTTCGATTTCTTTTACGAACAAAAATATTAAAATGAATCAAGTGAAAATCTTTTTTCCAAAATTATTTTTCATTGAAATACGCCATTTAGGTTTTCCCATAAATAAATTTTGTGATGGCTCATTAAAATGTGTAAAAAATTCGCTTTCAGCATTTGTAAAAATGCAGTTTAAATTCCGTTTTAGGAATAAGAAATTATTCATCATATATTAGACTTGGTTTATATGATTTGTAAGAGTTATTTCCATGCATATAAACTAAAATAATATTGATGCAGGTTTATTTTAGAAATTTTTCGAGTAATTTTTACTCTATTTAAACATCATAAAATTTGAAATTGATGATTTTAAATAATTTTTTTTTATTTCGTTACCTGCCGACCAACTTGTTTAGTGGTCAGCGTGCCTGACTACGGATAAGGAGGTCCTGGGTTCGAATCCCGGTTCGGGCATGGATGTACTTTCTCTATCTATCCTGTCTTAGTTCTTTTCTTATATCAATCTTTCCCAAAGTGGGCGATAACGCCCCCTTGTGAGCGTTTGAGACCTAGAAGGGGGCGTTAAGGGGCCCAGAAAAAAATGGGGGGCGTTGGCGTGGGTTAGGGGGGCGATGGTAGATTTGTAATTAGGTTTACTTTATATTTTAAATTTTACTAGAATTAAAACCTACCTACTACACAATAACGAATACTTAGTTTATATTTCTACCCTGTATGATAGTATAAAAACTTAAAAATACTTAACATAGATTTCGTAAATAGACCGCAGGCCGCGTCAGGTATGTTGTAAAATGACGAAACGCATACAGCTGTGTAAATGCATTAATTGTTAAATGTGGCAAACATTCCGGGCGGGAGTCGGTGCACTTATGATGTTGTGCTCCGTAGATGTAATGTCCGTTTTCGTTTGCAGGAACCTTCAGCGCTTTTACGCATACGTCAGGTCAGCTTCGAGTTCATCAAAATAGGGTTGAGACAAAAAAGAAATGTTTACTTAACATGCGTGCTTCTGAAAAACCGATCTGACAGGTGGCGGTTTTGCAATACGAAAACGAACTGTACGTGGTAGCAATGGGCTGGTTCATCGATACTTGTCCTAACTTGCTCAGTACGATTGAGTGTCGAAAGAGATAAACGAGTTTGTGTGTGTTTGCCTTACTCCTGTCGGTGCTTGCTGTATTTAAATCCTATATAAAAGCTATGCATAATTTTTCTTATATTTTCATTATTGGTTTCGTTCGCTATCTTTAAACGAGTATTTAAGTTCAACACTTTATTTAAATTTTTTTTTAAAAAAAAGCCATGTCGCAAGCAAAAACGAAGAAACGGCAATGCAGTGCAAAATATATTAAATATGGATTCATCGAAAATTCGACAAACTCATCTTTGCCTTTGTGCCTTCTTTTTCAAAAACATTTTCAAACGAAATGATGAAGCCTTCAAGACTTCAAGATCATTTAAATAAAATGCATCCAGATAAGAAGGACAAAAATGTAGCCTATTTTCAAGATCTGGAAAAGAAGCATAATGCTCAGCCAAGTGTATTGGAACTTTTTTCGATGGCTGCTAAGCAAGATGATGACGGACTTCGAGCTTCATACAATATCTTTCTGTTAATTGCTCGAACCGGTAAACTACACACCATCGGAGAAACGTTAATTTTGTCGGCGATAAAAGAAGTTATAACTACTGTGCTCCATAAACTGGCGGCAGATATAATTCGAAATACTCCTTTGAGCAATAATTCTGTGCAAAGACGAACTGATGAAATAGCTAAAAACATTGAAGAGTCATTGTGCAATCATCTGAAGACTAGTCAATTTTCAATTCAGTTGGATGAGTCCACTTTAGCAACTAATGAAGCATTGTTGTTGTCTTACGTGAGGTTCATTAAAGATGAAAAAATAAGTCAAGAACTTTTATTTGCTAGAAATTTAGAGACAGACTCAAAAGGAGAAACCATATTTAAAACACTGTAAAAGTTTTGTGATGAAAAAGGAATTCCCTTGAAGAATATTATATCAGCTGCTACAGATAGTGCTCCAGCTATGACAGGGTGTCAAAAAGGCTTCATGTCGTACTTAAAAAACAAAATTCCTGATGTGATTGCTGTACATTGCGTTATACATCGACAGCATTTAGTTGCTAGAAATTTAACGCAAGTGAATTTCTAATAATGAACGTGAACGACTGTTTCAAACATTGCAACATGTCATCAGAGTAGTCAATAAAATCCGAAACAACTCTTTAAATGACAGATTATTTAATCAGCTTTGTGTTGCTAATCATGAAGATTTCAACAGATTGATCTGTCACATGGAAGTGCGTTGGCTATCAAAAGAAAATTGTCTGACTCATTTTTACAATCTGTTTGACTCTGTCATAGAGTTCTTGGAAAACAAAGACACAGCATTGCGTGAAAACCTCATCACATCAAAGAATGATATCGCATACCTGACAGACCTTTATACATTGTTTAATGATATGAATTTCCAGCTTCAAGACGATGACTTGAACTTAATAAACACAAAAAATATCGTCGCTGCTTTCGTAGCCAAGCTGCTCTTACACAAGAAGAATATCAGCAGACATGAGTTCCATAATTTTCCCAATTTATCAATATCCTGCAACAACGACGACTTGCTCGTCTACTGTCAACATTTGGAAAATTTTCACAGTGATTTCATTGAAAGATTCCAGGACATTTTGAACTTGGAAATACCAGACTGGGTGTTAGATCCCTTTTCAAATGTCAATATAGCAATATCACCCCAGCTGGAAGAAGAACTTATAGAACTGACAACGAACGAGGAAATAAAAATCAAATTTAAAAATGGCTACCAACAATTTTGGCTACAAAAGTCAAATCCGCAGTTGTATCCTGGATTGTGGTTGATCGTTCAACAATTTTGGATATCATTCCCATCGTCATATTTGCATGAAAGAGGATTTAGCACTGTGACAACGCTGCTTACTAAAAAGAGAAATCATTTGCAAGTTACTGTTTTTGAGTAAAATCCCACCTGATATAAACAAACTTGTTAAAAATCATCAAATTCATCCATCCCATTAGATTAGTTTACAAACTAAAATTGATTACCTATCTATATTGTTTCTTTTAATTTGATTAAAATCTATTATTAATATTATAAAGTTGCGTTTTAATTGCTCTCGCTGGTAAAAATTTCTAGTTAGAATGTAAGTTTAAACACCAGAACCGACCAATATAGCACACTATAACTAAATAAATTAAAGTAATGAAATTGTGGTTTTTAAGTTTTAGGAGTGTATAAAAAATGATGGGGGGGGCGATGAAAAATAATTGATTTTCAAAGGGGGCGGTAGAAGAAATAAGTTTGAGAAACACTGTCTTATATGATGAGGTGTGAATGGTTGCCTGCCCTATAAACGTGTTCCTATGGCATGTGTGTACTGAAGAAGTCGGGCTCCACACCAAAATATGGTTCAGTTGGAAAAGTGGAGCAGCGCACACCATGTTGCCAGCCTAGCTGGCACACGACAATGAATGAATGAATTTCGTTATCTATATAAAATCCAAATACCATTTTTGGTTTTATTCCACTTCGAAGTGACATTGTTATTAAATTTCAAATTAGAAGATGTAACACAACTAAGCTATAATAAGAATAAAAAAAGCATAAAAATTAATGCTTATGCTTTAAGAAAAGAAAATTTCTAACTGACTGATGTCTCTAATTTTTATTTCGATATAGTATTTCCAAACTGCATTGCTTTCTTTCATAGAAGAAATCAGTACAATTTAAAAAATATTAATTAAGGAATTTATTAATTATGTTAATAATTAATAAATTTATGTGAAATTATATTATGAAAACTATTTTTAATTCTCATTGATCATGAAAATTATTTCAAAATATTGTAAAGCATAAAACTAGGTATTTTTTTAAATATATAATCAATATATTATATATTTAATATATAATTAATTTATTATATAACCAAAATTACAGTAATACACAATCAAACACGCAAAAACGAAAATAACAGCGTGTTTATTTTGAAGTAAAAAATGTGATGATTTTTCTTTTCAATTTTTCTAGGAAATGAATTTTTATAATAAAATCTATTATTGTATTCGTAGAATCCGTATAGGAATGCTTAGAACAAAATGTTTTTATTCAAGAAACAGGATGTTAATATTCTTTGGAAAAAAACTAATCGATCAAAGCTTTCCTCGTTATTCTGCGTCGCAAATAAAAAAATATTCCACAACACACAGCTTCTAACAACGCGAGTCACAAAAACAGTACACGTACACTGCGGATCCGCTGCCGTTGCGTGGAAACGCGTTCAAAAATAACCGTTAGCGCCATCAGGCAGGATCTACAGCTACATTGCAAATCACGTGAACAGACAATAATTGCGATTCTTCAGTTGCGTGACAGACATTTGCTCTGCATGAGTTCGTTTTTCTAATGGAACTTGTTTCCGGCCCTTAGAATTTATACCTGATGATTCACAGGAAAACTTGACGACGGAAATAGTTTTGGTCTTTTAAAGATAGCATCTGTAAACGAACTTAGCTCATTGTGATTTTACTTTTTTATTATTATTCGAACATGAAACAAAAAATTATGTGAAAAAAGTTATAATAAAGATTATAATTTATATTCATCTGTTAAAATAAATTGAACAGAAGAATATAAATTTTAGTGGACTGTAACAATCCGTTATATTCTACAATAAAATTATTTTTAATTAGTAATTTTTAAATATTTTTAGCGAAAATTTATCATTTAGTTGTTAATAGGAAGTACTGCGATTTTCCTTTATTATTCGAAAATGAAAACCTATTCTTACTGTATAAATTTAACTAATTTTTGTTCAAATAATGATCAAAGCTGTGATGCATAAGAAATTTCTTACGAAGATCAATATCATTCGCACAGCAGGTTATTACTATAAAAAGTTACTCGTTTTTCCATGTTAGCAATGCTAATGTAAAAAGTTTTAATTTATTAAAGTACAAATTTTATGACGAAATTTTTAGGGCATTACATTAAAAAAATACAGTAATAGCTAAAATAATAAAATATGGTTGAGTCTATGTGAAATATGAGTTTAATTAAAATACTTATTAAAGAATTTACTTTTTTCTGCATATATATATTGGAAAAGAAATGGAATTTGATATTTTACCACAGTGTTATTTTCTAATCAGCCATGTATTAAAATAATGCGAAGAGCGTTGTTTACATTGTAATAACAGTACACACAAAAAATAATAAAACAAGGGAAGAACTCTTTAATGTACACTTAAAGAGAAATAATTTTATAAATTTTCTTATGTTTTTAATTTATGATTTTGTTGGATTTATATTGTTTAGAAGAAAAAATTATTACATGGAACACAGGTTTAAAATTAATTAGTAATCAAAAGTTATTCGTTGTTTTAACTATCAATATTAAATTTATAAAAAATATTTAAATTTATAAAATTCTTTTCTTATTAAAATCAGTTTATTCGAATGATTAATCACAAAATCGAAAAATAAAGGATTAATTATTTGACAAAATGATTAAATTTTTTTCAGCTGGCATTTTTCTTAATTTATTTTTAAAAAATAGAAGACGAAGAAAAAAAATTATCTTTAATACATCTTATAATAGCTCCACATTTCTTACTACTTTTCAAGGTTATTAAACATATATTTTTTACTCTCATACGAGATATTTTTATCTTACGTTTGTTTACTTGGAAAATTTGAAAACATCTTTCTTATCTTCCATTTATATCTATCTTGCAAGTAAACCGAAATACGTATGATTTAATTTCCTTTTATCATTTAGAAAAATCACAGCTGATATTTTTTAAAATCATAATTCGTAAAACCACTTAAAATATACAATATACAGTATTCATCTCCAACATTCACAAACTATTGATAATGAAATATTTAAAATTTTTATTGAATAAGATCTAAAACTTCACAAAGTAATATAATTAATTCTTTATAGTTAAACGATTAAGTAAAATTTGCTGTAAAAACTTCAGAAGGCAAGATTCGAATATAATGAAAAGTTGAACAAAATCAAACTTCTGAGTATAGATGGATATTTATTTTTATATTATTACATTACTATATTATTATAACTTTATAATGCTACTATATTTTATATCAAAAAGCTACATAAATAAAATTGCTTAAATTTGCATTTATTTAAATGATAAGTTAGTTCTTTAATCGTGTATTCTGGTAAATCTAAATGTAAATATTTTGATTGTGAAAGAATTGTATTTTAAAAAATATGAATTATATTTTGGAAGTATGCAAATTATGCACTTGGTCTAGATCAGAGTGTTCTTGGGATTCCTGGATCAGGAGACCATCACCCTTTTCTGGAGTTATAGCTGACATCTGTTCTATATGCAAATAGTATAATTTTTATCCATAGTCACATAAAACCGGATATACCTCAGAATAATGAAAAAGCTTTTCTATTTTATTGCTGATTTATTTATTTATCATAAATATGATAAATAAATAAATCATAAATATGATTTTTCTCTTGCAACATTAATTGACTTAATACTTACGACATACGAAGAATGACTACAGAGCAAGAGAAAATTGGCTTCTCTGTAGAGAGGGATAAAAGATTGTAACACATTTCTAGAAACCATAAAATGGTTATTATATGAGAAAAAACTTTAAAAAAAGTGAAGTTTAGAGCTTATTTATTATTATTCTGCGGAAGCCAAATATTGCACCTTATATGACTAAACAACTGAGTCGTGGTTTTATCTGTCTACGATTTTGTCCAACGTTTCCCTAATTGTAGCATTTAAAAAAAATTTGAGCATTGTATTACTTATATTTGAAATGAATACATATGTCCGCAATAACGTCACGCGCAAGGTTAAATATAACAAAGCAGAACGAAATATTTTATAAATTAGGTTGAGAACATTGTGTCGTCATCAGTGCCATGTTCTATTTTCCTTACTCCGTTGAATCTTTGTCATCCGTCATCAATATTTGAAAATTTTTACATATTAATTATAACATAATGTTGAAACAAATTCAATTACTTTTTGAAGGATTCAAAGCAAAAGTTAACATTTAAAACCATAATTAACACAAATCTATTATAATAATAGTAACTATTCATTATAAATCATTAATAGAACAATTTCATTAAATGTAACTTCAATCTTTAGAATGTAATCTAAATATTTAGGTTATTTTTTTACATACCGAAAAAAAGGTAATATAATAAGATATATATAGCAGTGATATTTCATCAACACTTAATATTTACCAGTATACAATGGAAAATATTTACTGTTTCGCATCTTAATTATTTAAACAGGAAAAATGAGGTTTAAAATTGTAAGGGAAGGAACAACCGTCTTGCCGCTATCAAAATAAAGTCATCTCTCCACTGAAAAAGTTCGGGTGCTTCTCGAGTGCTTTTCAGAGCACGAAACCGCAGTAGTTTCATTGATTAGGCCATGATTTGGGACTCGTTCTCCGTATCGGAAGGTAGTGAGTTCGAATCCCGGCTTAGCTAAGATACGCTGTATTCACTAAAAAAAAAGACTGTGCACGTCAAATAGGTCGACGTCGTAAGTCACTCCAAGTGAAATAGTACCTGTAGAAGTCACAGGTCAACTATATTAGAGAGTCTTCTGCTTGAACGCTTGATGTCTGCTTCTGAATTCTGCGCTGTATTCACTAAAAAAAAGTGTGCACGTCAAATAGGTCGACGTCGTGAGTCACTCCAGTGAAATAGTACCTGTAGAGGTCACATGTAAACTATATTAGAGAGTCTTCTGCTTGATTTCTTGACGTCTGCTTCTGAATTAAGAAGAATCCTACCCGACTGCTCCCAACAAACTGATAAAGCCCAATTCTGAGTCAGGTATTCAGAAGTATGCTGGTACAACAAGATAGACAGCTGCTGTCTTATGTAGTTGGCCTTAAATTTGTTAACAAAAATATAGCTTTCATTTACAATTATAATTTTTTTTTGCTTGTCTTTTTGCGAAACAGTAAATAAAGACTTCTCAGGGGGAGGAATAATAATTCCTCTTGTAATATTGGTCTTTAATTTCTGCAATAATCTTTTTGACTAAAATTCCATTAAGTATGAAAACTATATGATATCAATTTTCATTGATGAACTTTTCGCAGGATTCTAGTCGTTTTAGGTTAATATTTTTTTCTAAAGCAAGAACAGCAGATTTTTTTTCATTCCTTTTTCCATATAAAATTGCTTTATCTTTTACATTAGCATAGTTTTCTCCAATTTTTCGCATTCTATACATAGCTATTTACAGCATGCGTCACTAAAATTTGACACTAGCATTATATTTTATTTAAACGTTTTTCCACGCTGTTCCCTATTTTTCTTTCGAACCCTGATGTTGCGATTTTAGTATCTTCTTTTAATGTATTACACAAATATTTAATGAATAACTTTTTTAAATTTTACTTTTATCTGTTCTAAGTAATCGTACGGTCAGAATTCTAATATTTTTCTGTTGACACAAACTGTCCCCATCGTCTACCATAGTAGTATATTTTAAACCATGGTCATTGAAACAGGTGAAAAAATGTTGTGAGACATTTGATCATTCATCACGTAAAACTTTCCACAGGAAGCTTTCATAAATAGCGACTATATTTATGTGTCACTGCAAACGATCCCTTGAAAAATTTCAGAGAACCAATCTCACCTAAACGGAGAGAAAATGCCAAGGATTAATTTATACATTTTGACTTTAAAGCTGGCATTTATTAAGTGGGCTTTCAAATTATAGAAGTTTTCAAAGATAATTTTTATATAATCTTACCGGGAAGAGAATTATCATCTTATGAAATTCATAATCTCATTTTATGTTCAAAACATACCTGAAATACATAAATACATTTCAGATGTGTTTATAAAAATTTTTGATGCAATGAAAATTTTATGATAAATAAATGGCCCTGATTAATATGACCTTTAATAGGTGACTATAAGTATATGTAATTAGATGTTGGGTACCAATGATATAAATATCCCCTTTAACACACACATATATAAATGCACATTATAATAAAATTAATTTTTTTAACAAATGTTTGGGACTTGAGATCTTCAAATACTTAATTGTTGTTTGTTGATAGCTTGCTGCAATGGTTACAAATTATTAGAGAATTATTATTCCTTATCAATACTTGATTATTAGAGTTGATTATTAGAATTACTTGATTATTAGAGAATTAATAGGTTACAGTGTAACCTATTAATTCTGCTAATAATCAAGTCATTGATAGTGTACTTTTCTTCGATCTTATCAATAAATAAGGAATGAGCGTTGATGAGAAGAAATAAAAATGAGCAACTCCAAATTATTTGGGGAAAAAGGCGGAAAATATTTGAAACATGAAGTAATTAGGATACATAAGTGATTATTACATTTTTACAGCCCCAAGTATCTTCTAAAGATATTCTGTGTTTAGTATTTTAAGACCATTTTACCTTTTTTATATATATTTTATTGTGTAATAGGAAAAGTGGCTAAGATTCTTCTGAACATTTAGGTTCGCGAAATTAACTATTAAAAGGGAAATATCTTTATTCTTGAAAATAATGTATTATAATGTCAGTTGAACTATGTATACAATAACCTGGGGCCTGAGCAGCTACCAGGCACGTCGGCAGGTGGTGGATCACCGAACGTCCTGTAGGAATGACAGGAGAGCCTTGAATATAGAATCAGAGGCCGCGAACCAGCTCCCGTAAACCCTGGTGTTATGCGACCCGTGCCTAGGGCTATTTGGCACCGCGGTAATGGTGTCTTAACGGAGCCTCTAGTTGCCTGGAGAACTTCTAGAGCTTTTTTGCCTTGCCTAGTAACTCAGGGAATGCTGGGTGGACTGTTATATTACCTGAGCTTATTAATTGTTATCTTGTGGCTGAAAAGACACAAGAAATAACAAACTTTTCTGCATTTGCAGGTGAAGCCTCTGAAGTAGACCTTGCTGAAAAAGACAAGGGAACTCAGAGGCAATCTAGTGAAGGGGCAGCAATGAATCCTTCACAGGAGGTAGAAGTGACCTCCAAACCATATTCTTCTGGTGAAAGTCAGGAAGCTATCGCTAGCATGACTGACTCTCTGACCAGAATCATCTGTGGATCATCAGCGAGGATTGCCTCTGAAATTCTAAGATGCTCTAGGCAGAAGATACGTTTAATCGTAGGCTTCATAACTGGGCACTATTATTTCAGAAAACACCTCCATAAAATGGGACTGTTTCAGCAAGACCCTATCTGCAGGAAATGTCATACGCAAGAGGAAACGGCCAAGCATATCATTTACGAATGCGAGGCCCTTGCCCTCCCTAGATTAACTTCTTTAGGCATCATCCATACTAGAGAGTTACACCTAGACTCCATTAAAGGACTCGGACTTTATTAATAAAGTGGGTGACCCGAGCAACTGGAACTAGGAAACATGGGTTTGGAGTTAACAATACAAAATGCTGATAAAAGCAGAGGTGCCCAACGACATACAAACCTAACTCTAGAAGGAGAAGATGTATACAATAAAGTATTTCAAGATGACAAACGTCTTTTTTTCTCGTGTTGTAACATATGGGCCAAACAGGATAGGAATCGAAAGCAAGATATGCTCTTTAAGTTCGTTAAAGATTTTATGAGGAATTTTTTAAAACTGCTACATAAGATTTTGTGTGTATGACATTCATGAACATCAGAACACAGATAAGATAAGACTATCAATGAAGAATTTTCGAAAACAAAGTTCGAGGTTTCCAAGTTTTGCGAAATAGGTTCACTGTTATCTGATAAATTTATTCACTTCGGAGAAACTCAGAATGCAATTTCTGAATTATATATATACTTGGCGATGGCGATGAAAAACAAGAGAAAAATTATATAAAGGATTTGAAGAAATCCACAATCGACCTTGTGACGACCAATGTAAATTATATCTTATCAGAGGAAAGTAGTTCTACACAAAGTGAATTATATTTTATAAAGATATTTATTTTGATAAATAAATGTTAAATCGCTGAACGATATTCTATGCATTATTAGCTTTGCCAACAAATGCAAAATATTATACCATCAACATCTTAATAATTTTTCTTAATATATAAATATTCTACATAACTTTTATTGGGATTTTTAGCAAATTCATATTTTGAGTGATTATTTGAAATGATTTAGATTTGGTGAAAAAATTGTTAGGAAAATAAAATTGGAAGATGCGGATTTATTTTTATACTATCCAAAATGTGCTTCAACGAATTATACACGATATTCGGATGAGTAAATTTGCTAAGTTTGGTATAAATTATAAGCTTTTCAGTAAGCTTACAAATAAAATGACACTGCAGTATTTTATGTAATATTTTAGTAAACAAACATAATGCAAATAATAAAAATAGAGCATGATTCAACTATTTATGTTTAACGAAAACATAAGACGCTTATTAAAAGGAAACTAAAATGAGGTCAGGATGACATCAAAACAGAATTGGGTGTTCTGTGATTAAGTGCGTTCACCATTCACAGAAAAGAGGATTCTACTCAACTACTGTCAATATGAGCTTTTAGATAAGATTGTTTTAATCTATAAAGATACATTTTTATGTAGTAATGTCATGTTGGTACCACAATAGTCTCCCTCTCTAGTAGCGCCGATGTCCCGGCAAACATCCACACACACACACACAGAAGAGATTTTAGATCTATCTCTTTCTATGGGGGACCATTAATTGTTGATTTAGAATTAGGCAGGGCTAAAGGGCTGAAATACGGTAAGTACTTATTGGAGTTGTAGTTTTATATGTTATGGTTACAATTTTATATGTAACCGAAGAAAGTCTTGCTAGTACATTGTAAGGACCATCAAGTCTTGGCATGAATTTGATGGTTTTCTTCTCGTCTTCATTGCTAACAGGTTGAAAAGTAACTCAAACATGATTACCAGGAATATATTAAATTGTCTGGATAGACTTTTATTTTATCTTGTTTGGGTTCAACAAGTTCCATTTTTTCTTCAGAAAGCTTTGCAAATTTCTGCATAGGTGTGATTTCAGACACGAAGGTATCACTATTTACAGCAGCTTGCTAATCGTTGAATATATCATCAACAGTTCTCTCAATTTTAGATTTCAGAATTTCTTTACAGTACGAAAAAACTTGATCAGGAAGTGTAGTTATTCGGGGGATGATCTGTCTCAATTTGATGCTCGACGAAAGGAGCGAATTCTCTCCCTGATATAAATTTGTCAAATTCCTTTAAAGGAATATGATAATCTTTTTAATTTCGTTCTTTTAATATAAAATTCTCATCTCTGCTACTAAATTTTTTTTCTAATGTCCATTTTAGAATTTAATCAAATTTAGTTCTACAGGACGAAGCTGATGGCATTTTTTTACAGTGGAGCACCCAGTGGATATGCCACCTTTACATTGACAGAAACATACATAGAGAGAGAAAGGAACATCCATGCCCGAACTCGGAACCTACTGCTTCGAAGTTAGGGACGCTAACCTCTCTGCTATTGGTCGGCAATTAAATTTATCTGCCATGATAAATATTATGCTCAGAGAAGACGAAAATTTCATTGCTTAGTAGCAGAAATTGAATGAAAAATAGAACTAATTTTGAATTTTAACCATTCCCCATTTTTAGAAAATTTTTATTCTTAAGCAATTTCTTAACTAACTTAAGAAACTTCTAACTTAAGAAAATTCCCAATTTTTAAGCATAATTCTGTAATTTTTATGAACATTTTTGATCAATATCTTCGTTTAAGCATTTGGTGACCTATAGTGAACATAAAAATGTACATTTATAAAAATTTTTTTATGAGTTTTGATTTTAAGGAAAATTTTTTATGCATTAGCTATTTTGATTAATTTTTTTAAAATACTTGGTTCGAGTTTTTTGTAGATTTTTATCTACCATACTTTGGATCTTTTTTTATCTAGATATACATATTAATAAGTATTAAGAATAATAACTTTTTATACATAATAATAAAAAATATTAAAATATTTTTTTAATTATATATATATGAATTAGAAATAACTTAAATTTCTTGTACGAATTTCTGTGAAAGTAAAAAATAATAGAAATTAAAAAATACATTTCATAGAATATCGTAAAAAAGTATAATATTCATATTTGTCTCAAGTTATTATCATCATCATCAATGGCGCGACAGTCCTGTGTGGACCCTGGCCTTCTCAAGGAGGCGACACCAGTCCCTTCTTCTGAGTGCGACACCTTTCCAGTTTCTGACGTTGATTGACTCAAAGTCCTTCTGGAGGCAGTCACTCCACCCCAGTCTTGGTCTTCCTCTTCCTCTGACACCCGAGAACTTTGTGTCTCAAGTTATTAGCGGTTTCTTTTGACAAAAGGATTCTCATTTCTCTTAACTCTAAAAATAGAATTCTTTCTTAGCAAAATGTTGAAATTCTTGCAGAAAATATTTTTGTTATTCCATTTTTTCTAAAGTTCATTTCACAAAATGGATAATATAGCTTTAGCCATTCTTCGAAATAACAGTTATATAATATATTATATTTGGATTTTAAAGTGCATATGTGAAATAAATATAAAGTAATAATTTAGTATCGTACAAGTTAATTTTCAGATTACATTAAGCAAAAATCTATGCTTAATGTAATCTTAATATAATGAGCTCATTATATTAAGAAATGCTTTCTATTTCATTCATATTTTTTGAGCGGTTAAAATATATGAAACTATTGCTTTCTTTGAATCGGAAACTCTCCCCAAACCCAGAAAGCTAGATTCCGAGAACTAGATATGGGAAAGAGTATTTGCAACGAATATTTAGTAGCTGGTATTTCAAGGAATCAACAGTTAGGTACTTTTTTTCTAAATCCAGCTATTCCAGTAACCAGTTTAATCCATGCTAATAAAAACATGGCAAAAGAACAGTATCTGTTACATTCTGTCTTTGGTTACAAAGTAACTGGAACAGATACAGGTTCGAGAAAATTAAATAAAAATAAATTGCGGAAATTATATATTAAAGAATGGAAAAAATTTGATTCTCATCTCCTTTTTTTATTCTTTCAGTACTTTCTTTATTTTAAATTGGCGTACAAAAATACAACAATTTATAAAAAAAATCAACTTAAATTTCTTTTATTTTTCTATTATTAACCATTAACGAAACAATCATAGTAAAAATTGTTGACATATAATAGATAGTAATTATTATTATGAAAGATGTTTATTTGTTTATATTTTATGTTGTAGATAAACCAGATTTTTCTAAAATAAAAATTGCATTATTCACAAATCTTGTTTTAGTTTACTAAATGTTAAACAATTTATGGATAAATAAAGTAGCTTTTCAATTAAAATTTTATTACTATTGTTTAAGTAAATATGATCATTTTAACTAAAGTAAATTTTATAATTGTATAAAGATTCAATAAATATCAAAAAATATAAAACAGTTTTACCAACAATCTCAATGTTATAATAATTTTATGTAAAATATTGAGTAATGTAATGTTTACTACAAAATGGGGAGGAACAGAAATACATATATTTTATTTACATCAATCCATAATTTAAGAAATAAACATGATGTGAACACATGATGCTATAAATAAAGATAAAGTAAAAATTAACTTAATTAAAGCATTTTTTTTCCATTTTGAAACATTAAACTACAATGAATAAACTGCCATTATATATTTGGTTTAAGTCAACATTCTCATTATATGAAAACCAATTAATTGTATGGTATGAAGTACAAAAGAACATTTTTTCTAAAAGTTTAAATTCTATATGTTTATAGTAAAATATAGTGGAACTAAAGCATTTTTGAATAAAAAATAAACAGATTTATTCGGAATCCTAATAAAAAACATACATAATAATAAAAATAATAATGGAAATATATAAACAGATTTAATTTAAACTTTTTTTAAGAAACCTGACCTAATTTAAGGTTCAAATAAATATGTTATATATGTTCATAAAATGAAATGAAATTAAAAAAAATAATAAGTAAAATAAAATAAAAATTGCTAAATACATAACAAGAATATATCAAGCTTTTTTTATTTAAAAAAAAAAGATATATTTGAAAAAGAAAGATAATCTCTAAATAAATGTGCCACGATTATTGATTTTCTCAACTCATATATTTTATTAATCAAAACGAAACAAATGTACATGTTTATTTTATTTGACAACAGAAATTCATTATGTCTCCCTCCCCAACTCAAAGAGGTCTTCCAGTTCTTAAGTATCCCTCTTTCCTATTTTCCAGTTAAAGCAATGTCATTTCCATTCTTCCACCCAGTCTCCCTACTATAAGACACAATCTCGTAATTCATCCGTCCGTATCGATATATCGATGACATTATTACTTGTACTCGCTCTGTTTGTCTTCTGTACTTGTTATATTCAGTCAAGTACATTGTAACTACACTGATTACATTGAAACAGGTATGTACGTACGTACTCGCTGATTACTTTGAAACAGGTACATTCAGTGAACTACATTGTACCTGCAATTGTTTGAGAATATACGCGGACTCACGCTAATAACCCGTTCACACTGCCCTTTTTAAATCAATTTAAAGTTAAATGTGATTTAACTTAAACACCATGCTGAAAACAGCGGTCGCACTGCCTTGCATTCGAAATTGATTTTTGTTCAAAACCATATTTATCGTTTGTTATTATAAATATGATATTTTCGAATTTTTTTTCACGTTTATTAAGTAATTACAGACCAAAATAACATTAATTAAGATTATGATACTTTAAATGAGGAATACGAAACCAAAGAATGTCGTTGACAAACCTATTTCTTCTCAAACTTAACATAATTTCTTTTGATTAAATAAACATATTTAATACTTAAGAAAATATTTCTGTGCTATTTCTTTTTAAAGTTTTTCTTCTCTTGAATTTATTTTGATGGATTTCAGATATTTCAACAAACACTGACATCAAGATAGCAGAAAACAAGATGGCGCTAAATCAGTGGAAACTTAAGCCAGTTCCCCAAACTGATTTAAATCAATTCGAACTCACTTAAATCACTAGTTGCCAGAGCAAAAAAGTTTTGCCGAGACATAAACGTGTTTAAAAGTGCAGTGCGAACGGAGTAAAACTTTGTTACTGGAAGTACCGAGTATTTGGTAAAAAAAGTACTGGTTACTACATTCAAATACTGATTACAAAGTACTGGTTACAGGTATTTCTTTTCATCCCTAACGACCATGGAATTGGTTGTGGAGCTATTCAGTACAATGTAAATGAATTAAAAATATGTGCACTTGAGATGATTTTCACTTAATCTAGTGTCATTAATTTGTAGAAAATTTTTCCACTCAAGATGGCTTGTCATTTTTCGATGCCACCAAGGGGGAAGTCTATTATCTTTGTCCTTGATATCCATATAAAATTGTGAAAAGATTTGACAGCGAAAGGAGGAAAATGGAAATGTAATTACTAATGCATAGTAAGCTATCAAGATGATTCAAAAGAAAATATAAGGGGTTATTCTTGAATTTTATACATTTTCGTCACGTCTTAAAAATAATATAAACGAACCTAGAAAATTAATAAGTGTTTATTAAAAAATAACTAATCTCAATTATATTGCATATATATATCTTTTCAAATATATTGAAAATTTATCTGTCATGGAAGCAGAGGCGAATGACAAAGATTAATGAAAAAATTTATTATGTTTTCTTATAAAAACATAAATATCAAATGAATGCGATATTAATATTGGAAAATGTTTAATTTACATTCGTTAATTTTATAATTTATATTATCAAAAAATTTATAGTATTTTTTAATAATTTTTATTAGTCTTTACCAAGATGTTACATTTTTGGTCGATGGATGGCAGCACAAGAATGTAACTATGAAAACACTATTTGAAATTTAGTGGTATAGAAAAATTTAAGGCCACCTTAAATATCCAAAAAATTTTAAAACTTGTTGTATGTGTGTGTGGTAGTAACACTATTCTTTATAATTAAGTAAACAAGTTTTTAATGCAAAAATATCTCTAACTATATTATGCATCATTAAACTTTTTGAGAGAATTAAAATATTTAAAAAAAATATTTTTATAAGTACAGAAAAAAAATTTCAAGGAGTATTTATACTGGTTTATTGACATTTTGTCTGATTAAAAATTTTTTAGACTTTTTTAAAAACATCAAATTATTGTTATACATTCAATAGTATTCATGATGTTTTTTATGGTAATCAGAAGTATTTATCATAAAAATACCACTTTCTTTCAAATAGAACTCTATGCTGGTTTGAATTTTAATGAATTTAATAAAATACTACAGCAGCAGTGAAGGAGTCCCTTAACCAGTACTTTTCACTTAGATTTTTGTGTAATTTTGAGAACTTCTCAGCTTTGATATTGTTAAAATGAATCTATATTTTCTTTAATTTGCTCTTCTCTTACAATATATTATCAAAACTTAATTTTTGTGCAGTCTCCACAGAGGAAAAAAAATCATGTTCTCACACATGTACTGTTATAATGTTAAAAAAATTTAATCATTAAAAATAATCCTTAAGATTTTGAATAGAAAGTGCAGAATTATATCAGTATTGAATAAATGTAAACAAACTCAAAATATTTAAAAATAACTATTTTTTAAAAAAAAATAGCAACACAGTATTTATACATGAAAAAACAAGTTCTATTATTAGCTATATATGAAATTAAAATTACATTTTATACAGCAAAACTATAGTAGTTTTATACATTATTTATTTACAAATTACAGATTAAACTAATTGTTAAAATACTTTTTAAAATTTAAAATAAATTATTAGAGTGTTACTATGTTGTCTATTAAAGTAAATAACTTATTGAGAGAACAAGCTTGAAATATTAAAAATTAACAAAAGCATAATAATTTGGAAAAGGAAGCTCATTTTTAAAAAAATTCTTTGGTATACAAACCAGCAGCTTAATTAAAATTTCACCATCAAATAGTCAGTTGATTGAATTAAAAATCATAAAAATACACAAGTAAATATCTCAGAAATCAGCTATGAATAATTTTTATAGAGCTGCATGCAATAAAATTAAATAAGGATACAAGTTTATCAACGAGTAGAGAAAATATGAGTGCTTGAAAAAAATTTAAAATTCAACATCTTCCATATCAGACGACTTTATAAATATTGATACAATTTATACGTAATATTGGATGTGAATTTATACTTGATACAGCATTACATTAAATATCAATAGGCATCTGACAATGATACACAAGTTCAGATTTTTGTATATAAAAATGTTTCTTTTATAGAAAAGATTTTATACAATTGATTAATTTTTAAATACAAGAGACTTATAACTTTTCTGGATGCTCTTTTTATAAATTAAACTACATATCTTATAAATGGTATTTCAACTAGTATAAAAATTTAGTTTCAAAATAATACTTTTAGAATTTTCTTAACTTTGAAGTCAGTCCATATAAAATTATATATATTTTAATAAGTGGTGATTATTACGTGTAAGTCAAAACATGTTGGAAAAATACAGAATACATGTTTAAGAGAACTGAAATTTACTTTGGACGTAGTTTCGAACAACTGATCTGGCATCTTGAAGTTCCTAGTATAATCAAACTTCTATTCTAGCATAATATAAATAGAGCAAAATAAAATTAAAAAAAAAAGCATTAAAATTTATTTGAATTTAGACCAATTGGTGCTCAGTAAACATTAAGTATCCCAAGATCAGTGAGGACACAGTTCTCATTATTTTAACTATATAGATCGAAATGCCTCATAATTAAATATATTATTGACAGATAAAGCAATCAAACTTGTGCTGCAATCGTGATTTGAATTTTACATACAAATAAATCAATTGTGGAAGTTGAGAACAAAAATTCCAAAATTTTTACTGTGAATTTTATAATTATACACAATGATAGTAATTAGAATTCCTTAATTTGATATTCCAAATACAATGCCCTTAATTTTTTCCATTCTCACAAGAAATAAACTTTGAATTCTTTTCATTGCTTTAACAAGTTAGTTTTTACTCTTCTATGTCAAATTTGATTTTTATAAGGAAAAATAAATATATATATTCCAAATAATATAATTTTTAATTGGGAAATATCTTCAACTTCACAAAACTTTTTCTTTTAAATAAAAGATCGCTACTTTATAAAATTTTGGTAGATGCGATAAGATTCCCTCTAATCCACTAAACACAAATATATATATAGGTACCAAAGATTTTATCTATTGTAGAAAGAGAAACAAATATTTATTCTTTAAAAAAATAAAAATAAGTAATAAAAAATTTAACATTTTAATGCAACTATCCACAATTTATTTTTTTAAACAGACTAGCAAATTTCTTAAAATTTTTCCTTAAAAAGAAATTAGATTTAAATATTTTATATCTATGCAGTGTTTACATTTTTAGGAACATTATATGAACCATTAATAACTTTTCATCAAAGAGTCATCAAAACGGCACATACTTTATTTGATTTTCTTCTGTTCTGTGTTGATAGTTAATATATTTTATCAATTAACGACTATGATATTTTAACACACTATCACAAGAATTTGTACGCCCCATTGCACTTCTTTATATTTAATGTATTAATGGTTTAAATAAAGTATAGCGATCAGTGTTCAAGAGTTATCTCCAGATAAAACATGGTTTCCTTTTTTTCAATATAAAGTAGCCTTAATACATTTTATTTATTATGAGCAAAAACCTTTAATTCTAAAGAATTAACTTGAAACATAAAACATATAACAGAAAATATATTTATTTCATAAATATTTCCTATACAGAACAATATCACATAAATTCACAAATGGAACAATATAAGAACTGTACAAAAATAATTTAAAAATTAAAGCTTTCTATACAATGATTGTAATTATTTTCCAGAATTGAATTCAGAGAACAATAAAATAAAATTCAATATTGCACAAACTTTCAAAGTCATTTGACTGTTTCCTATCAAGTAAAATCAATAATTTTTTTATACATTGATTATTAAAATATATTTATAAATATTTTTATAATTAATAAATGCTTTACATTTTACAACACAGAATGTTTCATTCACTTGGTAAAAAATTTCTTTTTTGCTGGTGCAGCCAACACATAATTATTTAAGCTCACAAATTTAAATGACAAATGATTTTTCAGGATCTTCTTCTACAATAAGATCACTATCATTCATAATATCACCATACTTTAACTCACTTCCATTCCAATTGTCATTGATTGATAAACGTATACTAGAAGCTCTACTACCTGAAATAAAAAAGAAATGTAAATAAAAGATTTAAAATCAACATTTTTTAAATAATGGGTCAATCCATAAATTTGTGTGCACATTTTTTGGTAAATTTCTAATATAAAAAACACAATTTAACATTTTAATCAATTATAAATTTTCCTCCGCTATCTAGAATGTCTCCCCATCTTACAGGCAGCTTTTTTTATGCCATGTCTGTAGAAAGACTCAGGTTTTGATGCAAAAAAAATTGAAAGTTCATTGCATACATCTTGTTTAGAATTGAATTTTTTTCCCCAGTAGAAAATTTTGTAAGACACAAAATAAGTGAAAATCACTTAAGGTAATATGTGGGGAGTAAGCAGGATGTGGCAAAAGCTCACAATTAAATTCACTAATTTTTTGCAGATTTGTTCGAGCGGTATGCGGTCTAGAGCTATTTTAAACACTTTCTTGACATTCACCAATCATGGGAGATTTTTATGATCATTTCTGAGTTTAGATAGTAAAGGTATTCACTATAAACTTCTGAATTAATAGTTTGATTTGATTCTAACAGTTCAAAATAAATTACACCACACATATCCCACCAAACACTCAAAAGAATATTTTTGGGATTTAAAGACACTATTGTTGGATTCAGCAGCTTATGTCAAGTTCTTTTTCTTGTGATATTTATGATAAACAATCTACTTTTTGTAACGTGTTACCAAACAATCTAAGAATGGCTCTTTCGAAGCGTGATAAAAGGGAATTGCAGATGTTTATTCACTGTTGACAATTGGCTTTGGATAGCTCATGTAATACCCACTTTCAAAGCTTGGATACTTTCCCAATCTTCTTTAAATGACAAAAGACTGTTCCAGGAGATGAATTAATCCTTTATGCAATCTGAACCACTGTTAATTGTGGCTCTGACTCCACAAGATTTCGAAGAATATCATCATCAAAATTAACAGGACGACCTGAGCATGGTTCATTATCAATGCTGCTTTTTTCCAACTTTAAATTTTTTAAACCATTTCTGGGCAGTCCTTACACTAACAGTGTGTTTACCATTTACACTAATAATTTTTAGCTCTGAAGATCTGGCAGATTCATCACACAAAAATAAAAAATGTAGCACAGCACGTTTGTACTGGTTATCTATATTTATCTTCTATGGGTATTAAAATGCATTTGATATTTACGAAAGTTGGTAGTGAACTAAATATATTAATCAAATGATGACAAATTTCAACAGGTCCAAAGCTGTATGGTTTAATTAAATGCCTCATAGTAAATTCCATGCACACTCTTAATGTGCATAGACTTGTGGGCTGAGCTGATGCAAATATAAAATACTTACCATACTTTTAAAATAAAAAATTTTGAAAACCCAAGAAATCAGTCATGTTTTCATAGAATATTTTTATTGTAATTATATTTTATGTTTTTGAATATTCATTCTACACAAGAGAAACTGAAAACTTTTAATTTTCATGGATTTTCAATAAGTATATTTTATTAGTTATATACTTTTAAAAGTTCACAGAAGTTACTTTTGATGTAAACTAGATTTAAAGCTAGCAATCAATGATGTAACCCATAAGAGAACAGATCTCAAAAAAATTAAAAATTTAAAGATTTTCTGTAGGAAAACTTTATAGAAAAACACGTTTTATAGGAATCAGAATTCTAATTTACCAAACTCAGGATTACCTGAAAAAGAAATCGGGAATTCTCTTAATTATAATATGAAATGATAAAAATCACTTAGCTTTTAAGAAAAGTAAAATATCTTTTTATAACAGAAGTTTTAGCAGTAACAATATAATTAAGTGTATGTTATAAATAAGTGCCAATTCATAAAATATATATATATTTAAATTTATGAAATTACATTTTCTTCATGAAAAAAAAATTAAGCAGTTTTAAATATGTGTACATAGGTTTAAATATTTTCTTACATAAATCACACAATATTTAAAAAAAAAATTTAAAACAGTTACTTGAACGTCTATCAAAGTTTTCACTCAAGCATTCAGGTGATTCCTCTAATGAATTAGGTCCTGAATTAAAAGTAGTTTCTTGAAGAGTAAAGTCTGATTTATGCAATATTTCATCATTTCCATTACGCTGATTGTTGATTAAATTTGAATCTGTATTTTTAAATGATTCAATATTGATATCTTTTGTCAAATCATTCTTTGTGTTTTCAGAGTCTGTATCTGCATGAGGCCGTTCTCTTTTCTTCAATGTTTCCTGTTTTAAGGATAAAAACATTAATCTCAGAAAATAAAGTAGAAAATCTAAGCAATATCATGATTAAATAAAAAAATAATACAAATACAATAGATTCTCATTTTTAAAAACACATAAGAATAGAAAAAATAGTTATTAAACTCAAAAGTCTGTAAAACAGAAAAAAAGCAGGCAAAAAATAAATTTCATAGAGAAAAAAATTCTAACTTTAATTTTTTTGAGGAAAAATCAATCACTTTTTCTCTATTTCAAAACTACATTTTTAAAAATACATTTTTCCCAACTTAAGATTTTTTTCCAACATTATTTCAAGATTACATTTACAAGGGACATTGCACATGAAATATCAATTTTGTCAGATGGTTCCAAGAAATGATGCCAATCCAAAAGTATCCTACAATATTCTCTTAAAATTGATTACACTCAAATGCATACAAAGTCAAATGTTAGATTAGGTGGGATAAATTCTACATGGATTCCTTTAAAAAAGTTCTGGGTGAATAGTACCCGAGACTGGTGTTTATTAATAGCTTAGTCTGCCATAAGTCACATTAGGATTTTAAAAAATAGTTTGAAACAGTATTGATTTTAGAATTAAAACAATTTTCTATTCATTACACTGATTAGCTAATACTTAATGTTATAGTTATCCACAATTCAACGATTTTTCAATAATAACGTCGATCCAGATTTCTCAACTATAAAACAATAATAATAAAAATGATAGATCATAAAAATAAGCACAAACATAAAATATATGAAAACTAGTTTCATAAGAGATTTCACAAAAATTTAGTTTGTAAATTAGAATTAAAATTGTCATTGTATTTATGGGACCCTGTTAGAGACCAGTACATAAAATCGTGAGTATTTGTGAATTAGAGATTTGTAAAAACTAGCATCTTTTCAATGGTTTTTATATTCTGAGATTATCATAAAACTTTAAAAAATTGATAACAATCGTCTTTTTATATTTATACTTGTGTAAAAATTGTTTAAGTGTTTTCAATTAAAAAATTTAATGAACAAGAAAATTAAGCATCTTAAGAATTCCTAAGAATTAATATCATTCATAATTTCTAAATATTTCACATTGAATTTTAAATAAATATTCTAATTTTTTTTATGTAAGTCTGTTTTTAAGAAATGAATTTTTATAAAGAAACCTGCACAAAAAATTCAGTCGTTTTTTTCAATGCTTATCTTTTAAAAGGCTTTCCAAACACTAAAAATGTTTAAATAATGAATATGGATGAAATATTCTTAACATCTGGAAATGTTTCAAACAAAATAATCATTATGAAATAATTCAGATTTAATTTACATTGAATTTATTAAAACTTAGGATTTACCAAAGTATTTTAAAATAATTTAGAACACATTTTAGAATATCATATTTTGACCATCCAATTGTTTTATGAAATAGCACAGAAGTAGCCACCAAATGGGGAAAAATAAGAAGATACTAGAATATTTTTGCTAGTGTAAGATTTGCACATGAAGGGTGCGTTGTCCTCAGATAACTTACCAGACATTTAATCATGCGATTCAGTAGTTTTTGTAAAACCATATTTGGACTGTGAAGTTCTCTGTTCTTATATGACTGTAGAATAATGGAAGATGGATATTGTATCTACCCTTAATATGTGAATAACTGTTAGACTTTTAAAACTTTTTAGCTTTCCTTGCTTACATCATATGAAAATTATCTATCACTCTTGAACTCTTCTAGGAAAGCAAATATTCAACAAATGTTCAAAAAATAAACAATGGCTCAATAACTTTCATAGCTGCCTTCATGACTGAGGGCTTAGGGATGTAAAGCATATGCCTGGTTAGGTGGCAGCTTAATAAAAAACCCTCAGAATTTAATTCCCAAGCACGCTTGGTATTTAGTATTATCAACACACTGAAGGGACGATAGGTTGTCAACTTTGCTCAGCCCAAGTCAGTACTCGATAAGGACTAAACCTCAGACCATAAATGTTCAAATATCTAATAAGAAACCAAGAAAGAATCCAATTTTGTCATATATGGGAAAAAATACAATTATAAGAAATTATCATATTGGAACTTTCACATCCTAAAAAAGCAATCTAGTGGATATTTCAGAACCACTAGGTTGGCTTTTTAAGGTGCCAATCTTTTGTATCAAAGATTATGAATAGCAGACATGTGGAAACTGACATAATTGGTCACAACAAAACTAAGAGCAATGCTCACAAAAGAAAATAAGAATGTAGGCTTGATGAATCAACATTTGCTTTAAACATTTTGGAGTTCTATTTACCTAAAAAATACTGGGAAAAGCATTTTTGTTTACTGTTGAAAAGTATGAATAAAACTTTATGAAGTTTGGAAAAAATAATGGTAAGTTGTTAACTTTTAAGATGTATAGGAGCGATAAATTTAATTGCTTTTTGGCAAAATAACTTTTAATTATAATAATTTATTACTTCAAAAAAATAAAGAGCTACTTGCAAAATTTCTTAAATAATTTAGAATTTGCTTTTTATTGTTCTTATAAATTTTAATTTAAAGTAATTTCTTTTTACTATGAAGCTATTCTAAGTATTGAAATATTAAAAAGGAAAAAATAGTCATAAAACCTTTAAAGTTGTATTACTAGGGTTTTATTTAAGAATTAATTTAAAAAAGAGAATCACTAATTTCAAATAGAGAATATGCACAGTAATCTTAAATGGCAAACCTTTTAGAAATATATTAATTTGTTATTTCACATAAATGCTAAATATCTGAAGCTAAAATATTTGACTACAGAAATGATCCAATTTTTTTTTTATAATAAATAACATGAATACTTAATACATAAAAATAAAATTGTCAAATAAATAATTTTGAATTCAAATCATACCAAAATATTCTTCATTTCCATAAGTGCAACAGGCTCAGCATTAGTTGTTTCTTTTTCACGAACAGTCTGTAAAGTTAAAAAGTAACAGTTAAATACATTAAAACAGTCAATGTTAGACCATTTTTTAAAAAAATTTTAATTTTTAGTTAACAATTTTTCTTTATAGAAGTCTGAGAATATACACTTATTCGAGAATAAATTTCAAGGAATACAGAGAGAAATTTTAGTATAATATTAAATGATTAGGTTATTTAGTAAAATATGATAAACAGTAAAACTGCACCATTTTTGCAAACCTTTTTATTACTCATCATAATTTTATACACCAGTAAAAATAAAATCAAATATTCAGATTAAATAAGACATTTTAAGAAGTAAAATAAAAGATGATACTTTTTCATTTTTTCTGATATAATTGTAAATTTCACAAAGAATAAATTAACAAAACATAGCTTAAGAACAAAAGTTGATAATCAAATTCATGTCTTGAAATATTTTCATAAGATATTTCCTAAAAATAAGAATATATTTATCCTCAAATTATTTTTTTTATAAAAAAAAGCTTATTTAAAACTAAATTTTAGTAATTTTTAAAAATTGTAATAATACAATAACAGAAGAAATATACAAACTTTCTGCACAGGTTTCAGCTGAATGTTTCCACTTTTTATGGCATTCATCATTTCTGACATAGCTTTATGACGTTCATTTTCATAACCTAATTAGATTATAAAAATTAGGTTTGGAAAGCAGAAAAATTGTGATAAATTATAAATTTCAGGCAGAATAAAATTTTTTTGTTTTTGTATTTATATAAGTCAGTGGTTCTCAAACTTATTTCTTCTACCGCCCCCTTTGAAAATCAATTATTTTTCATCGCCCCCCCCATTTTTTATACACTCCTAAAACTTAAAAACAACAATTTCATTACTTAATTAATTTAGTTATAGTGTGCTATATTAGTCGGTTCTGGTGTTTAAACTTACATTCTAAACTAGAAATTTTTGCCAGTGAGAGCAATTAAAACGCAACTTTATAATATTAATAATATATTTTAATCAAATTAAAAGAAACAATATAGATAGGTAATCAATTTTAGTTTTTAAACTAATCTAATGGGATGGATGAATTTGATGATTTTTAACAAGTTTGTTGATATCAGGTTCGATTTTACTGAAAAACAATCATAAGTCGCCGCGTTTGGTAACTTGCAAATGATTGCTCTTTTTAGTAAGCAGCGTCGTCACAGCGCTAAATCCACGTTCACACAAATGTGACGATGGGAATGATATCAAAACTTGTTGAACGATCGACCACAATCCAGGGTACAACTGCGGAATTAACTTTTGTAACCAAAATTGTTGGTAGCCATTTTTAAATCTGATTTTTATTTCCTCGTTTGTTGTCAGTTCTATAAGTTCTTTTTCCAGCTGGGGTGATATTGCTATGTTGATATTTGAAAAAGAATCTAACACCCAGTCAGGTATTTCCAATTTCAAAATGTCCTGGAATCTTTCAATGAAATCACTGTGAAGATTTTTCAAATGTTGGCAGTAGACGAGCAAGTCGTCGTTGTTGCAGAATACTGATAAATTGGGAAAATTATGGAACTCGCGTCTGCTGATATTCTTCTTGTGTAAGAGCAGCTTGGCTACGAAAGCAGCGACGATATTTTTTGTTTTTATTCATCGTTCATCGCCTTGAAGTTGGAGATTCATATCATTAAACAATGTATAAAGGTCTGTCAGGTATGCGATATCATTCTTTGATGTAATGAGGTTTTCGCACAATGCTGTGTCTTCGTTTTCCAAGAACTCTATGACAGAGTCAAACAGATTGTAAAAACGAGTCAGACAATTTTCTTTTGATAGCCAACGCACTTCTGTGTGAAAGATCAATCTGTTGAAATCTTCATCATTAGAGCAACACACACAAAGCTGATTATATAATCTGTCATTTAAAGAGTTGTTTCGGATTTTATTGACTGGTCTGATGACATGTTGCAATGATTGAAACAGTCGTTCACTTAAATTTCTAGCAACTAAATGCAGTCGATGTATAACGCAATTTACAGCAATCACATCTGGAATTTTGTTTTTTAAGTACGACGTGAATCCTTTTTGACACCCTGTCATAGCTGGAGCACTATCAGTAGCAGCTGATATAATATTCTTCAAAGGAATTCCTTTTTCATCACAAAACTTTTCCAGTGTTTTAAATGTGGTTTCTCCTTTTGTGTCTGTCTCTAAATTTCTGGCAAATAAAAGTTCTTAACATATTTTTTCATCTTTAATGAACCTCACTTAAGACAACAACAATGCTTCATTAGTTGGTAAAGTGGACTCATTCAACTGAATTGAAAATTGACTAGTCTTCAGAGGATTGCACAATGACTCTTCAATGTTTTCAGCCATTTCATCAATTCGTCTTTGCACAGAATTATTGCTCAAAGGAATTTTTCGAATTATATCTGCCGCCGGTTTATGGAGCACAGTAGTTTTAACTTCTTTTATCGCCGACAAAACTAACGTTTCTCTGATGGTGTGTGGTTTACCTGTTTGAGCAATAAACAGAGAGATATTGTATAAAGCTCGAAGTCTGCCATGGTCTTGCTTAGCAGCCATCGAAAAAAGTTTCGATATGTTTAGCTGAGCATTATGCTTCTTTTCCAGATCTTGAAAATAGGCTACATTTTTGTCCTTCTTATCTGGATTCATTTTATTTAAATAATATTGAAGGCTTCATCGCTTCGTTTGAAAATGTTTTTGAACAAAGAAGGCACAAAGGAAAAGATGGGTTTGTCGAATTTTCTGTGAATCCATATTTAATATATTCTGCACTGCATTGCCATTTCTTCTTTTTTTGCTTGCGACATAGCTTTTTTTTTCAAAAATATGTGAATAAAGTGTTGAACTTAAATACTCGTTTAAAGATGGCGTGCGAAACCACTAATGAAAATATAAGAAAACTTATGAGCTTTTATATAGGATTTAAATACAGCAAGCACAGACAGGAATCAGACAAACACGCACAAACTCGTTTATCTCTTTTGACGTTCAATCGTACTGAGCAAGTTAAGACACATCGATGAACCAGCCGATTGTTACCACGTACAGCCACCTTACCCAGCACATTAATGGAAATTTTGTTCCTACCATGTATATACTGTAAATATTCATACTCTATTTAGCCCAGATATGTCCCAGGTTGGATATCCTGTGTGTGTGTTTGTGTTTTCTCTGTCTTCCCACTGTTCCAGACTGCTTGCTGCAAAAATCTCATTCGGAACTCGGTTTCACTTCTCAATTCACTACATACAGAGTAGAAGCCACTAGACTGGCTGGCACTCGATTAACGCGTAGATGTTGTTATACCACGTACAGTCTGTTTTCGTATTGCAAAACCGCCACCTGTCTACGATTCTATTCTGAAAGGGGGCGATACGCTGAGATGGACTTTTTCCTCAGACCGGTTTTTCAGAAGCACGGAAGCACGCATGTTAGGCAGGCCGCAAACTCAGTAGACAATCTGATTGAGACGCCATCTTATAGTAGACAAATCTGATCTCCTCGATGTCTTAGTGTGACGTAGCTAAAACGTTGTATCTGACGTCATGGAATTTTAAACCAATGAGAGCGCTGTCTCGCGGAAAGTTGCAGATATTTCAAACCTGCTCGAAATCTAGAAACGTCTCACGCTCCACCCCTTTTTTGACATAACTAAGACCTCAATGACGTCATTTGTTCTGATGCGATTCTTGCGAGACGCTCTGTGCATCTCGCGAGACAAGTCTCATGCGATCATCTACGAATTTGCGGACTGCCTTAGGTAAACATTTCTCTTTTGTCTCAACCCTATTTTGATGAATTCGAAGCAGACCTGACGCATGCGTAAAAGCGTTGAAAGTTTCTCCAAACGAAAACGGACAGTACGTCTACGGAGCACAACATCATAAGTGCACCGTCCCCCGGAATGTTTGCCACATTTGGCGATTCATGCATTTACACAGCTGTATGCTTTTCATCATTTTACAATGTACGCGCATACGGCGTGCAGGCTATCCTACCAAATCTATGTTAAGTATTTTAAGTTTTTATACCCTCATACAGGGTAGAAATATAAACTAAGTATTCGTTATTGTGTAGTAAGTAGGCTTTAATTCTAGTGAAATTTAAAATATAAAGTAAATTGAATTACAAATCTACCATCGCCCCCTAACCCACGTCAACGCCCCCATTTTTTTCTGGGCCCCTTAACGCCCCCCTCTAGGTCTCAAACGCCCACAAGGGGGCGTTATCGCCCACTTTGGGAAAGACTGATATAAGTGATGGTTCAGTTTGTTAGATGACTAAGCTATTTTTTTCAAATATGAGGATTATTTTGATAAGAACCTACAATTTAAAATGGATTACAAACTTCTACAAATATCTGCATTTGAAATAAGAAGCAAAATCACAAGCTGCCAAAATAAAAGTAATAACATTAACCATTCATATGTCAGACAAGGAATTATCTTGATTAATATCATTTTAACATGAACTACTTAATATTTTAATAATTGATAAAAAAATGAGAAATTTCAAGTATAATTAACAACACTTAAAAAATTGAAATGTTTTACACATTTAAACAATTGCTTTTCAATGTTATTAAGTACACAGAAATTTCATTGAAAAAAATAATTGTTTGATAAAGCACCCCCTCCTCAATTCAGATATCCTCAGTTTGGACATCCGATTAATCTTAAAATATTCGTGAATTTAAAATTTTAATTAGCAATCTTTTATTGTTAACCAATCATAATTTTTTAATCATAATACTTCTCTAAAATTTATTTCACAATGCAAGAAGCACATAAATAAAAATTCTATAACTGTGCAGTCAGATTTTTATAGTATAACAATTACTAATTCCCCAAACAATATATTTTATATAATATATATATATATATACGAGAATTTTATATATTATATATATATATATATATATATATATATATATTTTTTTTTTTTTTTTTTTAAAATTATATTTGCATAAAAATTAAGATTTGCATCCCAGAAAACTTCTATGAATGAAAAGTAAATTGATTTATATTTTATTAATAAGTTATTTTTATATTGTTAAAATATACTTGCAGTCTCACTTAAGTTAAAAAAGTTTAACCTGATAATAGAAAAAATTTGCTAACTATAAATAATTGAAAAATTTCATTTTTTTATTGTGAACAAATTTTTATTTGAATGATAATTTTTTAATTATTGTTCTCTTAAATTTAATTCACCAACGAGTACATAAATGAAAATTGCCTTAAGTTTAATAGTTTTAAAACTTTCAAAATTTAATCGAATTTTAGTTATTTTAAGTAATAAGGAAAATGAACTCTAATTTCAGTGAAAGTATGAAATGTTTAGGGATAAGAACCGTTTGATAAATTTTAAAATTCTTTAGTCATATACAGTTTAATATGAATAATCCATACCAAACCATTGGTTCGGTTGGATAGTAAATATTGTTGGATATTAAATGGTATGAAATATAGTTTGATGCAGAATCTTACAAGTTTTCAAATTCAATGAAATATCTGGTATTAACATATGTGCTCAACAATGAGTATGACAATTATTTGATAATCTATTGTATAAAGATGCTGCAGAAAACTCTTGTGAAATTTTACAAACTCACAAACCATGTTAAAACTTAACACTAAATTAGAATAGCAGTGAAAGCTTGAAGGTCATTTAAATATTGTTGAATATTTTACTAAATAAAGTCAAAATTATATGCAAAAAAAGTAGGATCATTTAATCTGTATAAGTTACAATATATATATCTAATTATAATTGTATTTCATAAGTACCATATATTTATAATTTTGGTACTTGAAATGTGGCTAACAAGACTTTACCATCTTATGCTATCTGGCACTTATAAAAACATACTGATTTAGGTTTTCTTAGAATTGCTATTAAAAATGGGAAACATATTGAAAATATAGCACTTTTGAATATGAAAACAAAAGATTTGTGACTCATACCATCTTTAACTGGAGTAGTTGCTTTTCTAGATGGTTGTTTTTTCCCAGCATTAATGAATGTAATGAAAGACCTGTTAAAAAATTTCTATTAGTTATCTCAGGAAATTTTTCACATTAAAAATAAATTAAAGCATTTGATATTGGAGGAAGTATTATAAACTTACATATTCTATGAAAAAGAAAGATAAATGATCTAACTTTATAAATTTTCATTGCAATAAACAAGTTACTAATTTTCAGCAACTGGACTGAAAGATATTTCAAAAATTATCTTTCTAAAAAAAAATTCTACATCTTATTTTTTATGAAGTACCAGCTTTGATCCTGGCAATGAAAAGATATAACTTTTTATCAGCCTTTGACAAGCAGAAAACATATTTTTATACAATAATTAAAGATAAACAAAATATTAATATATCATAGTAAAAAGAAAATATATCAGAGCATTTTTGTTTTATTACACATGCAAACAAGTTTATAAATAAGTATGAAATTAACATTTATAAAAAAGTTTTCCTTATTATTGTATATAATCAAATACTCTCTTTATTAGAGACTAGTCAAAGAAGAATGTTAAATTATCAATGAATTGCAAATTGCACAAAGATTACTTATTTCATTATATTTTAATTTCATTTTTGAACTGATTAAAGTTAATTAAATACAATCAAATACACATTTATTAGTATGTTTTAAAGAAATTATTTTACAGATTAGATTCAATATTGTTTTTTTCTCTTGTTGTTTTTGAAAAAGTATGAAGTAGATCTAATAGATCATATATAAAGTACATATTTTTTTTTGATTTGTCTCAATTAAAAAAATATTTAAAGAAAAAAAGACTAAGAAAATAATTAAAATAACCTTTAAACTGATTGATGATAAATATTAGTAGGATTTCTAAATATTCTTATAACACTAATTTTAGAAAGTTCTTAGATTAGATTTAAAAAATTCTTAAAATGGATATTTTGAGAATATAAACTTTAGTCATCCTGATGACATTTTGTTATTAATTATTTATAGGTTGTAAGATGAATAACAGAATTGGATTTGTTTCTATCAGCAGAACAAGGAAATATATTATAAAAATCATGTTCATATAGTCTTTCCAAAACTATAATTATTATTCTTTAATCTATGTATCAATGTTTACAACATACTGACAAATTTTTATATTCTAACCTATAGTTAAGACTTCTAATTACATCAACGACGCAAGTACTATTTTAATAATTAATGAAATTAAAGTAGAATGAGACAAGTTTTTAAAGCTTCCAGGGAAAGACAATTAAGTTTTCACACCTAAAATCTAGATTTGCTAAAAAACATTCAGACAAGCAAGGAAACAAAAATATAAATTTAATCAATTTGGAAAAGAAATTTTGTTAAAAGCTTAAAAAAAATATTTTAAAGCTAAAAATGAATTTTTAAATTTAAACAAAAGAAGTCACTAATGTAAGCCTTAAAACTGCATGTAGCTCCCTAACTAAAAAATATCAAACCTAATTTGAAAAAAAAAAAAAAAAAAAAAAAAAAAAAAACTACTTATTATAATGGCTTTCAATTTATTACAAATATCCACACTTAAGATGAGATTTGAATCCAGAAACAGTTTATCAAATAGAGATCTGATTTTTCTGCTAATCAAATCATTTGAGAAAAATTTACTCTATTTTTAATAAAACTTTTAGATGCAACAGATAAGATTCCAGAAATTTATTTAAATCTCTTGATTTATTATTTATCATAGTTTCTATGTTAAACCTGAAATGTTTCATATCACAGAATATTGTAACGAATATTTTTGTATAAACTCTTGTCAATTCATCATAACTATTAATTATTACTGTTTTTCACTTAAAGTTTTGCTTATATTAAGTAGACATAATTTTATTATTGAAAAAGCAATTGGTTGTACATCATTGCATCTTATGTATTAAAGATACATGAGTGTGGAGCATAAAAATATAAGCCTAAAATTGAAAACCTGAAAATAGTACATAATAATTACATTAAAACATGAACGTGAAAATATGTATAATTTAATACATATAACAAAAGTTAATATTAAAATTTTTACATTTCATTGGAAATTAAAGAAAAAATAAAATGTATAATTGATGAACTTGATATTTTTTTAAAAATCTAAATTAGAGAAGCTAAACATCTTAAATTGGAAAAAGCTTTGTTAAATAGGCTGAGAAAATTGATAGAGAGATTGGAGCATTACAAATTTAATATTAGCTTTTGGTGGTTTAAAAAATAAAAGTTGAAAAAGTACAAGAACTATAAATAGGAGATTTTAGTAAAAGATATAAGAAAAAAGGATTTCTGAAGTTAAATTTATTTCAAGTAAATTTAAATGCTTCTACATAAAATGATTATCTTACAAATTACCAGTTACCAGTTACAATGGAAACTGAACATTGTTTTGACAAATGTAACCAATTAAAACTTGAGAAATTCTTGATTTTTTTAGTAATTTTACAGAATTTAAGTTTTTTAGTATGATCATAATTGATTTAAAATATAGATAATTTAAGTAATTTATACTACAATAATTCAAAAAGTACATGCATGTTTTAACAAATTAAATAAATGGAAGTAAAAGAAAAAAATTCCCCAGGCAGATATTAATATAATGGAAAATAGTTATTAAATAAATAGAAATATCTTAAGCAGATTTTTAGCATGTAATACAAATACATTTTAATAATCACGAATGAGATTCCCAGGTATTTTTAGCTACAATAAGAACAAAAGTTAAATGTTAAATTTGAACATATAAAAGCTTAGATATTGAAAATAGTTTTCTACTATTTTGAAGGTGGAAGGCAAGATAGCAAATAACAAAAACATGAACTAATAAAATAACAAACTACACATTCAATAAAAAGCAAACATTTTTAAAATGTTACAATTTAGTAATTAAAATTTTTTAAAAGTACCTTCGATTACAAATAAAATTATAAAAATCTAACATAAAATATAAGTGGATAATTATTTATCATTACAATGTTTAATAAAAAAATTACAATTAAAAATGTAAACTTTATAATTACTTAATAAAAATATAAAATAAGACACTTTTTAAAGGAATTTTCCCTTTTCAAAGGATAACAATAAAGTTACGTACTTTATTGGATTAAAAGCAGGTGGTGGGGGAGGTGGTGGTGGAGGAATAAACAATGATTCAGCTGGAGCCCCATTTAACCTAACATCTAGGATCTGCTTTTCTAATTCCTTAACTTAAAATAAATAAAAGCATGATAAGAATAACTGAAAATATAACATTTTAAAGGAATTTGTATAATTTTTTATAACAAATGGTATAGAATGGTTATGAATATATATTTATTTAAGACCTTAATGAAGGAGATTTTTAGAAAATAATCAACTGCAATAAAAAATTTGGAGTTAATATAGTTATTTAAAAAAGCTTTGAATTTTAATAATAATTGATAACAGACTAAAATTTTATTTGGCTTCAGAGAAACTGAATTGAAATTTTAAAACTTTGTATTTTAGTCATCAATTATACCAGTGATGCGCAAACTAGGGATCACGACCCCTGTGGGGTTCGCCAAATTTTTATGAAATGCATTATGCCTGCATACCATACAGTGTACACATAAAGAGTGAAGTGCAGTCACTCACTGTTTAATTGCAATTTTATGCTGTCCACTCTTTATTTGACCATAATGCGTAATGTATGTAAAGTGTGAAGACATAAGTTTTTCACTCTGGTAGATAGCACCCTCTTCGTGGTAATTCGCCAGCTTTACTAAAAAGCATCTATTTGACTAGACGTTAACCGCAGGAAAAGGGCAAAAAATCGTTTCCGTGATCAGTCAATCAGATGGCTAGGCATGTAGTGTATCTGATAGTCAGAGTGAAGTGTTCGCATGAAGTTGTATCATGTACAAGTTGGCTTGCAATTGTTTTAGTTTATCCTCGAGTTTTATCATGTAACATTGTGTAATTATGATTTTTAATCGGGGTTTGTTACTTTTTGTTATCAGGTATGTACTATAATTAGAGAAAGATCTGTTAATTTTATTGAATTTCTCCAAAAAAAATGATAAAATTATATACATTATTTGTTTTAGTTTAAATAATTTAACCCCTATCTTCATAATGGATAAATGGGTAGCATGTACACCAAGTACATCTTCAGCTAACAAACGGACAAATACTGATGAAGAGTCACAAAATATTGAACTAAATGCCAGATTTAAAAAAATAATAAATTCCTTATTGTATTTTCTTAAGTATGGTTTAACATTTTGTGTTGTTGATGATGAAGAACACCCAATATGTGTCATTTGCAATGAAAAATTAGCAAATGAGAGCATGACACCTGCTAAATTAAAAAGGCACCTGGAAACTAAACATAAAGAACTTCAAAATGAACATGCCGATTTTTTTCAAAGACGAGCTGAAAATCTGAAAATTCAAAGTGCATATTTAAAGAAATTTACAACAATACCTCAGAAAACATTACGAGGTTCTTTAGAAGTTTCTTATCTAACAGGAAAAACACTGAAACCTCATACAATTGGAGAATCCCTTATCCTTCTTGCAGCAACTAAGATGACATCAATTATGCATGGTGATAAATATGGAAATGAACTAAAAACAATACTATTATCAAGAGATACCATGTCTTGGCGGATTTCAGAGATGTCACGAGATATCGAATCAGAAGTCATAAAACGCATACAAAATTCATCTGTATTTGCTTTACAACTGGACGAGACTACCGATATTACTAAAATGTCCCAACTAATTATTTACTTTAGGTTTATATTTAATGAAGGTATAACAGAAACGTTTTTATGTTGCAAAAGTTTGGAAGGAAAAACTGGAGAAAAAATATTCGAAGTAATAAATGAATATTTTGAAACAAAGTCGCTTACCTGGGCAAACTGTGTTGTGGTTTGTACTGATGGTGCTGCAGCATTAACAGGTTTGAATAAAGGGCTTAGAGGCTTAATTCAGAAGGTGGCGCCTCATATGGTATTTAATCACTGTATGATTCCTCGGCAAGCTCTTGTTGCAAAAGATATGGGTGAAGAGTTGCACAACATATTACAAGACGCTGTTAGTTCAATTAACTACATTAAATGCAACAGCCACAGCAGCTGTCTCTTTTCAATACTTTACAATGAGATGGGTAAAAGTAAAATGAAACAGACATTTTGAAATATATCACACTTTGTTTAACATAAGCATTTGATTACCCAATGATGTTCTGGCATGTATAGCAACTGCATATTTTTAATGAGTAGTTGTAATACATTGAGTAAGAACTCAGTTTAGTATTTGTCAAATGAGAATTGTGTAATATTTTCTGCAATCTTGTCTTGAAGAGCATAATTATGAAGTGAATATTTTTTACAGGATATTTTCAATCCCCCCTATATCAAAAAACATTTTGCTTGGAACATTTGGGATTGATTAATAGGTTTGATTTCTATTTTCACATTTAAATCATATGAAAAATAGCAATAAATTTACTTTGAACTAGAGAATGGTTTTATATTTCAAATTCACGTCAAATGTCAGATGTTTTTTTTTTTCAAACTAAAAATAACTTTTACTTTTTTGATATACTAAAGAAAATATCTTACTAAAGAATATTTTGCATTTTTTAGGTGTTCCTTTTATTCTGTTACATGGCTATAAAGTCTAAATTATTTCTAGACAATAAGTAATATTACCTTTAATTTGAAGAGCGTTTTTTTGCTTTTCAGTTTCTGCTAAGGCTTCCTTTAAATCTTCTACAGAACTTTTTGAATCAAGAGAATCACAATTTAAATCTATTTTTTCAGAGAAATCGTTAACCTAGGAAATAATTCAAAAATTTAAATTATGGAATATAAATTATTTTATAACAGTGAATATAATCTTAAAGAAAATTTAATTTGTATAGTTACATAGGTATTTTGTAATTGTAATATAATATATAAATTTTATTTTCAACTTTTTTTTATAAAATTTTTCAACAATGAAAGAATTAATTATAAAAAAGTAAATTGTAGTAAAAACTACATGCAATAATGAAACAAATGCAGAAATGTGTCAGGTAAACAAATATAAATAAAAATTTTTAATAAAATGCTTATTTTTATTTAGTCTGTTAATGAATTAAAACAATTACGTCACAGCATAATGAGTTTAATCAATATATGGGAATAAAAAAGAACCTTCAGAGTTATTTATTCAATTCAATTCCGTCTTTATTGAAACACAAAATGTTAATCCTCAATTTTGCAAATTATTTGCCATACATTTCAGGGAGTAAACTATAATTTATTTTTAAAATATAAATTCAGCTCATTAATTGAAATATCTGTCACAAATGATTTATTAAAGTCACACAATAATTTTATTTGAAATTACTATTTTAATTTTTATTGCATGAATTTGTTTTCATTTCACTGTCAAAAAAATACCTTTGAACATTACAAGGATGATTTACTTTTTTGATATAACTTCATCTATAGTTAATAATTCATTCTATTTGTGATTTTGAATTGCATTACATTTGTTGCAGACAAAGTAATAAATAAGCAAAATTTAGATAAAATATAATTTTATATAATAAAAAATACATCAAGTAACAATGTTCAGTTGAACCATAATAGAATCTCATTATGATTATGTAAAATAACAATACATTCAGGAGCATAGGAATAGTACACATTAGGTTTGTTTGTCATTTACAAGGGCTAAAAACTGTTTAAGGTGAATTCCAAACCATTACAAACATCCAAGTTATGTTAAATTTGGACAAATGTGTTTTAAATGAAAATTTCAATTGTTATCATAAAAATATACAGAACAGTTAAAAGTAAAAATAATGATAAATTATACATATCATTATATATTAGTAAGTCAGTTTTACAGAACTACCAAGTCATATCCCTAAAATAATATGGAAAAGATACGTCATGACTCCAAAGAAATTTCAAAAGTGATAAATATTTATTCAAATTAGTAATAAATAATTGAAATGAACAAGGCAATTATCATAGTTATAAAGTTAATATTTGCTTCATGCTTGTTGCAAATTATTAAACAGAAATAAAAATTGTGATGAATTTTATCCAAATTCAGTCAAAGAATTTGAGCTAAGAAAGCAAAATGATTAGTATAAAAATAATCTATTTTAATATTTTTATTACAGAATTTAAAAACAAAAACAATTGTAAAAGCAAAAGGATGAGTTAAATGAATCTTAAAAGACAATTGTTAAGCTTAATTTGTTGAAAAAATTACTCCTTTTATTAGAAATGTCCAGAAAATTGGCTATGATGCCATCAGTTCTCTGCCTTTTCTGGCCAGTTCTCTTCCTTTTAATATCTCTGAACAGTACATATTACAAATACAAGAGCAGAGCACATATCAAGAAGGTTAGTGTCGAAAATTTGATCTTGTTTACACGAAGGACACAAGGAAGAAAAGTTTAAACCTGTACAAATACATTGCAAACAGACATGGCCTGTAGAAAGAAGAAAAAGAAGCAAAGTGCCCTACTTGCACTTCTAGGAAAATCACAAAAGCCACAGTTACTGACCGAATGACAATGCCTTTTGCTTTATTCTTGCATTAAATGTTCTCTTAATAAGTAATTTTACTGAATGAGAAGACTAGTCAAAGATCTCTGAAGGACCTTTGCATTTTTCTTCACCTAAAAATAAGCAGCTTCATTTCCAAGAATCTAATAATGAGCTGGAATACACTGGAAAAAACAGATATTGACCTTGCAAGATCTCTGCACTGCAAAGAGCAGATATTATCTGTATGTTATCCATTTGCAATAGATTGGAGAGCCAATATAGCTAATCACTTGATGGAAAGACTGCATGTTAGCAACTTTCTGTTCGGCAGTGTATATAGCCCCGATTTTGCAATCATAATATGTAGAGAGAGCCTCTATGGGAGCATGTCAAGAAAAAAGATCCCAATGAACTCCAACTCAAGAACATCTTCCTCAATCATGGATTTATCTAAAAAAATGCAACAATGAATCTCTCAGGTATCTGTTTTCAGATAGATTATCAGTGAACAGAGCCATTCTCCAAGATGTAGGTCAGATCATTAACATAAACATTAAACAATATAGGGCTCAAGACAGAACCTTGAGTGAATCCAGACTGCAAATGTTTGTAACTAAAGTAAATCTTACCACATTTCGCTGCACCAAAACTAACAGCCAAGGAAATCTCTTAGCCACCATAATATATTTCCATTAATGTTCAAAGACATTAGCTTAGAAACAAAACGAGATCGCCAGATCTAGGCGTATACTGACGAAAAATCAACAAAGGTAGCTAGAACAGATTTATGGCTGTAAAGTTCATCTTTGATATTTTGACTAAGAAAAAGCCATTTGTTGGGCAGCAGAGTGACAATGTTTGAAGCTAGTCTGATAGTTACATAAAAGACCATGGCTCACCAAAAACCATGTCAGTTTTGCAGAGATCCTTTGCTCCACAGTTTTTGTGGATATACTAGTAAAGGCTATAGGACTTTAACCATGAAATTAATAATAATGCTTATTCACCTTATATAAAGATATAACAGCTTTTTCTTAAGTAACGTAAATATTAGAGTGTCAACTTCTATTATCTTCAAAAACAGACTGGGCATTGGGCACAGAAACTTATTAAATTTGAATAACATAAAAATATTAATAACTTTTTCTTGAAAAGTTTTAAAATAAATGCTTTTAATGGCAATAATGCAAAACAAGCTAATAAAATTAAAAATTTAATTTGTGTTGACAAATTTTATGTTTAAAGTTTGTTATTTAAATCCAATTATTTGTGATGAAATTTAGAAAAAAAAACATTTTCATTACAAAAATACCCAATTAAAAATGTACATTTACAATGAATTTTAAAATACTAATACTATTATATAATAACATACATAATTAAATAATATTTTACAGATGAATAGTGAGATAAAATTTAAACTTTTCTTTATAAGAAATGCTTTTCTTTTTCCCTTTATCAATTATTTACTATATATTTTAAATTTAATTCAATGTTATATTTAAATTACATTTAATAATAATGAAACTTTATAATGAAAGCTTAAATATATAATTTAAATATATATTTGTTTTAAGCAACTGCATAAATCATTTCAGAAATTTATATAATCAACTTGTTGCAAATAGGGAACTTTATAATCTCTAATAATATTACACCTGGAATATTTGTACAGAAAGATTTATAGTTTGTTGGAACACTGAAGCTGTTTACATCATAGTGAAAATTTGATAGAAGTAAAAAAAAATTATTAAATAGAGCATTTATATTTAAGCAAAACTTAAGGCAAAAAACTTCCAATTACATTTATTGATGCTTTCTGAATTTTATCAACACATTTTTTCCTTATTGAATAAGTGATCAGACTCTATTTACCCATATTTTGCACTTTTGAAACATGGCACAATCTCATCAGTTCCTATACTTTTCACAAATTTGTTTCAACTAATTTATTTTTAAAGATTTAAAAAAATACCAAATCTCTTTTCTAACAAGAAACTTAGATCTTATATAACCTAATTTAAAAATATGACAAGTTTATTTATACATTTTAATTTTAATCTTCCATATATTTATATATATTTTATAAGCAAATATTAAAACATTAATAACATGTAATTTACTTACTTTTAAAGTATTTTCTCCATTGCTGGATTCTGATTTCTCTTTTGAACATTGGCTGTGGGTTAAAGCTATAAAAGCAATTTAGATAGTAAAACTTAAAGTATATTCAAAATAATATACATACTAGTTAATTTAAAGTTTATATCAAAATATAAAGACATTAACCTAATTATATATATAAACACAGCTTCTTAATTTTCCAGTATTATCTACTTTCATAATAATTGATATTATTCTTGACAAAAGTTAATGATAATTTAAAAAATCAAGCCTTTTTAAAGCAAATTACCATTGACTATTCCAAGGAAAATATAAAGTATAAAAACACATAAAATTAAAAAATAAAATATGAGTCATTATAATCTGCAATAACATTTTTAAAAATTGCTATAACTTCAAAATATCATTATTTGTAGTGCAGGAGATTGTTATACATGACAGACTAATTTAAAATATTTTCATGCAAGTTCAAAATAGAGATTCAACATACAGATTGTAACAACTAACTATTAGAAATAACTAACATGTAGAGATATTAAATTTAATATCTTACTGGCTACATGATACAAATTTTGTGCTGGTATTCATTATGAATGTACTAATTTTTGCTTTAAGAAAGAAAATTACCCTCTTTCAACAGTTAAAACATTTTTATATAGCTAAGAATGTTTTAATCAAAATTTTAGATAAATGAAAGGAAACAATGCAGTAATTATATTCAGATTATAGCATTTTTAATGTACTTATGAAATGATTAAATAAATTGTAACATAAAGATAGTAAAAAATAAGGGAAAAAATGTCACAGGAGACTTGTACATAAAAATAATACATTTAAACGAACAACATGTTTTTAAATATTAACTTTTCCTTATAGTTTAAAATCAAAGATGCATAAAAAGCATAAATAGATAAAAAATACCACAATTATCTTTTCACATTGTTCTATTAAGAATATAAGTGTCGTGTGACTTTTATTGTCATGTACAGTAATATTTTAAAAATGAACACACTATATATATAGAACATTTAGCTTTTAAACAAATATTTATCATCTTTTAATATTTTCATTAGTGCAAGTTATACTTTTCAAATATTTTTTTACGTTAAATGAACACTCATGTGACCTTGCCAAAAATTGAAAATATATTCTAATTTACTAAAGAAGTATATTAAGAATTTTATTTGATAGGGAAATTATATTGATAAATCAAGTTAGCTAAAAAAGAAACAATTATCTTTCAATAATTTAAAGTTTGAAAACTAATTTTCAAAAATTGTTAATTAAAATGCACAAAATAATATATTATTTTATGAAATTGAAAGAAAATTACATATTATTCAAAATGAAAATAGGAATGAAACAAGTTGCAGCTATATTATAACAAATAATTTAACAAGAGTGGGTTTTTAATAATAGCTAAATAGAAAGGACACATTCTCAGGATAGAAGAGAAGATTGAGTATTCAAATTAACAATTTATGTAAATTAAAGGCAAATACTAAATTTTTTCAAATATAAACTAAATCTTGTGAATATCTCATCACAAAATGTAATAATAAGTTTACAAAAATGCTGACTCTATTATTGTTAAAAATTCTTCACTAAAAGAGAATACCAAAACTATGGATAATGTGAAATACATGAGAATACTACCCTGAAAATATTAGATATACTATTAAAAATACAAATTAAATGGTATAATTGAACATAATGCAGCTGATAATTATTTATATATGTAAAAAATATTGCAGATTTAAGTACAAATAATATTCATTTGGTAATATCATAATGTTAGTTCAGATTATAGTTCAAAATTAATTTTGAAAATATTTGAGAAAATGAAATCATAAATTTCTCCAACATTTTCATAAATTTATATTATATAAGTCTTATTTCAATGATATGAGATATTACACATTATAATTGTAGAATTGTATACTTTAATTAATGAGTTTATTTTATGTTGATGTTATATTAATTGAAAGATATAGAAGAAATTTCTGTTGACATTAACATTAAAACATTTAGTTTTCAAAAATATATTTACTAAAGTTAAGATTAATATGTTTTTCATTTTTTAATATCTAAAGAATCAAGTTAAGACAGTTAAATAATCAAATTAGTTGGTAGCATCAATCAATCAACAAATTAAGAAATTATAATATAAAGAACTGAATGGTTTGAAATATTACAATTAAGGAAATTAACGTTTTTTTGATATAAGACTCAATATAATTAAAAAATCAATAAATTTACAGAGTCAATTTTCCAATAATAAACTTTTGTATTTTAATGATATGAAAGCCATTAATGTACACATTATCTAAGCAAAATATAGAAAACTTGATTGAGCATATTAACAAAGCAAATCAGTTTATCTGCAATTTAGTTTTGTAATGTGCAAATCAACAGTTTTGGAGCTTCATCATTAACAAATGCATTGAATTTAAAGAAATTTAATTCAATAAATACAAATAATGTGTTAAAGGGAATTAGATCAAAGTGAAATGAGGGAAAATATATAATTTCATCACATAATTTCTTTTGGTATTATAAAATTCCTGTAGCAAGATTCTTTTCTTTTACCAAATGAAAGGTCATACAAAAACTTTTAGTACTAAAATAACAAACAAAATGCTAAATTTTTAAAGAATAAATGTATATTAGGTAATGAGGTCTTAAAGAGAAATTTCTAGTTAGTAATAGAATAATTAAAAAAATATGACAGGTTTTTCAGTAATTAAAATTTGCAAATTGTGCCAAATGTACATAATAATGAAGAATGCCATTTAATAAATCTCATTTACATAATGTTTTTATCAATAGTAGATTTGGTTTCTTTACTTACAATCATAAAGTAATTCCAAAGATTTCAATTTTTCTTCAATAGACTTCCTTTCTTCCATTTCTTGTTTATACTGTAAAAAGCACATTTTTATTGCGAAAGTAAAATTGTAATATTAAATCTTACAATTTAGAAAAGGTTTTTTTTATACAAATTCAATTATGTTATAGAAATTTAGTATTATTCAATCTTTACTTGAATTACTTACACTTACTTAAAGAAATACTTATAATAAATGTAAACTTTACAACTTAATTTCAAATGAATTATTTTCAAAATGCAGATTAACACAAATACAGATTGTAAAATTTTGTAGCAAAATGTTTGACTTTTGAAAAATATTAAAATTTTTACTCCCATGTTTCAGCTTATATTGAGTACAAAATGAATTTTTTCTTAAGAACACTTCATTCTGAAAATAGATATTTATGAAAACATAAAACCCTTTATATTCAAATGTTCAATATAGCAAAAATATTTAATTTATTTACTATCACTAATCAAGAAAATACACTAATGTATTATAAAAATGACAATTGTAAATAAGAGTATCAAAAATATGAAGAACATTTATAAAGCTCTTAATGATAACAATATTAATATTAGAAAATATATTTAGTATAAACATAAAATAAATAATAATAATAATAATAAAAAAAATACTATGAAAAAGCTATTTACTAAACAACATACAAATGATTAAAGAATAGAAGTTAATAAAATATTTAATCAAAAATAAAATTTGCATTTTATAGTAGTAGCAATCCTTTGTAATTTTTACAATTTGTATATTGCATAACATCTGCTTTAATTTAATTTTCTAAACTGCAATAATTCTTTACTTTTATTTGCAATTTAATAGTTATTAGAATATTAAATTAAAAATCATAAAAATGATGGAGTTCTTCCACTTATATAGAAAAAAATATCCTTTCTCAACAAATACAATGACTTTCAGTATTAAAGTATAATACGTGAAAAACTTTTAGAAATTGACTGCCACATAATTGATTTCTATAGATGAATATTAGACAAATAACTCTTTATTTCCCATTAAGGCCCCATTCATTATCAATACCCTGGTGAAAACAAACATTTCTGTAAAAAACAAGCAACTGTGCTTTAATATCAATTATTAATGCATGAAAATGGAAAGATAATTTTATTAATAAAATAATAATTAATGTAATTTATTAATAATTTGTAAAGAACAATAAATAAAAAGATTACAAGTTAAGTGATGTGAGCATATTCATTTAATCTGACGTAAGATGAAATTTTATGTTTATGTTAAAAGCTTACTTTGTTAGAAATAATGCAGGCCTTCAATATCTTTCCTACCATTAAGTGACTTAAGTTAAAAAATACAATATTATGATTGAAAGGCATATATCAACATGAGTATCTACAATTCTATGTAATGAATGTAGGAATTTTACTTTAAGTCGAAATTTTTTATACTTATTATTTAAACGCTATATTTTACAACCATTGCAGACAGCTAAGCTAAAATAAGTTTTTTAGGATTTAAAAAAAAAATCTAGCATGGTTTGTGCTATGCTTTTTTGTAGGAAATATAGTTTTATAGTGAAAATATATTTTTATGATTTTATCAAAAGATACAAGATTAATTAATGCAATATTGAAAATAAATTAATACATATGAAAGAAAATTATTTAATGAATTATGCGAGGCACATACTTTTTTGCAATAGAATATCTACAATTGCAAATTTATTAAACTACTTGATATGTAAAGAGATTTCAAATAGTTTTTATCAAAGAATACTATCTTTAAATCAGTGTAAACTAAGTAACATGTTTTAGCATTAAGTTACATTAATTTAGCATTTATTTAATAAGAATTTTTAACCACATCAGTCTTTTCAAGTATGCCTAATATTTTATTTGTATAATAGATGATTAAATCTATATATACATAATTTTACACACCAGATTTCATAAATTTAAAATATTGACAGCTCCTTTTAAGATTTTATACAGTAATTTATATTTTATCATAATTTTTAACATGCAAGTTGAAATGTTAAGCAAATATTTTAATATTTTATGAAAAATAAAAAAATTGACATATATCTCCTAAAACCAGAAAAATTTTCTCTTTATTATTGCAAATACATTTGGTATTTCAAGCCAATAAGATGCAACAGTCAAGAAACTGTCTTTTCCAAACATATTATTCCTATTAAAATACTTCAATATTGATGAACTCAGATTACAAATACATAATTTTAAACTGCATCTCTCAATCCATTATATTTTTTATTGCTTAAAGTGGAAAAAATTCTCAATACACACACTATATGAAACAAAATTTTACAAATAACATTTAGGGGAATAAATAATACAATAATAAACTATTATTTAATTCTTGAAAATCTTTCTTTAGGAAAACATCAAATAATTCTGACAATAACATTTAATTTCCACTGGGGTGAAAGAAATTTTGTTGTAAAAATACACATACCTCTTTTACACAAGTAAAATTATAAGTTTTGTTTCTTCACACAACTAATTTCTAAACAATGTTTTTTCCGTTTGCTTGACTAAAAAGGTATATTTCTTTTTTTAAAGGTTAGCCTTCTACCAAAATAATTAATTCATTCGGTCATTTACAATTGCTAATTATTTCTATACATTATAATTTTATTGACAAACAAATTTTTGAATATACATTTGTAGCAAATTTAATACTTTGTACCATAACTTTATGATACACTACATATAAAACTTACAGAACATATAAAATTATGTTTTAAATTTTAATTCATGCACAAATTAATAGATATACTTACCAAATTCCTGACAATATCTAAATCTTTCATAAGCAATTCATGCTTTTCACTTTCCTTTCCTAACTGAGTTGTTAATGTAGCTACTTCAGTTCGCAGGTCTAAATAGTTATTTAAATACATTGAAATCAAAACAAAGAACATTATTCTGTACATAATTAAATCAAAAATAATTAATTTCTAACCTTTCCATGAATTAAAAAAATCTGATAAAATTATAATCTTTTGATAAAAGTACAATCTTTATATTCTGCTAAAATTAGATTTTAAGTTTGCAACTTATAATACAATTTTTGAAAGTACTGATAAAATAAAGCATAATTAATTAATGGGAAAATTACAAATGCAACAAGAACCATAAAATAATTTATAAGCGTAAAAGGCAAAAACGTATGAATCAAGTTTAATAAGTTTTACAAATGGTATAAGTTGATATTAATAAAGTACATATTATGAATATGAATAAAACATGCATTAGAATACTTATTTTAAAACCAATATTAAAAGGAAAGGGTAAGAAAATACATTTGTTCACTATAATCTTCGACTTAGTTGTAGTTTATTACTCATTCAAGAAAAGTTATGAAGCTACTTTTATTATTCAGATTCATGAAGTTAAGTCTTAACAATATAAGACAAGTCTTAACAAAATTCATGAAACCTTGAAAATCAGTAATATTTTTGTTTCATTTATTAATATGCCAATAATTAATTTTTAAACTTCAAAAATAAGTGCATGACATGTTACTACACAAGATGATTATTTTCAGTTTTTTTCGGAGGGAGCACATTTTTTTTAAGTCATGAAATATAAATTAGCAAACTAAAACAAGTTATGAATAATGAAAGCTATAAAATATACAACAAACTATTTGTTGCTTTTTTTGTAGAATAAATTAAAACTTACACACATTAAACACAAAAGTAATATGCATTGTGAGACAATTGTAACGATATAAATTCAGAAGTTTTTGAAAGCTGGAAAACAAGGACAACAGCTGAGAATTTATTACTTAATCAAAAGGGCAAGGAATAGGAAAATATTTAAGCAAATATCAATGGCTAATTAAGTGAAATTATTAAACATTTAAAGAACAAAATTTGAATAAAATGTTATGCGCACAAACTTAATTATAAATCTCTTACATTAAAAAATGCAACTTTTATAGTCATAAATTTAAAATAGAGCAGAATGGCAAGTTAGATTTTTGATCTTTATTGTAAAATTTTAAAATACAAGTAAAATTAAATAAAATTCATAATTTAAATAATCATCTAAGGAAAATCAAAAATTTTTACTTAATAGCAATAATTTTTCAACTAATAAATTAATTATAAAAACTTATTAATGCATTTCTAAGAAGAAATCTTTAACTATTAAAATTAAAATAAATTACACAAATTATTTTTCATACTTAGTAATTCTTTCCTGCAATGTAATCAGGTCACAAAAATTCAAAGTTCGGAAAACATTGATTTAGAACACAAGAAACTTATTAAATTTTTTAATATTAATGTCTGATTTTTTGTCTTTGAATATAAATGAAACAGACAAGTAAATATTCAATTTGATAACTATGTTCTCTAATGTTAATATGATTAATCTTACAAGCTGAAATGAAATCAAAACTTTTTTTACTAAAATTAATGTTACCAATCTATATTATTTAAGCTGTTTGAAATATTTTTTGCACTTAGATGAAAATAGAACCAACAAATAAAATCATTCTTTTCTTGAAATCACATTTTTTTAAATATAAAATTTACAATACATAACTTATTTTTATATGGGTTTTTGATGTACTCCACATGCTAACTAAATACTTGTTTCATACATATCTTTTATTTGGAAACTAATGAATATTTTTAGCTTCTTTATTTTGATTATAAGTTATTACACCAAGGATTGAAATATTTCTGCCACAAATTCATATATGTGGTTAAATATTTGAGGGGTTTCAAAGCTTTATTTAATTAAAAAATTTTTTTATCAATTTTGATTGTCAGAATAGATTTAATCACAAGATCTAGCTATAAAAAAGATTCCCTACTGAAGTTGTCTAGGAATTCACTTTAAAGAATCCAATCATTTTTCTTCAGAATTTATTAGTTTAATAAAATTCTTGCAACTTGTCTTATTTCTTGAGGAAGCAGAACAAACTGGCAATTTCACAACTTTGAACATTTATCATTTTAAGACTATAATCAATCCTTTCACAATTTTTTCTAAGATGCTGTTCTTTTCTATTAATACAATTACAATAAACAGGCACAAGTTATTCAGATTTCATTAAAGTTATTTTGTACACATCTTCAAAGGAAATTTAGAGTAATATAACTTTCCCATGTATAATTAATATTAAATTTGATACATTTTCAAACCAGAGAAAAAATAAGAATATTCTGATGGTGTGAAAATAATATATCTAAATCCAGATTTACTTTTTGATCTTCATAATTGACTTTACAGCCTGGGACTGACCTTTGTCCAATACACAATTTCTTTCTAGATGACTCTGTCTCCAGTCTTCCACTTCCAGTTGGTTATCTTCAAATATTTTAGGTCATTCAGCACATCACCCAGCCACCTTCTTTTTGGCCTTCCCGTAAGTCTGTTCCACATTTGCTTCCAGTATAAGAATTTTGGCACATGAATATCAGTTGGTTTCTCTAAGCATAGGTACTTGTTGTACTTAATAAATTTCACTGTCCTTGCCTTTAATAAGCTATTCTATTTCTTATTCTCTATAGATTACTATTTACCTGAATTGCTCCATATGTTTTTTCAACATTTTATGTTCACATATTCTTAAGCAATTAATATATCTTAATGTCAAGGTCCAAGTACTACAACCATATGTCACCATAGGGCAGATAATTGTTTTGTTTGATTTTAAGTATTTGTTTATTCCTTAAAAGATGTCAATATGAAAATAAAATATTTGTTCCCCTCCCCTTTAACAATTCTGCAATTAATCTCCTCTAAAGTTGTATTTGCAATATTAATGACTGACCCTAAACATGTAAAACTATTAACACTTTCAAATTTATAGCCATCAGTAATCATAAATTCTGTAGTCATTGGCGAATTTAGTCTTCTCCATATATTTTGTTTTATTTCATTAAGTGTGAGACAAATATTGTTGTAGACTACTAATTTTCTGGCCATTGCAACTAATGCATGCCTGCTTAAGCTCAAAATCACAATGTCATCAGCAAATGCACAAATTTGAGTTGTTTCATTGGAAATTGAACCCCTAAGATCTAACTTTCGAACGACATGTTCAAGAACCAAATTAAACAATAAGGGGGATAATGCATCATCCTGTTAAGCAACCACTTATTTCAAAAACCTCCATTTTGAATAAAAATGGTGGCTTTAAAATCTTTTAGAGTAATTTGGATTATTTTATATCATTGATATACTTAGCTCAGCTAAAATTTTAATAATTTTGACTCAATCCATCTTATCAAATGCTCATTTGAAATCAACAAATAAAGCAAACATATCAATATTATTTTCATTGAATTTTTCAAATATATTTTTCACTATATGCATTTGGTCAACAGTGGAGCAGTTTGACCTGTTCTGCTATTGGCATAAGTTTACTGTAGAATAAGCAAATAAAAATTTTGTAGTTGACATTTAATAATACAGTATCTTGTAAGTTACTACAGTCCCTCTTGTCACCCTCTTTTTATATAGGGACAACAATTCCATTCTGCTGGCATTTCCTCCTGTTACCAAATATATGGATTTGTAAATTTTATGCCACAGTTTTGCTTTTGCATGTTTCATAAATTCAACTTAATCTTGTTCCTTCCTGAAGCTTTATTATTTTTTGAATAATTAATTTTACTTTTTTAAAAGATAGCACTGGAATTTCTTCGATTAGCATTTTCAAAATTATTATTCCAGATTGTTCTATTGTCTGACTCGAGCAGACTCTTATCTCAGTAAGTTTGTAATGGTTTCCTTAACATTTCCTTAGCAGTTAAGAATATGGGAATGGAACTCAATTACCAGCCTTTCTGTCCCTTTATAAAATTATCCAAACTTTTCTTTACCCTTTCTTCATATCTTATTTTCAATACTTTATATTCATTATCCTTTTATCTGCAGTAATTTTGAAGCATTTTTTCCTGGCAATATTTTTCATATCTATAACTCTTTTACACTCATCAGACCATTCTTTAGTTTATCTTCCATTCCTTTTCAATACTGCATCAGCAGCATTCAAAAGTTTCTTTAAGGAAATTCCACTCCATCTTAATATTTACATTTAATTTGAGTTTGATATCCATTCTTCAATTTTTGACTTGCATTCCTGTTTTGTATGATGTCATTTAATTTTTCTATCAAAATCTATTATTTCTACCAAGGCTTCTACAGTTGCTTCTGTACTTTGCTTCCCCGCTAGTAGTGTATTTAGGGAAGTAGACAGTCAGCCTGTCTGTCTATGGAATGAGTTTGTTTTCATGGATTAACTTTCGACAGTGTGGATTAGCTTTAAAAAAAGCACAAAATAAAAAATATTGCTTATTTTCGAACACATTTTATCTTTTTCCTTTTCAGGGAAAACGTAAAAAGCAAGAACTTCCATGAAAACAAACTAACAATCCGGGTTAAATTAATATTATTAGCATAGGAAAAAAATGGGATATGATGGAAAAAACGTAGAATGCAGGAAAAACGTAGATTCAGGGGATGTTAAATCAGAGTTTCACTGTATTTAAGACCAAAATAATATATATTCTAAAAATCTATTCTCTTAAACTTTAATAATAGAAATACGAGATAGCATAGAGGCAATATTTATAACTTTGTCTTATAATCATTTGGAAACAAGCAATCTTTATGTTTGATCGAAATTTCTTAATGAGTACTATTCGAATTATGAAGTTTTTAGAAATCTTATCACCCAAACCTTATATTAGGTGAAAAGTAATTTTCAACCTTGCATTTAGAATTAAACTTGCATCTGTAAAATAACTAATTCTAAAAAATTGTCCCATACCTGGGATTTCAAGACAATATTGAAATTTAAGATTTCTGTCTAAATTTTTAAGAAAATTTTAATTTATTAAATGAAAGACTATTTTAACAACAGTTTTATGGAAATATATTCTAATATTCAGGTTTTTAATTTTCAATTATATTTCCTTTTTGATAAATAATCAATCTCATTTTTTACATCTTATTATTTACACCAAGTAAAGTTGACAAACAGTGCATATATTTTTATAATTACTGAACATACTATATTTATTACTATATCTTATTTACATATAACTTAAAAAGCTATTAGCTTTCTATGCAAACTTGATGAAATTCTACTGAAAGTCAAAAGCTTATAAAATTATAGATTATAAATAGTTTTGAATCTTGTTTAAGAAAAATTTCTTTCCTACCTATAATTTAAACTAAAATTATGAAGCAAAAGAACAATTAGTAGCACTCAAGGCAACTCATTATCTTTATAAATAAAGTTTGAAAAGAACACCCTTTAAGAAAGTGCATTAAGAGTATTAAAATAAGTATATTGTTTGATCTAGAAAAGCAAATTATATATAAAAAATTGCATATTCTTCAGAAGTTTGTGACATTCCTTAAGAAACTAAAATATTCATAGAAAAATTATTAAACAATATCAAAATGACAAATGTAAACAAACTGAAATCAATAAAAAATTGCTGCAAGAAACCAGAACCAAGAAATTTCCCTGTCAGCAAGACTACCCAACCCCATAAAGATTAGCCTCTATAATTTGATAAAATCTCAAAACAGATTACTTTTAAATAGAGGTAAACCAGAAATGGTGTAATGTGCCCAAGAAAGTTTGTACCATATCAATATTTCTAATGTCTATCAGAAGAGGCTATTAAATTTCTCACACATGAAAACTTTGGTAAAGAAACATTTTATAAGTTTGGAAGATGATTACTAACAATTCCAATATTTAATTAATAAGATTATTGAAAATTGTAATACTCAACTATTTAATACAGAAAAAATTTTAAAAACTTGGATTTAAAGTATTTTGGAATATTGGAAAATAAACTTAAGTTCTGGAGTTGCTTTACATATTGATGAAGTTGTTGCTATATATGAATATAAAAGATTGCTTTTTCAAATCTAATTTTTTTTTTTACAGAATTTGAAACAAAAGTGACAATTTTTGAATATAGAAGGTTGCATTTTTAACAATTATAAGAATTTTATCAGTTTTCATCAGAAAAAAACTAAAAAAAATAATTTCAGATTTTTAATAAATGTTTTATATGCCGATAGGGAAAAATGATTCAAATGGATATTTTTCATGGAAAAGTATAGGAAAAATATTTTTGTCTGGAAGAATATACCACAGAAAGCATATCAAAAGTTATTTTAAATTTGGGGGAAAAAAAGTTTATTTTTTTACAAATTGAAATTCATTACAAAAGGAATTAAAATTGATAAGTTTAAAATTTATAAAAATTTTTTAAAAACACATAGCAATTTCTTATTTATAATTCACAGCTAAGAGACTTAAATACAATTTCATCAATAAAGAGGAAAATGTACAAGGGTATACAAAAAATTGCCAAGTAAAGATATAAGTTGTCACTAGCAATTTTTCCCCAAAAGTTGAAAAAAACTCCAGTAATATATCTGTCTCACTAAAAAATATACAAAATATTTACCCACCTGAATTAAGTTTATTTAAAATTTCCAATTCTGGAACAGTTTCATAAACTGAATCATGATCTGAAATAATTGTATCACTGTTTTCAGATGACTCCTGCAAGTCACACTGAGGATTTTTCTTTAACTTTTGATTTTCTTGGAAATACTGGAAAAAATATGTATATATATATATAATATCATAAATTATTCAATAAATCTAAGAAAACATAAAAAATATTGTTTTAGCACATTCTATTTATTTATCAAAAGTATTTGCATTTCAGGTGAAGGGAAAATATTACTAAGTACAATAAACTCAATAAAAAATACAAAATATTCATTTGTATAAATAATTAATAGTTATAGAAACAGGTAAAATGAGATTTTATAATTTACTAATTTGCTTTCATAGTTTTTAATGTTTTCTTAGTAACAAATTAAAAATATAATTTTAAAAAAGCTTAAAAAGTAACACTTAGTGTAATTTAACAAGTTAATACAGTTTAATATACTAAAATTATTTTAAGTGTCTTTTCTATTTGACATGATGATGATACATGATAATTTTCTCAAAATAATGGTTATATTTATGTATTTCATAGATTATGCATTTCTTAGTACTTATTTCATAAAAGGGGTCAACATAAATCATGTATGTTACTCTCCTATTATTTTTTAATGGTAATTAAAATGTTAGTTGCTAAGATAGGCATGGAGAATCAGCAATGCATACACACATAACACTAAAAGTAATCTAAAAGAAATCCTAGCATAAAACTTATGAAGTTGTATTCTGAAGTGTAAAAAATATATAGCAAAAATTAATCAATTTAACACTTTTGCTCGAATGCATCTAAAAATATAAGATTTTTAGATGCATTCAAGCAAAAGTATTAAACTGATTTCGGCTGTTGAATAGCAACTAAGAAAATCTTAGTTTTCATTCCAATTAATTTATCTCTCAGAAAACATTGAAAGAGTTAAAGGTGACTTTGAGGATCAGACAATACTCGTACACATGGAAATACCATAGAATACTTCTGAAAATTCTTTACTTTTCAATGAAATGGAAAGTTATAACTGTGAGTTATGCATTTGATTTAAATGAATAAATGGATATACAAAACAAAATGGAAGAAAGTACAATATATTTTTAAAAATGAACACAGGATATATAAAACTAATACTTAAATATAGGAGTATTTATTCAGTATATTTTACAGCTTAATATAAATTGATTCTAAATGACTTTATCATTTAAGCTTGTCTGAATTTTTTGTAAATAAAAGAAATGATGGATAAATATGTAAAAGTTTTCAAAAATCTTTTATCGCAATTAGAAGAAATAATCATATTTGGATGAAAATAAACATTTCTGGTCATTTAAATCCCTAATTTCAGATAAAAAAACATTTTTATATAATATTTTTTAAATATAAAATAGAAATATGATGAACTATGACAAAATTAGTCTAATAAGTTATGAACTATTTTTAAAATTTAACAGTTTAAAGCAATGAAAGTGATTAAAATAGTGAAAAATCATACTTGAATAATTGTATTCATATTGCTGATTAGCTATTTGTTTGTGATAAGTATTTCACTCTTATTTCAAAATTTTAATATAAAATAGATTTCCTTTACTATATGCAAAGATTAAGAATTGAATCCATAAGAATAAGTCTCAAATACTGATTAATTAATAACATGAAACCAGGTAATGCAATTTTATCAGAAAATATTTAGAATTTCTTTCCTACTGCTCTAGCATTGAAATAATTGAATTGGAAAATTAGACTCAGTAACTATTCCAGCAATTTTATTAGATAGTTTTTGAGCTATAACTGTTTTATTTCTGCCATACCACTTTTTTTCTTTTTATAACCAACAAACATGTATACAATACCCTTTGAAATTGAGGCTATATTTATTGAATGAGGACAGTAACTATAAAACTCTCTACTTCAGATATGACAGGAATTAGTAAATTCACAGAAGATTAACAGTTGTGTTTTTTAATTGTTTGCATAAGATTAAAATAGCTTTTGAATATTTATTGAAATGCTTTAAGAGATAACAAAATGAAAACATCAGAAGGTGGAGAGAATAGCAATGAATGTCACTTCTAAGCAATTAGAGATTCAGAATCGTCAATGTATGGATAATTTTTTAAATCGCCAATTCATTAAAAAATTAATTTTTAGAAAAAAGGCTAGGAAAAAATAAAAAATTACATATTTTGGGATGATACAGCACTAAAAATTATTTGAATAATAATGATAATTTACAAAATATTCCATTTTGAAATTAAAATCTTTTTTAGTGTGTTAAATATTATTTTATATTAGATAAACTGTATTTTCATTTTGGCATAAAATAGTAAGATTAAGTTGTGTAAGTGAGTAAGCTAACTGTTTAATATGTATCATTATGTAGTTGTGAATTTAAAAACCACCAATTTTTAATTGCAATAATTTCACCAGTATTACTTCAATTAAACATGTGCTTAAGTTGAAATGTTTTCCATATTCACAAGGAAATGAGAATGAAGTGATACAAGAAATAATAAATTTTAATATTAAAATATTCATGGGAAAATTTAAATTAGAGATCTTAACATAAGATACAATCATTTTACAATTCCTTTTATTTAAGCAAAAAGTATTTTATAGCATCTTATATACAGGTAAAAATTGAATACAATACAAAAATTTAACAAATAAATTTTGGATCAAGTACGAAAAATACTTTATACTTTCTTTGAAATTATATTCGTTATAAAGTTGGATAAGAAATATGATGATTGATTCTAAAAACTAGATGTCAAATTTTTAAGAAAACAAATATTTTAAAGTTAATTTTGATTTGGTAAAAAAATTTTTTTTGATTTTTTTAAATAAAAATTAAATGTATGACATTGCAGCACTAAGTCATAGCTTTGTTCTAGGAACAATTCTTATATTTTACACTGAAGATTTTGAAGAATTTTATTCTTATGCTAAGAAATAAATTTGTCAATAAAAACAATGTAATTTTCATTCCAAAATATATTTTTTTTATTAGAAAAAATTCAAAATTATATTTAAAATAAAAGAAATTAATAAGTAAAGAATCATTCAAAATTAAATAAAAGCCACATTTGTAAGCATAATTTTAAATGAAATTGGTTATTAACATGAATAAAAGTTATATTAAATTAAAATAAACAAACATCCAGGTTATTTTTCCTGTGATTGATATGAAACAACATTACTGCTAAAAATCATACAATCATCAATACAACAGAATTCTAGTTAGATCAAATGATTCAGTTTTTTTAATTCCAATTTTCCAATTCCAATTTTTTTAAATACCACAAAAAGTTTTTAAAAATTAACAAGATATTGTTAAATAACTTCCAAAAAATAAATTTTAGTTTTAACACCTAACTCAGAGTATCTAGCAAAATATACTAAACTCTAAGTTCTTAAGAAATTTCATTTTTTCATTATTTTCTATGATTAATTTATTAGATATAAAGAATACATTGAAATTTATATATCACTATTTTTTACCATAGTTGCTCTTTTGATAGCATTGGCAGCTGCTTCAGTTTCCATATCACATTTAACTTTTAAAGTACTGAATTCGTCAACTACGGCTTCAGACACTAAAATTTAAAAATTCTTTCTTTAATTTAAGAGAAAAAATTAATTCCACATAAAGCAACTAAAAGGAAACTGTTAGTAAGTGCATATATTCAAAAGCATATGTATAAAAAAAAAACTCATTTTCCAAAAAATTTTAAAGTAATAATAATATTAATAAAAAAAGTTTTATCAATTTAAAATAATTTCATTTCTAATTTCAAGTTTTCATATCGAGTATGATATTTTACTGCTTAAGATATAAGGCAACAATTATTAAAATTTAAAACGGAAATATTATAGTGATATTTTTGAATATGCATTAAAATATAATCGCTTACCAGTTTTTATAAATAAAAATTAAATATTTTGGTAGCATGTGGTAGCTTTACTGAATGCAGGTCTTAGATTTTTTAAAGAGGCTAAGTTGTGAGAGACTGTCTAGCTCAAGCAGCTGTAATCGAAATATCGCAACTTTAAGGTGTTCTAGAGCTATGGCATCTAAAGTCATGACATCATACAAACAGCATGACAAGACAAGGCTGGTACAGCTAGGTACTGGACAGAAAAAGAAGTTCAGTGAGAGTATTGAAGTGTATTGTAATATTTTAAAGCGAACAACTGCAGCAAGTGTCCCCAGAACTCAATCAGCATTTGGATTATATACTGTCAATGATTACAGTTAGGTCTCTTCACAAAAACTAAAAGAACATTTAAGGTCAACTTTCAAGCCACTTGTCACAGATGTTAATGCCAACAGTTTGTGAGTTGATGCCTTACTCTTACAAATGATGAAGTCATAAGAGGAAAAAAGTAATATGGTTCTGAGAAATTGTCTTTCACACTTTCCTCAACAACAAGGTGATTGTATGTTTAATCACTCACCTTGTTGTTGGGGAAAGTGTGACATCCCCAACAATTCAGCACAAGCATGATTGTATTTGTCTACTTCTATGCTTGACAGTTGGAAAGAGATCTGTTATGATGTGGGCCACAATGTTGTGGTTTTTTGCTTGATAAATCATAATCCTGAAAAAAGATCAATAGGGAGTAGTGCAGAGAAATATCAGCTGATCAGGTCTATCTCATGTTGCAAATTATTACCTACAGGCGATAGAATTTTATGGGATAATGCTCCTATCAATTAAGCTGGACTTGCCTATTCATGATTTGATGACCACTAGGATGAAGTTGAACATCTACCTTGGCCAGTCATCTGATCTCAATATAATTGAACTGTTATGGTCTATATTAGAGCATTCATTATGGAATCAATATCTTCCACCATCATCTCTACCAGAACTTTCACAATATCTCTATGGAGAATGGTACAATATTATTCTAAACACTATTCAGCATTTCTATGAATTTATTCATAGGTGAAGTCAAGTCGTACATGACAAAAGGTGGTCCTACACCATAGTAATAAAGGATTCTTTATAAAAATAAAGGAAACACCTTAGATTTACCACAACTTGTAAATAACATAGTAAATTATATAAGAATTTCTGCTTAAAGCATTCACATAAGCTCAGATTAGATTATTAAATCTAGAATTTTGCTTGTAATAATTTCAGATTTAATGAGACATACAAGTACACTTCAGCAATTTAAAGAAGAGTTTTATTTTATCTTATTGGTGCAAGATTCTCAGATGGGATAAGTTATGCTGAAACCAAAGTAATCGTTGATAAAATTAAATGCTTGAGTAAATCACTGAATAAGAACTAATTGAGAATGTTGAGATGAATGTCTAAGAAGAATAAAAGGTACTAATACAAATTCAGGAAAACCAGAAAGAAGAGACATATATGTTATAAGAAAATACAATGTTTTCCAAGAGCCACAGTTTCATGAAGTTAATGCCATCCAGAGCAGCTTTTCTTTTCTACATACGGTCTGAGATGTAGGAGACCATTTCCATATCTGTTTCAGATGAGGATATATCAATTGTTCTTTTAATACTATTTTTCTCTAGATTTTGGTTTTTTAATTTTTGTATCATCAGCCTTTTAGATTTATAGGTAATTGAATTCTATTTCTTTACACTATTAAACATTTATGGTAAAGAGGATTTGGATGAAAAAGTTGAACAGATATTGGTAAACTATTCTTCTTTGCAGAGGATTGTTGTTTATTTTTGCATCTGTTTGTAAAGTAGAAGAATAAGAAACACCAACTTTTTGTGTTCTGTTTTTTTTACTATTTGTCTTGTTTTCGGAAAAGTAATATTTTGTTTTATCTTGGTTGCAGTTACCTCTTTCTCAAAGATCCATACAGGGTAAGATTTGGAAAACGCAGCATGAGCACCAGAACAGTTACAGCACTTGAGAATTTCTGAAGTACAAGCATTAGTTTCTGGACCAGATTGTACACATTTTCCAAATATAGGATCAGTATTCTTACATGTTTGTTGGGAGTGACAATATCTCTGACATTTAAAATGCCTAAGAGGGTTATAAGAATGCATGGACAAAGTTCACAGTTTATATGACCTGCTTTTATAGATTTTAGCAATACTGGTGCCTGAAAAGTTAAGACAACGTGCTAGGTGGGGATAAGTCCACCATCATGTTGAATATTTGTTTATATTATGTGCAGCACAAACTCCTAGATCACGTAGTTCTTAAAGGAATTCTGCTTCTGTAACATGTATCAAATCGGGGTTAGAAAGTACACTTTGAGACACGTTTCAAGTTTTATAAAATGATGTTTCAATTGGAAATGAATCCAATTTTTTTAAATTACTGATTACCAAAGCTTGTTTTGAGTCAACTTGAACAAGAATATCTTGATTGTAACTTTTAAACATTTTGTACTTTACCAATAAATGTTAGAACTTTTTGTATTAGAAAAAGCAATACTGCATGAAAATTGCTTTATGTGCTTATCAAAATGCAATGAGTAGATGATTTGGCTTTAATGACATAAGAATTAAAACCAATAAGATATTTCTAAAGGTTCAGGTTCAATGGCACTGCCTACCTCCAAGGTAATAAGGGATGGCAGTCATAGGCTCTAAATATTTCCAACCTTATATCACAGAGCTAGTCAATATCAATACGATGGGAGTCACTCCAGGAGACAGTGACCACCCTTAATGCCAAGCCCAAGGATGTAGCCACTTCACTTAATTCCTAGAAGACTTGCCACAAGTATAGCTAGGTATCAGCTAACTAATACATTGGAAACCACAGTGTACCACTTGCCTAAAATGTTGCCATGCACGGCCAACAAGTGGGGATCTTGACTGTCTATGAGAAGCAAATAGAGCAGCTACTCACGGAGAGCTCCTTTGCTTGTTGTGAGATATGGAATTATTAAGGAAGATTAGAAGGAGAAGGAAGGAAAAATAGAGGGAGACTAAAGATCTCTGGGTACCTGGAGATTGAGACACCCATATTCACCTAAAGAAGGTGATTCCCATAAAAAAAAATTAAGGAAGATTTTAAAAATCAAAATGATTAATATATGATTGCTATCTATCAATACAGCTTTGATAAACTGTTTTAACTAACAAAATAATGTTATAATCTTTAATAAGAAACAATAAAGAAAAATTTCATAAAATGCCATATTTCATTCTTAGAAAAATAACTAATATGCAGCACATAACTTATATAATATATTTTAATGATAAATTCTAAAAACATTTATACCAGACTGCATTCTTTCTAACAAATCTTCCTTTTCCTTCACTTCTAAAGAAAGTTTTGAATACTATATGAGAAAAAAGAGTTTAAAAAAAGATTAATGTCATCATAAATTGATTAAAAACAAATGATACAGCATAAACATTTTGAGATGATAAAATATCAAACTACATAAAATTAAATTTTAATTATTTTGATATTTAACTCATAATTTTAACCTATAATTTTGCAATATCAATATTTATTCTGAAACAATTTAGAATAATTTTTTAAGGCAGATTTCTGAAATTTTAAGAACATTACTAATTGAATATTATAGCAGACTATTCGAAATTAATTTGTCAGCCTATGATTGCTTCTTATGAATGAAAAATAATTTGACCAGGAATTAATAGTTTAAAATATATTCCATACCACTTAAGCAAGAATGTCAGAGGTGAGAACAAAATCTATAAAATACTAAATTGAAAACGAGAATGCTGATCATTCAGCTCAATGTAAATATGAAAACGTTATACAGAAATATTTCAAGAAAAATCAAAAATACAGAAACGTTTTCTTTTCCTCTATTTTTAACAATAACTGATAAAAAAGAAGCAAACTTTTTATAGATATTTTTATGAATACATTATGATTATATATGATTCATTAAATATTTATATATCACTTTCAAATATTTAAACACTTTTAGAAATTAAATAATTCAAAAAATCAGCAATCAAAGAAATTAAAAAATTTCAGTTTTATGCAACCTTTTTTAACTGTTTTCATTGACATAAGAAATAAGTGAGTGAAAGAAGATAATTAAAAATAGCTTGTAACATGGGATAACAAAATATTTTAGAATTTAATGCTTTTATTTTTAATTTTTATGAAACATAAAATGTTTTAAAAGTTTGAACTAAATACATTTTTTCTTCAAAAGCTTCTACCATAAATATTATAAATTCTAAAAGAAAATGAATTTTTCCAATGTATTAATAAAAAATTACTATTAGCACTATTTAGGAAACAGTTAATAGTTTAAGCAGTGCATCATGGAAGCCTTTGTTTGTTGAACTATGATCATGTTTTGTATGCAAGAACTAATTCAACTTGGTTCTACAGTTTAAAAGAATTCTGAGACTACAACATTCATAGTGGGAATTGAACCTGAGAAATTTTGATTTGAAAACTAGAATGCTAACTATTCAAATACATGACAACTAAGAAACAGTTTTTGATAGCTAACACGGCCCTTAAAGCTACAAAAGATTTCAAGAAATAATTGCATTCAACAATTTAAAACAGTCCTTACTCACAACTACTGGTAACATTATATAAGATTTTATAAATACACACAAATTTTTTTTTATATATTTAACGTTTGACTCTCAAAGCTCAACATAATTTAAAATTTATTTATTTATTGTAATGAAACATTGTTTGTAATTTGTGAATTTACTTGAAACATACAAAACATTTACAGAATACAACATGCTTTTAAAACAAACAAGAAAATTATACAAGTATTATAAATTTCAATATAGTGTATTGAAATATTGAAAAAATAATATGAAGTCCATATATTGAAAATTATAAATGCATTTCAATTATGTTAATATATTGAACAAAAAAATAATCTGCAATCATAGAAAAAAAATTTTTTTAATAAAGAGGGGTGGATAAAACATTTTTAAAGACATTGTTGCAGACACTGCTGACACAAGGTGGTCCTTTAGAATGTTTACTACATGTACAAGAACAATAGTGCATCTCCAATAATTGGCAGAAATACAGTTAAACACAGTTGAGAAACTCTACAATAGGGATTCTAGGAATTAAGGAATTTTCAACTACACAATAGTGCTATATGTCTCTGGGGAGGGCTAGAAATGTCTGGATGCAAATTTTTTCTTGTAGAATAGACTCTTGTGAACATTTTGAGATATATAAAAAAAGTTTTCTTTTATCATGGATTCATGTATTTCCTGTAAAAACTGTTTTTCTTCTCAAATATGGCAAATTCAAACTATTTTTTGACATTTTTCATTTTGTAACTATAAATATTTGAGTTTATTTTACAACAAGAAAAAGTTAAGAAAACAGTAAAATAATTTAAATAAATTTTTATAATTACCTCTTTTTGCAGAATATCATTTTTCTCCCGTTCATACTTTAAGTCTTGTAATACTATGATGAAAAATAGAATTCGAAAAGTATTTTTATCATTATGCTTAACAAACTTTGATAGTGATAACTATAAATAAATTTTTTTACTAAATTTAAGAAAAATTTACCTACATATAAAATAGACTTTATAAAGTTATAAAAAGACGATGCTAATTTATATTGTGGTATTTTTCAATTTTAAAAACAGTTTTTAATCAATTGTTTTAAAAATAGAAATTGCAACTGCCTCAAAAGTTCTGAAAGTTTATAAATTTATTTTTGTTTCACACATCTTTAAAACTTTAGAAATCATAATAAAAGCATCTTATTAAGTTAAAACTTACAATTTATAATAAACAATATAAGAAAAATGAAAGGTATTTTGTTTCCAAGTAAATGATTCTTGGTGTTAAAGGTTGGTTAATAAACATTATACATAAATATTTCGATCATCTTTCTCAAATGATAATAGTTAAGGATACACAGAATTGAATAGCATTGGAATTTACTAATCAATTCACTACCTGTCTAAATTTAGAAGATTAAATAATGTTTAAACTATTTTACACAGTAATTTTTTTCTAAATATTAGATTTCCTATTAATTTTCAATAAATGAAAAAGCCTTGAGTAATTTTTATACTCTGAAAATTTTTTTCAAGTTAAAAAACATTTCATTTATTTGAGAGAAGACTTAATTAATGAATATTATATCACATTATATTTAAAGAATAATTTAAAGTATAAAAATTAATATATAAATAAAATGATAGAAAAATATTTTAAAAATGAAAATAAAGAAAAAACTGGCTTAAAAAGATGTTAAAATTTGAGATTTGAATAAAACAAGGACTCATTAAATTATTTAAATAAGAGAATATAATTTCTATATCTATTTTTTTCAGAATGAAGTATTAAAAGATAAGGGCAATTTATAACATATATATAAAAACACATATATAGTAGATAAATAGGTAATAAATCCTAAAATCTTAACGCTACCAATAAAATATAAAAAATAGAAAACTTTTTATTAAGCTTCTTCATAAAAAATCTATTTAAAATATGTTAATTAAGAATACTTTTATACAATAAGTATTTATTATGACATGTTCATTTTGAGCTTTGGGTAATTATTTTAAAAATATAGCCAAATCTACAATGTTATATGAAAGTTAAAAAAAAACATTCTATGCACATTCACAGGATTATTGGAAATAAAATAAATGATAAAATAAAATTAAACAGTTACTTTTAACTTTATAAAAATATTTTAATAAAAATTAGAAAAATAATATTTGTATAGAAGAAATCTTTTAAAAAATACTCTAATTAATATAATATATTTACCATATTTTTTGTAATGCTGTTTAGAAATAAATATTCAATAGATTTCAAAATAAGAGTGCAATATATATTGGTTTTATTTACAACTACAGTAAAATATTTAAAGCCAAGATTTTGTAAGCTGTCTTATGCAGATTTTAATATTCAGAATCAGTATTATTAGTTGTCAGAACCTTTTATGATTACAAACTGTTTATCACTACAATCATTACTGTCAAAACATTCTATCATTGCAATTACATCAATGTCCATTTCATTTGCTTGGAATTCAGTAGATTGATCTCATAATTAACCATTATATTTTCTTGATAAAAAGCTTTTTTGCAAACTTTTCTACTATTCTTTTATTTAAAAAATATTGTACATTTGTGACAAGAATGAAATAAAATGCTAAACATTAGAGTTTGTTAATATATCAATCACATAGTTTTTAAGACTAATGTAAAACATTGATAAATTAAAGAGAATATGTTAAATGATATGGTTACTCGATAGAATTTTTTGAAAGTAAGTTAACTTGGCCTGGAGAAGTTGTTTCAAGTTGATTCTGCACCCTAACAAGCATAGCTATTTGAATTAGGCAACAAGCTGGATACTTTGTGAACATTTTTTTATTTTTTGTAATGAACTTTAATATTGTTACTTATATTTAAAGAGTATTTAATGTCAAATGAACCAAAAAATAACAAGTAATTACATCAAAATTCCTTAAAATGCAGTATGTAATATTTACTTACTTATATTAAAGTGGCATACTGCATTTTGATCTTTCTTTTACTTAGTTCCAAGAAAATATTTTCTTAACTTGTGCATTAAAAAAAATTACAAATTATTTAATTTGGATTATTCAATTAACTTAATATTAGCAGGGGAAAAAGGTGACAAATAGTTTGAAAATTTTGCAAACAATGCAGAGAGAGAACTTTGAAATACTAATAATTATATTTTAAACACTTCATAATAAGCAGTTTCAAAACTCTGGCTAAGATATTAGATTTCTTACAAGGACAAAAAATTATTTTACCACATTAAAAATCTATGAAAAATAGGCTGAATTATGTGTAAAACTAATTGCCATTCAGTGGTTTTCCAGAAATGAAGTTAAATAAATTGTTTAAAAATCCTATATAAATTCTCTGAAGGAAAATCTACAAAATTATAGTTCTTGAAATTCTAATTTATCATTCCCTATATTTGAAATCAATATTTTTAAGCAACCATATATCAGAACATTATCATTTTTGTTGATTTATTTTCAAGAAAAAGAGTGGCTAATTTTCAGAATTTCACAGTACCATAAATTTTGTTAAAATACTTTGGGAGCATACTTACATTATTTTAGTATGAACAGACATTTTAAATGACAAAATAAGAATTTAATAATTAAGTAAATATTACCTTGCTTTAAGATTTCCTTCATCTTTTTATATTTTTCATCAACAATTTCAAATTTCTCTTGAAATAATTCCTTTTGCTTTAAGGAATGTTTGTTTCTAAATGACATTTTGGCTATTACCTGTAATCAAAATATTTAATAAATAATCAATTAATATAAACACATTAGATTAATTACAAAACTTCATAGCTGTTATAACAAATAGATCAAGGATCAACATTACATTTTCAATGTGTACTCTTAAAGCATATGAATATTTTAATTCATGATATTTGTCAAGGAGAAATTCACAAGAAAGATTTTTCTTATCATTTATTTAAGATTTATTAAATTATATGCTTATATTTCATAAAGTTGATTTATTATTGAATAATGAAGAGATGTGCATTATGTAATTTAATCAAAACACTTAACAAAGGTTGTAACAAAAGTTTTCCACCAAAAAAATTTTAGTTAAGAAAAAATATGAAAGTAGTACCTATAGTGTGGGTAGTAATCACCACCAAAATCTATGAATTTTTGCCAACATTTTGGCAACTTTTCAAAGCCTTCAGCCCAGAAACTTGATGATTGTGAGTCCAAAATCAGATCAACCTCACTGTGGTCATCCTGTGCAGAATCAAAGATAAACACCAGCAAGATGTAGTTGCAAGTATGAAAAAAAGGTAGAAATTTGAAGTAATATCAAGGCTATATGGTGGGGGTGGCAAAAGATCCCATTCGAGTCTATACAGAAGCAAGCTAGTGTATGCATATATGCGTGATCTTGCATTATCTTGATGGAACAGTACTTTCTTGCACTGGAACCCAGTTCAATATTTAGATTTGATAGCAGTATCAACATGGGTTAGCATCTTATTGTGTACCTTATTGTTAATGGTTTTACTTTTTTCCAGATATTCTTTGTGGATAATAAAGTGGCAATCTCACCATGTACATAGCACAATCTTTTCGTTGGCCAAACTGTGCTTTAGAACACTACCAATGGGCTCACTGGGTGCAGACTAACCTCTTTTTCGGCTTGTGTTGTAATAAATCTACTTTTCATCACAAGAGAAAATCTGATCCAGAGTTTTGTCCTTGCATTGATATCCGAGGAGATTAATGCAGGCCTGTCCTTACCTGCTTGAGTCAGCTTGTATAGCATCCAGAAATTGAACTTGTAAGTCAAGTATATGTGAAGCTTAGTGTGACTAATGAGAATACTAATGTCTAACTCTTTAACTATCTCTTGAGTGGTTAAATACTGAATTTCTTCAAAAGTTTCTCACAAGTGGGCCTCATCAATATCAGTAGACTGGCCAAAATACTCTGCTTCTTGAATGTAGTATTCCTTGTTTTTTAAACTTTTGTTATCAAACTTCCAGTGAATGATAAAAAGTAGTACCTAAATGTGTACACATGATTTGAATATATTTGTAACCAACTTCTCAAAACAAAACTAGAAGTTATTGATGGTTCTAATCTGGTAACATGATAATTCTATTTCAAACACCTTGTATTTAATGATAATCATGTTTACAAATCTTACAGTGTTCTAAATCAAGTCTGTCGTTTCAAATACCTAAAATCGTAAGACAAAATATAAACATGCCAACATAAACTACTTGAACAAACGCTAGAGGTGGGAGAAAAAACTTTTGTTACAACCCAATATAAATTTTAAAATATAAGCATGTATTTTAAATAAAGATTAATTTATTATATTTTCATTTATTTATTAATAGAATCTCTCTCTCTAACACATATTAAATCATCACTTACTATTATTTTACATTTATATATTAAATTGCATTTCAATTTAAACATTAAATGATTTCAATTATATTTACCTACTGAAGGTGATTTTATATTTACCTACTAATTAGAAATTAGACAAATTAGTATAATATACACTGTGGAAGAAAACATTTCATCCTAAATACTTAATTCATTAATCACATTAAGCTGATCATCTCAATTTGACTCAAAACTGGAAAACATAGTTACAACACAGTACTTTCAATTTTGTTAAAAATATAAATCATAAAAAAATACATGTTGATAGCATTGGTTTCAGTTTAATCAAATTATATATATGGTATAACAACATATTTAAATGTATTTTTATGGCAGGATAAACTTCACTTAAATTGTTATTTATTCTAACAGAGGCTCAGGCTCACAGAATATTACCCTTAATTTCATAACTTCCAGTAAAGCAATATCATATTATTTATCATTACTTCTGCTCATAAGACAATTTTCACCACTGAAGTACATTACAAATTAAAGACAAATATGAAACTAATCTAAACAAATGCAATTTTACTTTTAATTACACATTTAGAACATAACACATATTTCAGAAGAAATATCAATTACCAAATGTGAAGATTAATTGAAATAATTTTACAATGCATTTTCTGATTTTTACATACTAATGTCAATGTAGAAGATTTTCAGCCAAATTTCACCATGATATAATAACAAATGAAAGGAATAGCAAGAAAAAAACTTATTCAAGAGTTTTATTTGGAAAATTATTGATAATACCATGATAAATGGTAAAATTAGCTGTGGTGACACTAATAAGAAAGTATCCATTTTTTGTGAATTAAGTCTTTCCCTCAGCAATTTTACCTGATATTTTAGTACAGATAGATTAACTATGTACGACAACTTTATTTTTTAATTAGAGTACTACAAATAAATAAATAAAATTTTGGCCTGATACTTAAGAATTCACATTTTTAAAAACTACAGCATATGTACCACTACACATTCACTACAAACTCAATTGTTATCTTTCTTTACAAATAAATAATTATTTATAAAAAAAGAAGAATTTGTTTACAATGTTTTTTGATAACACTAAAAATAGTGATTAAGGAGAATTTTAAGGGAAGAGATATATTAATATCACATATCTAAATATATAAACATTTTAATTCGGCCAATTCTAAAATTACTCCAGAATTGATAATTATTTGGCACAGGTGTGATATTTTTGTTTAAATATTTTGGCGATTATTAGAAAATATTACAAAGCTCAATGTTATAATTACATTATGGTTTTATTCTATATAAATTAAATCAAAACAATAAGAAATAAAATTATGAATTATTAAAAAAGAAAATTTCATTTGAATTATCCTAACAAGAATTTCAATAAAAATGTGTGCCACACAATGACAAATAAGCTACAATTGCCAAAACAGAATGCTATTGAACATCCTGTATTTATCTTTCTAATGTAATACAAAATTCATGTTGCTCGTAAAATCTGATTCACAAGTGCACCAAGAGGACAATTAAAAGTCACTTGTTCCAATCATTCTAGAATTGATTATTAATAATTATTTACACATATTCATTTTATAATACACATTTTCTTTATCAAGTAAGTAAAAATATCCAATTAAGATACAAGTAATTGAGATCTTATATATAAATCACAATAACAATTTCACTCCCTAGCTTTACTATGCAATAACATGCTGATTGCAAAATATTATACATCATTAAAAATAATATACATTTGGTTACTATATTTTTGGGTATAAGAGTTCATTTGTCCTCTTAATTACTAAAATAAATCTTTTTGTGATTAAGAAGGCAATGAATGTACAGATATGGCAAAATGAAAGCTACAGCACTGAACAAATTTCTACAACCCAACAAGAGATCATAAGCAATAATAGCTAGCTTATAATAATCAATTTGATCATTACCAACTTTTTGAATGTTACATTCTAATGTTATCTAATTTACTTGCACAAGCATTCTTCTTCTTCTTAGAATTGGGTTTGTATGTCATTGGGCACCTCTGCTTTTATCAGCATTTTGTACCATTAACTCCAAACCCAATGTTTCCTAGTTCCAGTTGCTCGGGTCATCCACTTTATTAATAAAGTCCGATAACCCTTTAATGGAGTCTAGGTGTAACTCTCTAGTATGGTTGATGCCTAAAGAAGTTAATCTAGGGAGGGCAAGAGACTCGCATTAATAAATGATATGCTCTGCCGTTTCCTCTTGCGTATGACATTTCCAGCAGATAGGGTCTTGCTGAAACAGTCCCATCTGGTCAGAGAGTCAGTCATACTAGGGATAGCTTCCTGACTTTCACCAGAAGATGGTTTGGAGGTCATTTCTACCTCAAGTGAAGGATTCATTACTGCCCCTTTACAAGACTGCCTCTGAGTTCCCTTGTCTTTTTCAGCAAGGTCTACTTCAGAGGCATCACCTGCAGGTACAGAAAGGTTTGTTATTTCTTGTGTCTTTTCAGCCACAAGATAACAATTTATAAGCTCAGGTAATACAAGTCCACCCAGCATTGCCTGAGTTACGGGGAAAGGCAAATTACTCTAGAAGTTCGCCAGGCAACTAGAGGCTCCGTTAAGACACCAATACCGTGGTGCCAATTAGCCCTAGGCACGGATCGCATAACACCAGGGTTTACGGGAGCTGGTTCGCGGCCTCTGATTCTATATTCAAGGCTATCCTGTCATTCCTACAGGACGTTCGGTGATCCACCACCTACCGACGCGCCTGGTAGCTGCTCAGGCCCCAGGAACTGTGCACAAGCATTTATTTAGGTAACTTCTAATCATATTCTACACAGATATCTACATGTTATTTATAGTTCTTTGAAAGTGATATTTTTTTTAACAATATAAATATTAAATTTCATATATACTTAATTTTATATATAATTAATTTTCTCGGGCTTTTATTGAACATGTTTTGAAAAAAAAAGTATCAGAATTTAAATAATATTTTTAAAATCTTGATTATATGATTCTTCTATAGTAAGAACAATAGGCAGCACATGATGTGAACATATATAATTTCATACTTTCAATGTAACAAAATTTATAAAATATTATAAAAGGTGTAGTTCATAATATATTGTTACATTATTGATAGTAGTTTCAGAAAAATAATTATGTAATACATATACAATCTATAAACTGAAGACTTTTTTATGATTATAGTGTTTTATACTTTAACAATGATTTTAGATTTTTATAACTGAAACTCACATCTTTATTACATTTTTAAAAATTTATTTTACCAAACATCATTTATTAAATGTAAATAGAAATTTATAAAACATTATATTTGAGGTTAATAAGATTTAATGAAAGATTATTTTAAGTAACATACAATGCAAATTTTTTCAATGAATCCTAATATACTTTAATCATGCATGTATTGAAATTAATATCTAGTATTTGCTTCTGATAAAAATAATGTTCTAAAATCAAAACACATTGTCTTCATCATAATTTGTTACAATTTTTTGTTCAGAATTTCTGAAATTTGCTATTATTTGCACTATATTTTATAGGATTTTAACTAAGACAATACTTTAATAAAAAAAAAAAAATCAACATATTATAATTTATTCACTTTTCTAAAAGCAAATGGACACAGTATAAAAAAATTGTCATGTATTCTTTGAAACAATTTACTTTAAAAATAATGAAAAAATAATATATTTAAATTTTTCAGTGCAATCATAAAAAAAGTTTAATGAAATAAAAATCTTCACATTCCTTTATCCTTGAAAAAAAAATTTTTTTTTTACACTTAGAGTGAATGCATTTGTATAAAGATGCATTTTTAACAAATTAATGTGATCACTGATAGATTTTAAATAAAAAATTTAAATTTGATTCAATATTTCTAGTGATAAACAGACTGCAAGAAAATAATTTTTCATAATATTTTTTTCGTTTAACTGGCTTAAAATTTACATTAATTAAAAATATTTAGTGTGAATCCTTGAAGTATGCGAGTTTAACAATCCAATTTTCATTAATTGTAAATACTTAAAACTAACAAAACATTTATTACTACATTAATTGTTTAAATTCAATAAAATAATAAAATAGAACAGCAAAATGTTTCCATTGAAGATAAAATAAATATGCGCAAAAAATATATCATTTAAAGTTAACTCACTCTATACAAAGCATTCAATAACAATAATAATAATTTATTTTCAAGGATTAGGACATCGCACGAGCTATCACACATCAAAAACAGCGGGCCGAAACAGGTTCCGGTTTAAGACAAGATCTCGTAGAACTGAAACAGTTGTGAATAAATACAGCTGTTTTTATTACCCAATCAAACAACACTGTGAGGTAGGTGAAGTTGTAGTCCATTGTGTTTATCAAAACATTGTAAAGTGAAGACTATAAACAGTAATAGAAATTCAAAGTGTATAGCTAGTTGTTACGAAATAGACTGAAAAATATGAAGTAATTAAACTTTAAAAATTAATTTATATAAGTTAGAAGTATTCTGATCTGATAGCCGGTTTTTCATTATATTGTCTCTTTCAATAGACGAGGACTATTTCAATACAGCTTAAAGTGCATATTAAACTACTAAAAATGTGAATTCCACTGGAAAGTAAAATTCTTAAGCTTTGAAAAGAAAGTCAGAATGATGCTAGATAGCTTAGAAATTTAAATAAAATATGATGTTCACACACACATTTCAATTATTTAGTATTTCATCTGTTTTTAGTAATAACTTTTAAATTTTCATCATTGATTAAAATGCTCACTATTATGATTATTACTCCGTAAAAGTAAGAAAACTAGAAACATAAAAATTATATTAAATTTATAACAAACTGAAATGTATGCAATTGATTAGTCTTTTGGACAGTTTCCCAGAAGAATTAAACAAAGACATTAGACTCTGAAGCTCTTTCGTTTAATTCTGAAGATTTTTCAAAAGGAATAATTCAGGAAATGTTATAAAATACTTTCATAGGATTGGGTAATCTTAATTTTGTTATTACAATTAAAATATAACTTTAAATATAAAATCAAATTTAAAGTACCAGTAATTTTTCGTGACGGAATAAGTTAAATCATTTGTTGATTATTCCACCCTAGTCCGAAAGTGTCAGTACATTTGAATTAATAACGGCATTCTATTTGTTAAGAATTTAAATAGCTAATTCCAATAAAAAGCTTGTGGCCCTCAGAACAAATTAAAGTCAAATTTTTAAAGTCAGATTAGAAATAAAAATTTTAAACTTAATTTATTCTTAAATTTAATAAATTTAACAATTCTTTTCAGATAGACGAAACAAAAGAAATCCAATAATTATTTTCCAGCTATTATTTTGCATTAATGCGAACTTAACTGTTCGAGCATCACCACAATTCTCCATTGCCACAATACAATGTCCCATATGACAAAGAAACTCTTAAAATCGAAACAATTTTAAAATAAATTATAAAAAACCACGAATAGATGATTTTTTTAAATCATTCATAGTAAAAAGTAACAATGCATGTTACAAAATTTTTATACAGTTACATTCGGAATTCGGATAATTATTATCATAATTATTTTTTGCATATAGCTCTAGCAAGCAGAAAAAGAGGTAGACCCAAGATAAAACGGAAGGAGTTAGTGGAGAATGGCTTCCAGGCAATCGAGTAAAGAAATTGCGCTAAAGTGTAAGAAGTAGAACTCAGTGGTACAGAATTCAGAGAAAGGAACTGGCCCACCCTTGGTTGCCTAGCCAAATATGATAATGATACATTTATAATTGATTTGTGGGAAATCAGAATGAAAATAGAGCATAGATTTCTCGAGCATCTCCTTATACATGCTTAAATCACAATAAAAGCTTTTAACTTTTCAAACTCAATATTTTTGTATGAAGGCCAGAACAATATTTTTGTAAGAATATGTTTGGAATGTTGAAAGTAATTTTAGACAATTAATTTCAACATTCCAAATATTTCATTAATTTTTTAGAAAGATAATTTAAAATGATTGTATCAATATCTGTATTTTTACATTTGAAAATCAATTGAAGTAAGGAAAGTGAACTGATCAACTTCAATAATTGTCATTTGTAACATGTTAAATATACTAGTATGTAAATGAAAGAATAAACTAGTTTGTAATTAATAGTTAGATCAGTTTGTAAAAGAGTGTTGTTGTTGTACCGGCATATTTCCATGTACCTAGCCCAGAGTTGGGATCTATTAGATAGTGGAAGCATTCGGGGACTCTTAGTAATTTAAAAGCTCAGAGAAAGCAAATGACCCTCAGTACTTGGTTTGCCACTGGCAAAGGTATCATTTCAGAAAGAGGACATTGCGACCACGATGTATTTAATGTGATCCAGTTATCATTAATGAAAATGATGGACTTTTGATTGGGTCGGGATTCGAAATCACTACTTTCCAATAAAGAGAACGAAATCCCTAACCAACCAAACCACCGTGGTCTTTTGTAAATGATACTGAAACGATACATCTCTTTTTACTTTTCATACATAAACAGTGGCAAACTTAATAAAACAGCATAATTTGCAAATATCTAGATAATAGAGTTAACTAATGCTGATACGAAATTATTTTAAAAAATTAACTTGTATGTTTTTTTAAATATACTTTGTCGAAGGAAAAAGGTAATATATTAGAAATTGCAATTTAATATTATTGCTCTGCACTGCTGACAATTTATTAAATGTCACTGAATATGTATTGGTATTCACCGCATCAGTAACTAAGATTAATAGTCAATGAAACTCTGATAATATATCTGTTAATTCATTCAGAATAATTATACTTGAATGCATGGTTATTGTTGAATACTAACTTCAATGAAATTATTATTTAATAATAAAGTTTCCATTAAAGCCAGCATTTAACTTAAATATCTGCTAATTTTAACAGAATTATTTCTATTAAAATAATTTAGTTAAAATAAACCAGAAAAAAATTGATGCAAGGGATTGAGATAAATAAATTGCTCTCAATACCTTGCTTCAATGAAGTTGTAAAAAATCCTGCTTCAGCGTTTTTCACATGTATATTCATCTCGTAAATCCATCCAGCAGGCTACAAGAAATTTATAAAATTCAAAGTGCTGAAAAATCTTGAAATATAAGGGTATAAATTACTGGAGAAATATACTATTCAAGTTCTAGATGTGTAGTGAGAGATATTCAATGATATTTGAAGAGAAAATAGTTGTTATTTTCACTCAAAATTACTCAAATTTTATAGAGATTCGACTGTAAAAGTATTTAATTTTGTAAATAATATTGTTAGTACTCTTCTAGGTATCTTTTATGAAAATAAAGTACTATTTTTGGCAAAAAATTATATTCTAATAACTGAAAATAAAAAAAAATTGTTATATTTATTGATGAAGAAGATCAAAGCTAACAATTGTAAGGATATTTTAAATTTCTGATTTTCAAAATCAAAATGTAACTGTTAAAATATTTTATGGTTACTGTTTTATTTTGATAACATTACTATACATTGATTTACTCTAAATTAGTAGTTCTACTTTTTATTAGTAGTTTTTTTAGTAGTAGTCTTATTTTTTGCTTCAAATTTGAATTTTACATTGGAATGGCTCATTTTTCTCTAATATTTCTATACAAACTTTTACTAATAGTTATTGTGTAATTGAATGTACTTCTGTTTATATTGGCATGTACTATTGATTTACAATGAAGGTAGCACTGATTAATTAGCTTCAGTATTGTTAAATAACAATGTTTTATTAAAACAATAAAAAACTGCAATTATTTGTTACTTCATAAGATGAATTAAACTAATTTATCTAAAAACGAAAAACATTTTCTGTACAAATCTAATGGCAAAAATTTAAATCTCGGGACATTTCTTGAAAAAAGTTATTTGATATAGATTTCAGTCGTATTGACGAAAAACTCTTCAAATCTAACGTTTTCTAATCAACTACTCTTTAATTTTCAATATTAGTTTTTCTTATATAAGTAAAACTAGAATAAAAACTTAAATTTGTTATTCTTAACATTATAATTATGTTTTATTTTTTCATAGATTTCCTTAATCTGTTTCAAAGTCTGATTTATCAGTTACGAAACAGATCATGAACTTGGCCTCCACTTCGGGTATGGATACTATAAATGGTTCAAAGTTTATTTTAAATTATTGATCCAGTTCGAATCAATCTTCGAAGAAAGAGATTACTTTATGATAAAGGACAAAACAATCATCAATGTAAGCATTAATGGAATATTATTTAATTGATAATTAATGGAATACTATCACATTAATTGGATTAATTATGGGGTTGATCTTGATTTAATGATAGAACCAAACAACTCTGAGGGGAAGGTCTGTTGCAAATCTCAACAGTTGTTGAATTGTGAGAAATAGATATTGCGCTTCTGCATTTGCACTCACGTCTGTTGGTGTAGATCATTGGTTCCCAAAGTGATCCAGGTGGACCCCCAGGGGTCCATAGGAGACCACACAGTGGTCCACGTAAACGTGAAACGAAAACAGGGGTTCACAAGTTGTAAGTGGGGGTCCATGAAAAATTTCATGGTTTTCATAATAAAGATTAAAATTTTGGCTAGCTTGGATGTACTTATCAATGTAGGCAGGTAACATCATTCACTAGGTAGATACTCAAAAATATTCGAGACTCAGTTCAAACACAGAATTGAATAGAACAATAGATAATAATACAAGAGTATACACCACATGTCGAGACTTGCAAAGTGCCGCCATGCCCTCTAGTCCGAGATGCTTGTTCAGACCTGCAAAGGGATGAAATGCGACTTCTGCTGTGCCTGCAATCTATATTAGTATAAATAACAATGTCAAGAACAAAACGTTGCTCATTTGTTTCTGGGATTTTAAACATAAAATTGTGACTGTGAGTGAATCGATGTCAGTGTTTGCAGTGCCGGAAAAGGTAAGTATCTGCCTGTTAGTTATACATATTTGTATTGTATATTGTAATTTATCAATCATATTATATTTGTTTTATTACTTGAGTGTAGTAGGTAGTTATGTAGTAAAAATTATAAATACTAGAGATTATTCTAAATTTCTGTAAAAGAACAAAAAGCGAAGGAAGATTAAACTTTAGGTACCTAGGTACTTTTTTGCTTAAGTAGTTTTTGTTAGTACATAGGTACTTTTTGTTAGCAGCAGGGGGTCCACCAAAATAGTAAAACTTTGAAAGTAATTAACGAGAAAAAAAAGTTTGGGAATCCATGGTGTAGATGCTTGAAGATAATGAGTATAGTTTATATAGACTGATGTTCTGTAATCTTCGTTTGAGGCTCTCATTGTATTTACTGAATTTTTCAAGAATATAAACTGTACAACTAATACTTTTCATCAACCTCACAGATGCCATAATTTATTCTACGGTGAGAGCAATACCTATCTAATTTAGTTCATATAGAACGCATTTTATCTTTGTCAAGCGTTTTAAAGGAAACAGACTGTCTGTTAATTTTAAATAAGATTTCGTTTCTAAGAGAACAGAATGTGTTTTATTGTTTTAACACGCATTATTTATTAAGATTTAAAAGATAATTTCTTTTAAATTATCGATATTTCAGAGAATCATTAGTCAGAATATTTTTAGTTAAAAACACATTTATTACTTTTTATTTATTTAAATCATTGAATTTTGACATTTTAAACTTTAGTACTCTTCAATTAGCACTAGAAAACTGAAGTGTATGATGTTAAGGGCACATGTATGAAAGTTTTACTGGCACGAAAAAAAGAGAGAGATTTACCAAAAATATAATAACTCTACTTTTTCCCATAAATTTCCTTTGAAATGGGAAACTATTCCCTCTTACATGAAAAATGTTTTCGAAATGCAATTTATTTTGTCTTTGAGAAAATTGCTCAATCATAATTTTTAAGGGCATTAGTCAACAAGAATCTTTGGCTTAGGAAATTTCAATTGTTTTGGGAAATTTTGATATGCTGATCACACTAATCATATTGTAAAAGAATATTATGCCTCTTTTTGCATATTTCCAGATTTCTTTATTCAACATGGAAATGGGCCACAGTACAAACAGTCGATCTTGAGTTTTTTAAAAAATACTTGAAAGGGAAGATCGGTTGACATAAGCCAAGAAAGGAAATATTACAGGAGACTGCAAATACAAATGCTCTGTTTTAAAGAAATAATTTAAGTGTCCTAAAAAAGCCTAATCTATGGCACAGCAGCGCATATGTGGGCCAAGGCCTACAGTGTCCAAATTTGTTTTCCTGAACTAAACCTCTGTGGTGTGAGGTAAATGTCCCGGTTAAGTGCTCAGCCTAACTTGAAACTCCCAGACTTTAATTTACAATCATACTTGGTACATAGTTTATCGATTAAATGAAGGAATGAGTCTACCTTATTCAGCCCGAGGATCGAACCTCGGACCTGTGGTTTGGGAGTGAGAAGCACTACCACTGAGCCACCGGGCTTCATTAATATTCTATTTTGTTGGTTTTTATTTTTTAAAATTAGTGTATATGGTCTTGAAAAAGGAATATGAATAATTCAAATTAATTCTAGTGACAAATTGTAATTTTTTTGAGATGATGGAAAAAAAAGTGTAATTTTTTAGATATAGGTTAAAATATCATATTGTTTATATTTGAGTATCAAACTGAGATACTTGGATTAGAAATGGACTTTATAAGCTTCTAGTTTAACATACAATGGAGAAACGAAGTAAAAAATTTGTTGAAAGAAAAAATTGAATACACGAAAAAAAAGTCTTTTTTGCTCAAATAATAATAATTGTCCAACTGATAACATTTTTAACTTAGAATTTAATAGCTATTAAAGAGATATTTTTCCTTCTTAGTATTTCGAATTAAACATAACTAAAAAATGTTTTTATTAGTTTATATAAAAATGAGAATTTTTTTATTGATAATTAATTATGATGTTTTCTATTTCTAAGAAAAAAAAAATAACGGTTAAAAGAGATTATAAATATTGAATAAGAATAAAAAGAGAATAAGCAAACCTGTGATTGGCAATTAATGGAAAAGAAAGGATTAGCTTAAAAAATGTCATATCAAAATTTCTACATAAAGTTAAAAATTTTTATTACAAAGTATCTGTGTAGCGATGATTCTTATATGCCTTGGTTTAAACAGGAGTTTTAAAGTATGATTTCTCTGCAACATTTTCTCAAATAAAAAAATTGACTAATTTCTCTCAAATCTTGATAATAATCATGAAAAATGAGGGGAGCATTGATAAAGACATTAACTTGATGGAAAATGACATCAAGTTAAGGTGGAACTTAAATTAAATATTTTTATTAGCATTTAGAGTTATATTGCGCATAATAGAGGAATAGCCTTGAACACTCATTTCAAGTGTAAAGAAATAAAAGTCTCACTCTTAATGTGGTAATTTTAATATATTTTTTCTGAGCAAAACTATTATTTAATAAGATTTCAATTCTCATTATTGTATAAGGTGTAATATCTCATGAAAATGAAAATAATTTTGCACATTTGTGAATTTTTTTAAGATTTTCGAAAATTTTTATATGATGGGAAAGGATATTTGTGAAATCAACGGAACAGAACATGTTCAGTAAATTACTATAACCCTCAGACAAAGAGTTAAATTTTGTAAATTTGTGTAATTAATCATGATTGTTCTTAATATAATTGCTCAAATTATACGAAACTTCACTGCCTTCTAATCAAAATTTAGAGCTTAAACTTTCCTAATTTAAAAATTTAAAGCAATTTCACTTTTTAAAAGTAAAAAAGGTGAACGGCAGAAAGAAATAACAAACAAAAGTATAGAAATATTTGAATACTACAGTAGAGAGCAAAAATTAAGCAGCCACATAAATTTTGAGTAAATAGGCAAGAAATTGCACAAAAGGAATATTGTGACAAGTAAAATTAACATGCAGTTCAGTAGAAAGGTTATGCACATGCGTATTAGGAGTAGGAAGGGAAAAAAAAAAAAAATAAAAAAAAAAAAAAAAAACGCCACAGACTGCATGAGCGTACGTAAAAAGTTTGAGGTCAGCGCGCGAAAACTCAAAATTACAATGAAAGGAAGGACTGACAGGCAATCAAAGACATACTCTGCAAGGGAATTCTTTCGTGAAACATGGCTAGAAAAATCACCTGGACAACTTCGCATGTATAAGAATGGTTGGAAAGCTGGAGGTTGGGTGTAGTGTGACCAATGTAGCTGGAGAGTTCGAATTCAACGAAACTGTCAATTCGTAAGCTTGGAAATTCTTTCAAACTATGAATACAATTATTCGAAAGGTTGATGGTGGTCGGCCTCAGAAAACAACTGCGATGGAGGGCAGATATATTGTCCTGCAAGCGAACCAGTCAACAAACACATTGCTCAGCAACAGTGTACAGAGTAACGGGATATTATTATCGCGGTTTACAGTGTCTAGAGGCCAGAGCTCCAATGGCTCAGTTGCTTCAGGCCACTTCCCTTTAAGATCAGCAAAGTGAAGCATCATTTGTCCCCAGCAGTGATTGGGAGGGTAACCACGTACTCTCCCTTACTGAGTTGCAAGAGCTCCGTGGATTGGGGACGTGTCCACGGTAGTTTGTGACGTGCAAAGTCCTTCCACTGGTGTGGCGTGGATGTGGAAAGGAAGGCGCCAGCTTAGGTGTGACCTCGTCAACTGATCGTGGTTCAAAATTATGCGGCCTTGGTGATGAGTGAGTATTCTAAACCCGTTAACATATAAAAGCACAGTCCGGAGTTAGCCTGCACCGCTATGTATGTGTTTAGATGTCACCACAAATGTGACCTATTCGCGCACCGTGTTGAAGTCTGCATCCCGTTAAATGTTGGCAAACGGCCCACCATTTAGAGTGGTGCAAGAAGCACAAAAATTGTATATCTCATCAACGTCTTATCCTCTTTACGGATAAGAATTGTTTCAGTGCTACAAGGGAATCTCAATGCCAGATAATTTTTTGGAGATAGACCGAGACACGGTTTCATTCCAGTAACATCACGGAAATGACCTTTACAGTGATCCTGGAGCTGCCTCCTGGGGAATTATTATGATGAGCTGGTCGACTGAGCTCTACACTTTCGATAGTGATTTTGTAATTGGGAATCGCTATTGTAAGGATTTAATCCTTCTCTATGAGCGTCTGTTCCGAAGTGCCATTGGAGAGGACTTCGTATTCATGGATGACAATGGATGGGCACTCCGGATTTCTGTAGTTAAATATATCAATAGAAAGGGAAGATGTCACACAAATGGTACTCCAACGTACTCCCTTGATTTAAATCGTATAAAACACATATGAGATGCTTGGGAAGAAACGAATTGAGGCACGATTTGACCCTCCGGAAAACATACAACAGCTGAAAAAGCTGCTGATTCAGAAATGGGCACTCTTATCTCAAGAACTTATAGTCAATTTGATGCTGAGTATGGTGCGAAGTAATAACTGCAGTAAGGGTAGGGCATATCTCATACTAAGAAACATTTGCTTATTGTTATTCCTCTTGGTCAAATAATCATGTATAACGATACAATAAGCTCAATAAAGCCTTTTTTGTTTGATACCATATAGTATGGACTGTAGTTATTTTACCTTATCTAGCTTTTCATCATAGTTTAAGTACAATATTTTGTACCATTTTTCTGAATTTCATGTCGCGTGGAGTTATAGCAAGGAAAAAAGTGTTGCTTAAATTTTGCACGCCGGTATAACTGAAATACGAAAATAACGCGAAATTGTGATGCTAACTGAAGCATAAAAAGGTAATAATCAGAATAAGTTTGTGTTCTTAAAATTATTAGGAGTTATTAAAATACTTTTAATTATTGTTGCTTGGATGTAAGTTAGTATATATTCATTCATGCAAGGTATCTGGCAATTTTAATTGGCGTTTCTTTATTGCATCATTTACATAAAATTTTACACATCGGTACTTGCCTATTTTAATGATATACCTTAATTTCAATTTTAAATGCCATTTGTCACATCAGTGGATTAATCAAGTTAAATTCATGAATTCTTTGGCATGCATACATAAGCACTTTTCGAGATAATTTTTTTTTAAAGAAAAGATATTTGTATTTATCAAAGATCAAATTATGAAAATGAAGGCAATAAAATTGAATAATGACACGAAAACATTATGATTTAATGAAAACTGAAAAATAAATAACGTGGGTGGTATTAAATACACATACATTATTTGAATTTAAACAGTTATTAAATATATTGAAGGAGCATTTTTATATACACACTTCAGCTTTTACTGAGAATGATTTTTAATTTAAGCAATTTTGACAACGAACAAATGATGCTTTGAATATTCGTTCTAAATTTTGTTGAATCATTCTTTTTGATAATTGCTGTATTACATCTTTATGAAATAAAAAAAGATAGATGATATGCAACTGTGGAAGAAATAAACGTTATAAGGATATAAATATCATCTTCACATGATATTTGCATTTTTAAGCCTCAGCACAAAAACATAAATGAAATTTTTCGCTTTTTTTTCTGTTATAAAAAAATACGAATTTCGACTATCCACTTGTAAATTGAAATACTTCTGAACATTCTTGTTCTTCTTCTTAACTGGCATTACTGCCCTATGCAGGCCTTAGCCTCCAATACAACCTCCTTCCACTTTTCCTGCTTCAGAGCCAAAATTTTCCAATTCTTTATCTTCATGGTCGCCAAGTCCTTTTCCACATTGTCAATCGATGTTTCTCTGGGTCTCCCCTTCTTCTTGCTATTGAATAATTTACCCTTTGTTATCCTTTTTATGATATTTTTTTCATCTCTGCGGTATACGTGGCCAAGCCACCGTATTCTTTGTGCTTTAATGAATCTCACTATGTCTTTGTTTCTCACTAGGTGCATGAATTCTTTATTATTTCTTCTGATCCATACACCATTTTCAAGCCTTGGTCCATAGATTTTCCTTAAAATTTTACGTTCAAAAATTTTAATATATTCCGAGTCCCTTACATTCAATGTCCATGTTTCTCCGGCATTTGTAACGATTGGTCTAATGAGGGTTTTATAGATTTGCAGTTTTGTTTTTCGTGATATCAATCTATTATTGAATAACTTTTTATTTGCGAAGAAAGCTCTACTTCTGAACATATATTCATAAAATACCATTAAATTTTTAATTGAGAGACAGGAAAAATTTACAGACGAAATTTTGTAGGCATAAAAATGGAATAATTGGACAATTAACTTTTAAAACATTTTCTTTTAAGAAGATAATTGATTTCTAAAGAAGGCAAATTAAATTGAAATTCCAATTTTATTAAATCTTAAATTGAAGGTGATTTAATAGATACTGAATTTTATTTCTAATAACTCAAATAATAAAAATAAAATGTTAAAAAAATGATATGATAATTTCATATAAATTATAACTCTTTGTTCTACACACAAATTTCGTTATCTGTGAGTAAATTAAAATCGAATTATGTAAAATTAATTTCAACAGAAATTATTAATGTTTAGCCAAAACACACAGCTGATATTTAATATTTTTAAGTCCAGCTGCGGCCTATGTTTGTTTGTTGTAAATTTTAAATGGAAAAATTGTTTTCTAAAATAGTAACTTTATATTTTAAAAACAAATTGAGTTTAAATGTATTTTAAATTTGACATTTAAGTTGTTTATTTTTTTATTACAAGGTTTCCATAGCGAAAATATCTGAGGCTATTCAGATATTCATACTATGGAAAATCAGATTTTTTTTTATCTTTCTTAATATTCTTTTATCTTCTTTGGCCATGAGAAACTAAAATAGCTCTTTGCCCTCATTTATTTTTATGCATCAATATTTGACTCAGATTTTATCCTATTTAAAGATTAATTTTTCCTTCAGTATAGTTAATATATGTTGATTAAAAGAGGACTCAATTTATTGACTGATGAACATTGAATCAGCTGATTGTTTTATAAAATACGTTGCAATATACTACTAGGTCATTTCACATCTATAAAAAAGGAAACGCTCCCTTCCAAGAAAAACAACGCTTATAAATTTAGTAATAATTATTTTAAAATTTATTAATGACATTTAGTATGTCTATAATAGTCTAAATTAGAATAAAATATCAAATTTTCGATTTTAATATACATTTTATAAAAACATAGTGATCGAATACACTTTTGATGGTCGTTAAAACAGCTAAATCATGAAGATGGATTTAAATAAAAATCAGGTTTGCGTGAATGATACTGAAATATGAATATGACATACAAATGATTAGCATCTCAATTTATACACATTAATTAGATATGAACAAAAGACATAGCGAGCTTGGCTTGTCCAAGTGTCATAAGCAACAACAACAACAACAGATATGAACAAAGTCATATACGTTGGGAGTTATAAGAGTTGTTGTTGTCGTGTCCATAAAGGTGCAATGTGCAAATGAATTTTATATTCCTCCAGAAGTCTTGGTGACAAGGTCTGACAGTTCTGGGGCCCGGAAGCCATGAAGGATCTTGATTGGTGGTGCTCCAAGAAGGAAGAGGGAGCGGATTATGGCTTGACAGTTAAAAACATGTTTCGGCATCAGTCGGGATTGAAGACAGTGCTTGCAGTGGGGATAGGATTTAATACCAGTTGGTGATATTATTCATAAGAGTGAATTTACTGTTTGATTTTAATTGAAAATTTTTATTTGATTAGTTGGTAATTTTTGTATTTCCTTAAGAGTGTATTTGTTATTTGATTAGCTGGTGATTTTTAGAAAAGTAAGAAAATTAAAAATAAGAAATTTCGATAAAAACTTGTCGGAATTCAGTTACTGAAATAACAAATCCAGTAAACGTGTTAGGTTGCTTACAAAGCGACAAGAGCAGACATTTATACAATTTAAAAATGTTTTTTTAAAGTTACTTTATAACTCTTGCAATTTTTCTAAAGTATTCTTCTAATTAAGAAATTGACCATAAACGAATAAAAACAGTAACAGTTTAATTGAATTACTAAAATTTTAAACATTACATATAAATATTTAAGCCTAGAGAGATAAAGCAAAGTGATATATAAAATTATATAGTAACCACACAATCTTCTATTTTAGAGCAAGTCCTAATTTTAAATACTTTTAATAAATGGACAGAAATAAAATTTAGCCAAAATCAAAAGGACATCTATGACACGCATTTCAAAATACATTTCCGACTTGATAATCAGGAATATAAGCTGAAAAAAGCATTCGTATTCAACTTCCTTTAGATACAAAGGAAACGGTACAAGTTCTAACAGGAAAGCAATTTCCGCTGACAAATGAGATTTCATTCAATAAGTAAATAGAATAATCGTCTGAGAACTTTCATTATCAAATGATTATTCTATTTACAATTCATTTCGATGGGATGTGCTTATTATATATTCATATACATTATGACATGCATTATGAAAAATTGCAGAAAAAATTATAAAATTTTTACTCTATAATAATTTAAAAATTTAAATTGTAAGGAAAATTTGTAGGGTTTTTTTTATTGTTGAAATTTTTTTTAAATATCGTAATGCCTTTTTAATGAACTGGACTAGAGCGTAAGTTTTGCAATCGCTTAATGTTCGCTTAAATGAAATTTAATTTTAAAAATATAAAAGCGCGACAAAAATAAAAAAGCTTAAAAAAATAAAAAGCAAATGAATCACAAAGAATTTTAAGTAAATACACATTCTGCGTAATACGAGCTTTAATAATGGATTTGCTTAAGAATTTAAGAACATGTTTTTAATAATTATGTTATAAAATTAATATATTCTTCTGCATGTGGTATTACTTTCATAGACTTACGTATGCATATATATAGGAGCTGCATTTATAATAACATATAAATTACATATATACGTATAAAAATTGGGTAATATTACATAATAAAAAACACATAGGTAAAATGTTCTCACCTTGTATCGAATTGTTATTTAATTTTCTTTTAAACATAATAGTTTGCAAAAGTAATTAAATTTGTAACTTCCTTACGACATATTTTTTTACACTTAAGATAATAGTATAATACATTTTATTTTCTAGATATAAAATATGTATTCACTGAACAACTGTAAAATTGATATTCAATTCAGAAATTTGCTTTTAATCATATATATTTATAAATTATGCATTTCTTTCACTATATAATTATTATTATGGTTTGATTGCTTATAAGGGTTGACAGCAATGGATTTTGTCTAAAAAAATTACTTTGTCAATGCTTTTATAATATTCGTGTCAATTTTTTAATTATAACTCAAAAAGCGATTTTTCAATGAAATATAAAATGTTTATTGATGAGAAATAAATCAGATATTGATCATTTGATAGTATTTTAAGCATTGATAATTTTGAAATTTTTAATATAAAAAATAGTATCACAACATAAAGCTCGGGCTGTTGTAGAACATCAAAAATTACTTCCTCCACAATCGCCAGACTTAAACCCTATCGAACATTTACGGAACCTATTGGAAGACAATATTCATTAACATAACATATTATCGAAAGATGTGTTGAAAAGTGTAATTATGAGGGAACGGAATAATAATTTATCTGCGGAAATTGCCAAGCTAGTTCACTCTATGCCTTGTTATGGAACAAACAAATGACTCCAAATTTTGAAAACAAACACATTTAATTAACAACGAAACAAAATTACAAAGGAGTCATATCTGGGTTCGCTAACAACTCTCTCACGCCTGCGTAGCGCACAAAAGTAAGTATCAATAAAAAAAACAAAAAAAAAACATCTTCTTTAGACTGCTCCTGGCACCAATAACCACCCCATCAGAGGCTCTTGAAATCTCAAGTGTTGACTATGAGACATAACACCCAAAATGACTGGAAGAGGCTCTTAGACATAGAGGTTTTCCAACCAGATATTAAAGTTTAATTGACAATCCATGGATGCTATTTTTTAAAGGTTTTTCTCATCTGTACTCAAACTTTTTCTGATTGCTTTTTGTGTAATTTTTAATTATTAGTACTATTACTTTGGAATAATGTGTATTATCTTTCTGAAATTGTTATTGATATTTAAGGAATTGTTAAAGAAGTACTTTATATAAAAATTGAATTAATGTTGACACAATAACAAACTTTTATTCTCTCTAGAATTTTTACTCTGCATTTGTACGAAGAATTCTTTTCTGGCAAGTGTATATATTACGGAACATTTTTTATAATTTCAAAATTTTTTCAAAATTTTTTTATCTCTTAACTTTTGCGAGGGCTAGGCTTAAGTGAATTAATAATTATACTTTAACGCTTTCTGTATGAAGGATAAAATGATAGCAATATGCTGTTTAAAGTGAATCACTACAGTTAATTAATCCAACGTAGGAATCAATTTCACGAATGGTTGAGTTGAATATCATAGTATCAACCATTCTTCATCCTGCTATTAGCAGGTGTAACCCATTAATAAAATATGTCTGCATGTAAAAGCTTTGTTTTGCATTGTATTTGTTATAAATTATTTGATAAATGACAGACAATAGCATGATATAAAATAATAAAAATCAATTATAGCATAACATTTTTGACCTCCTTGATAAAATTTTCTGATATAATTAAGTGTAAATTGATTGATAATTTTACTGCTGACAAAATGTAAACTATATTTAGACTCATCTCATTTGGAAAGAAAATCTTAAACAATTGAATTTTCTTAAATTATAAATACGAAATAGTTTATTAAAAATTTAAAGGAAGCAATTTTTTATATAATGATTTAATTGATTAAAAATGAATAAATGCTGGAAAATTCGCAGAAAATAAAAACAAAGATCACATTTGGGATCCTGTGATTTTCATCATTGAATTTTTGAATTTTATGAACAATGAGAATTCTAAAGGAAAACAACACCGTGTGAAAAAAAAACTTTCTTAGAATGAGAAATTATTTGAAGATTATAATTTTAATTAAAATTATAGATCACTTCCACACGGCCGATCTTATACTGACTGATATTAAATTCAAATCAACAAATTATTCCCTTATTACAGAAATCAGCTCAAGAAATATTTAAAAAAGCATTGATGGGATTAGTGTACCGTAGAGTTAAGATCTCGCTCTTCGAAGTGAGAGGTGATGGGTTTGATCTCAACCACTGTAAAACAAAAGAAGATGGTTGCTGCGTTTCTGCATGTACATTTGTCAGGGTAGGTGCTTGGGAGTTTTTCAGGTTTCCTCTATTTAGACAGGTAAATACGGTTTAAAATCAATGAAAAGTTTTTTCTGAAGTCTATAATACGTGGTGGATGTCTTCATAACACATATAAAAAATTATTGATACCAAACAAAAAACTAAAAGTCAAATTAACTAGATTAGCAAATTGCGGGCAAATGAGATAGGATTCACTTCAGATTAATAAGGGGAAACAAAAGTTTCTTGTAATTAGCATCGAGAAGATGGTGCTTTAGTCTGCTTCGTAGATAGTGTAATCTTAGAACATGAAAAGTACATGCTTATTTGAACACAAACAAGCTAAACTAAATGGTTAACTCATAAGACAACATAAAACGGTAGGTGCTAATGACAATATAAAAATACACACAAACCGACCAAAACATAGAGAATAACTGTTGCCACAGAAAATTAAAGTTAAAATAAATTTAGATGAAGCTTCATGGTAGCTTTGTTGAGTCATAGCCTATATAATTTCTGTTCTCATCTACTACACTCGTGTCCATAAATTAAGGATAATGCAAGTTCAGACAAAGAAAGAGAGAGAAGCAAAACAAATGTCACTTATTTGTTAAGTCTATTTATTAAACAAAAGGTAAAGAGCAAAAAAGATGCTATATGTTTGACATCATTAAACAAAACTGCGATTTTACTCTCTGGAGCAAATTTGTAAAAAGGACCTATTTACAAAAACCAATATAACATGGTTGGTACGATGGTTAATACACAGTATGCCCCCCCAGACGATGTAATACATTGTATGCCCCTAGGCATGCCTAGGGGGTACAACGCCTAGGGCCTAGGCATGCGGAGTATCGATCTGATCTTGGGGAATATTACACCACTCATCAAGCAATGCTCTCAGGTAGACGTGTGGGAGGGGGTTGATGGACTACATGTTCTCTATCCAGTATCATTCTGTAAATGGTAAAGCCTATAGAATAAGTGACTGATATTAAATATCACAAAGATATTATTTTAAATCCTATCATTTAGTATTTTTATTTACTCAGCGGCTTTGTTTCATCCAGAATCGGGATACAATCATTCTAAATCAATTTTTAAATTTATTAAAAAGTATTAATCAATTAAAAAAAGTAACATTCTATAGCTACTTTCACTTTATGAATATACTTCTTGCCATAATTAAAAATAAAAAATTTTAAAACTACTAAACATAGATTACAAACTACAAAAGGCTATTACATCGAAAGTAAATAAAAAATAATTTAAAATATAAACAAAAATTTGCAGGAAAAGCATTTTATATAGACTGGTTTAAGTGTAGACATCCCAATTATCATGCTAAAGAATCAGTCTTTAAAAGTCCCATAAAAAATCATATTTTAATTCAAGTGTATAAAATTTTCAAATTAGTCACATTACTTAATATTTTACGTATTATGAGCTCTTTCATTTTCAATCTGAAATATTGATTGCTATTATTAAAAATTATGCCGTAGAAACATTTTCTGTTGTGATAAAACTCTGATCTCAAAAAAATATTAACTGTGATATTAATAATAATTATTAAAAAAGCAGCAACAATTAATATATTTCATACTGGTAAAAAAACAAATAACTTTTGCAAAGTGCTTTGGAAAAGAATTTCGATGCTTTTTATCCCACTGGATTATCGTATTTACTCTAATAAATACATTATATTTCTTCATGTTATCAAATATTTGTTTTATTACCTTGAAATAATATTATGAAAGTAAATATGATATGCGACATAATAAGTCAGCGATAAGATTGGGAGTGAGTGATGTTTTTCTTTATTCTGTGTAATTTTCTTATCTATAAGCTTATAGGCAAGCTTATATATAATTAACTAAATTTATTAAAGTTTCTGCTCAATTAACATATTAGGAAAAATTTTTTTAACTCAAATAGTGAATAATTATTTAAGTTGATGTTATTTTTACATCCCAAAAAAGTTTCTTTTTATGTAAAATTGGAAAAGGACAAAAATAAAAATATCGAAATTTTATAACTACATGATATATATATATATATATATATATATATATATATATATATATATATATATATATATATATATATATATATATATATATATATATATATATATATTATATATATATATATATATATATATATATATATATATATATATATATATATATATATATATATATATATATATATATATATATATATATATATATATAATAAGCTATGGAAAATCTCATGTGTTGCGTTGCTTGTATTGTATTTTCTTGTGTTAAGTTAAATAATTAGCATGATTTTCTAATATCAATAACACATGAAACATTTATTACAACATACAACTTCTTCATTGAATACTAATTTATAATAATCGATTAAGTAATTCCAGGTAAAAATTTACATATTCATGTATTTTGTATGTATGTATAAATGTCAATAGAATATATCATGCATATATAATGTAGCACAAATGCTGTTACATTATGTAAATTACGTAATAAATTATAAGTATATATATGTAGGGACTGTAAAATTTACTATACCAAATTTTTATAATGTGTTCGAATACCACTTCTATATCTTGATATTTATTTTTATTCAATATATATTTGTTGGATTATATAGATATTCATTCGAAAAAATTATTGAATTAAATAGTATTTGTAATTAAATAGTATATGAAAATAATTGCATTAAAAATTTTAGAAATATTTTCATTTGCGTCAAAAGTAGTTAGATTTACCACATTCAATGCAATACATGTTTCTTTTCCAAATAATCACAGAAAATTTTATTGTTTTTCTCTAATTATACGTGAACGCATATAAAATCATGAAGATTTTTGAATAAAATTTTTAAAATATGAGAGAGACTATTTAATCACAAAAACATTATTTAAAACTTAACATACATTTATATGAAAAAGAAGGCGACGTTAATTTTAATAATATGATAAGGCTTAAAAATGAAATAATAAAGGGCTTATTGATGTATGTGCCTCATTTATAAAAAAAGAATGCTTGTTTGAAATATTATATAAAGTCAAAAATTTTAATGAATCATTCAATTGAAAAATTCGGAAAAAAATGACTAAAATGTTCCAAGTATTATTTGATAACGTCAAACTCTTAAGATGTTTAATAGTATATAAAGTTATTGATCTAGTTACTTATGACTTATTTTTATAAAAAAAGATCAAATTATTATTATCTACTACTTTTATAAAATATCTAATTACTTTTACAAAGAAGAAAAAATTGATAATTCACAGTGTGCATGGATTTATTTACAAAAATAATTTATCTGTGTCATTTCTTATGAAATTTTTATCTTCAGATGTTGTTTTATTCTTAATATTGAATAAATATTCTAAGCTCATAATTTATCTTCAGACAAATACTATTGTGGAGATGAGACCAAACGTATTGGACCTGTTGGAAGAAAATTTTAAAGAAAACTATACTGGTTTAGATAGATTTACTTCTTGATGAATTATTAAAACAATAATAATGAATATATATATATATATATATATATATATATATATATATATATATATAACAGGCTAAGATGGCTTGGCCATCTCTGGAGAAGTCTGGTAAACAACCACACTAGAATATCAACGCTTAAGAACCCCGAAGGATCCCGTGCCCGAGGAAGACCACCAACAATATGTCTTGTTGAGACTGAAAATGACCTCAAGATACTGAAAGTTAGGAACTGGCAAAGTGTCGCTCTGGACAGACTAGGCTGGAAAAAGCGTGCTGTGGAGGCAGCTAAGACCTGTAATAGGTTGTTACGCTATTAGAGAAGAAGGTATATAAATGTATATGTATATAACATCTTTACGATACACATATCTGAATATTACTTTTATGTAAATATATTTCAAAGAACTTCTTACTAATTTACTATAGTAAAATTGATAATCTATATATGCATTACAATGAAACATTTTGTGCAATATTTGTTATTATTTAGAATTTCACTATTGAGATGCCAATTAAACAAACATTAAAATATAATCTCCAACTTCAGACAAATTTTACCACGGCTTACTCTTATTTTTGATTATTGTTGCATTACGAACTTCATAACTTTCTTTAAACGATATAATCAGTTTTTTTTTTGCTGGGGAATTAATTCTGTAAGCATAAAATTTTGAAACTATTTCTTTTTTTTGAAAATTTCTTTTCCATTCCTTTTACATTTAAAGGACCACTTCTTTATACTATGGCATAAAAACGAAGAATATATTACACGAAAAGAATTTTTCCTCCTCACTAAACGAGTAACTAAAAATTATGCAAAAAATAACAAATACCTTTTTTTATATTACAAAATCCTACTAAACTGTTTTGGGTGAAGTCACTCAAAGAGATTAGGTTCTTGTCTCTTCCATAGATTGAATTCCTGCCTTCAGGACCAGATGAATTCTAAGAAAGTAAAGGCGTGAAGTGTCACTTTAAATAATCAAATGTAACTCTTCATTTCAAAGGACTCCTAGCTTTCAAAGAACAGTAAACTTTGAAAATTGAGTTTTTGTGTCCTCGTGAATTTCCTGAGAAAGCTATAGAAGTCTGGTGAACTGACTGTATACGTCTCTTTTAATATTCATTGATTTTCATGGCATTCTAAAGACTGAATGAAAAGTTGAAATACCTTTTCCCACTAACTTTTCTTTGTGGTTCTACTTCAGTAGAACTGTATGTCACCATAAATTTAATGCACCGTTGGGCCTTAAATTTAATTCTTTGCTGGTTATAAATGTTATTTTTATTCTGTCTGCATTATGCATTTCCACATTATAAATACTGCATTTACTTAGGAATTGATAATTGTAAAAGAGAATATGTTGTTATTGAAAAGTGGTTTGAGTACAGCCAATTAATTTCATTTGATCTGCTGTGAAATGGATTTTAATAAAGTGATTACAAGAAGTTGAGGACTGAATAAACTTAAGTTACTCAATAAATTCAAGAAAAAAATATACGTATGTAATCTTGAAAAAAACGGGAAAGCATTTATAATCGAGATTCAAATTACAGTAGTTGATATTCTTCTCAAACTATATTTTGCTGCTCAATGCAGGATAATATGCTTGTGCCAAGTATATTGTGAGATGTTTACTTTTTACTTTAAGTTAAAGGTTTCCAACTTTTGCCTCACATAGATGTATTTAAAAAAGGATTTTCTTCATAAGCTCCTTCACACCCTTCCAACACATATAATTGCGCATAAAACACTTAACAACGATAATTTGAATGTTTTACTATTATTTTTAAAATTACTAATGTAAATAAAATTTCAGAAATAATGTCAGGTAATAAAAAAATAATAACTTGACTCAAAAATTAAAAAACAAGCATCCCAAGTAAAATACGAAACTAATTTTGATTGTAACATCGGAAAGACACAGGCGTTGTTTAAAGTTTAAGGGATTTCTCTATGTATGTTTAATGTTAATACTCAAATAATACTCAACGTTGGCATTAGACATATATGTAAAAATTTAGCGACTTTCGACTTTACATGCATGAATTACTTTACCCTGAAAATATACATCTATGTATATTAAAATAGATGTTATTAACTAACATTCATAAACATTAAATTTCATAACACAATTAGATTGATTAACGAACACAATCTTTTACAAGACAATGTTCGCTATCCGAATTGTTCGTTAACAGATCATTGATAGATTGATAGATCATCACCATAGATTTTTTGAGATATCGATTAATTCCTTATGGAGACCCTAAAAATTAAATTAAAAAAAGAATATAATTTCTAGAAAGTAAGTTTATTAAAAATATAATACAGACTTGCATATTAATCAGTTCTTTTCATTTCTTGTTTAAAGTTCTTTAAAGATAAAAAAAAAATAATTTGAAGTTCAATAAGCAAGCCATCATAAGTCAAGAAAGATACAAAAAAAAAAAAAAACGATTTTTGGCCTCTCGGGCTTTGTAAACCTGCCCTTTATGCTCCGCGACCCAAGAAATGTTCGTCAGAATTCGTTTTAGTTCATTATCCGAATATATGTTCGTTCTCCGTGCGCAAAAATCTTTCGTGAAAGTGTTCCTTGTCGGATTTGTTCGCAGTCAGAACTGTTCATTAACAGATCACCCTCTGTATTAACGACTTTCAATGAATCGCTGGAATACAATAGAATCATTTTAAAACTTAATTCATTCCCGAGTGGACGGCCTGGACCTCGTTGGAAAATTCCTGACCCAGGCCTCGTCGTTTATATTTTTCATGTCATATAAAAAGTAAAGGGCCCAGTGGCGTTTTGTGGTAGTCACAGAGAAATCCTGTTTCTTTTGTCGCCTGTTTACCAGGACTGGAGACAAAAATACCCAATTTAGTTACACCCACCAGTGAAATAGCCATGCAAGCAATTTAATAGTAAGTAAGGCTCTTAACATCTATGGGTATTTGTTTTAAACAGGTGTTTTTAATGGTATCACGCGAATGTTTCGTTTGAAGAGGCAATCTTACAACAGCCAGACTCTCCTAAATATTTCAAATAACAGTATATGTAACATCACTACTATGTCGCAATCTATTTCCGTTTATGTAAAAAGCATTGTTTCTAATAGGTAAAGCTCGTCAAAATAATGCCCAGAGAATTCAGAGTGATAGTTCAAGTTTTAACATAATATTATAGCTTGTGAAACAATCCAAATGTTCTCATTCTTCGAACATAATAGGAGACTATTAGACATTATGTCTGTTTCTATTTTTAATCCACTTGGCTGCATCCAAATAGACAACCATATGAAAGCAATACCGCCTTGAAGTTTTAAATCATGAAATAAAGTCAGACATATTAGAGACTGAATGTATTCATGCTTCTTCCAAAGTCATGTGAGTGTAATAAATAATAGTGTGCAGATATTTCAAATTTTACATGAAGCCTTATCAATATATCATGAAACACTATCGCCTCTTTGCCCTAATAAAGGATGAAGGGATAAGCATGGTATATAAAATTTTATAATTTAGATCAAATCTATTTTCATGCTTTTATTTTGTTCTTTGTGTATCTGTTTGATATACATTTAAATACAATACAATAGTTTTTATTGCTTGCACAATAAAGCAATTTTTTGTTAGAAAAAAACTGAAGACTATATATATATATATAAAACTTAAGTGCTTTCCAAATGTCTTCGCTAATAATAGAAACAGAAGCTGGTAATGTGGGCGGATTGTTTTTGACAGATTATATAGATAGCAAAAATAAAAAATAAATAAATAAAAAAATAAATAAGAAAATTTTCTGTGTCATGTCGATAAGCAATAAAATTGTCATATATTATTTGGAATTTCGTAAGTTTTCATGAAAAGAGGAATTCAACTACGATAATGTAAAAGGAAGATTTTTGGTGATAATGTCAAAGTTTTTTTGAAGTAAAAAAAATGAGAAATTTATTTGCTATTGCCACGTTTTGATCAGTTCCGATCTGCACAATTCTCAAATTTTTCTGTTCAAATAAAGTTTTATAGCATCTCGCTATAAAACTATACTTTGTAGCTTCTTTCAAAAGAAATTTCCCCGTTTTTAAGCTTTAATTCATTTTTGCTAGTTTTATTGTGTTTAATAAAGTTTAATTTGGCAAATTTATATCAAAATTACCTTACTGGCAGAAAAAAGGAAAAATTATAAGTGTAAACTTAAATTAATTAATTTTAAATGTATGGTAATATAAAAAATTAGTTTTATAACAATATTAATTGAGTAAAAAAAGTGTTGTAATATAAATTGTGTCTTATAACAAATTATGAGATATTGTGTATGTAAATTCTTAATATAAAAAACTGCAAAAATTAGAGCAAATTTTATTATTAAAGTGAATATATATGATGAGTTGAACATATTAGAAAAATCAAAATTTCTATTTCGATTTACTTTTTTTTTGAGTTAGATATACTCGAGATGTCAAATGTTTCACAAAATTTTTAAATATTTGTAGAAAAGACTTCAAAGTTAAATCAATTGACTGTTCTATACCCTTCAAAATGTTGTTTTTAAATTTATAATTTTTTCCATGCTTAGTGAGTATAAAAAATATATTTTGTTTCCTTTTTATATTCGTTTTTTATTTCTTTTTTTATATTCTCTATTATTTTTATATTTCAAACAAAAAAATGGTACCTACTCGATTTAACGTTTGAATTTATAATCTTATTTAGAATAAAAATATGTGTGTTAAATTAATTTATGACTTTGAACTTCAAAATAAAAATATTTAGTTTTTAAAATAAAATAAAATATTAATATTTTAATGTAAGCACTTTTTATTGGATATTTTTTGTTTTGTCGACATTTCTGTGAAGAAACAAAATTTTCTTTTCTAACAGAAACAATAACTCCTAATAAACAACTCAATTACTGAAAGTGGAAACCGAAAATATAATATAACGTGTACTAATTAATGTTTACTTTGCATGAAATTTTTCTAAAATTGCTATATTTTTAAGCAAAATTAATCGAATAGTTAAGAGAATAACTACTCAAAAACCAGTGTCTCCAAATACATTTTAGTACAAGAGAATGTTTTCAAAATAGAAATTTGATAGTAACGGTTAAAATGCTTACGGAGTCTACGAACAATGTCAATGACATATTTGTAAAGAAATGGCACATGTAAGAAATTTTGACGTGTTCAATGACCTTACATGTGTCACTTTTATTAAGTTAGTTCTTGTTACTACACTATTTTCTGTTAATCTTTTTTTTTCATACATTGTAAAGAGACCGACATTAAATGAAGGAAGCGAGGAAAGCACATATCGAGCCGAGTTCAAAGATCTGATTAGAATGTTTTAACAGGTGGTATCAATGAATAAATATTACTTTTATGTGATAAAAGAATTACATTGATCTTGCTCGTTTGATTTAATTATGTTTATCTTCCTCTATTTTTTTTAAATTTAAGGCACCTTTCTTCCGTAGAAATGAAGGAAAAATCGGAATATTAAATAAAATTAAATTTTTCTCGATAATTATGAAATGTTTCACATAAAACTAGTATTTAAGGAATATATATCTGTTTATACAGGGAGATATTTTTTAAAGTGACAGTGTTTGGAGCGCCCTGTAGCGTGATCTAATTACCGAAATGGCACCAAACTTGATATTTAGACTAATCAAGACACGTAAAAAAATTCCGTAAACAAAAAGTTTACTCGAATATTAGAGATGCAATCATTGTTCTTAATAGGGATCATAACTTTTTTTATTAATTGAAATAAAATAGTTATGCTAATGTCTCAAACATTAATAATTAAAAATTGTTAGCTTCTGATCAAATAAATTAATTTAAAATACTTTTTAAAAAAATTAAAAAGTAGTTCAAGAATATTTAATAATTTTATTATTACATTTAATTTGTTTATAGACGCTGCTCAGTTTGAATCAACAAATCATTTCAGATTAGGATTTTTCAGGTTTTTTGAAAGTTCAATTTTTTAAACTGTAAAGCAGACAAAAATTAGATAAGGCTTTTTAAAAATGGCTAAAATATAATTTAGCCATTTTTAAAAAGCCTTATCTAATTTTTGTCTGTTGTTAAAATAGTACAAAAGGAAGAAACAACTTCACAATCTTTTAGTTTACGTTTTTATATTTCTTGGCACTGTCGCTGTTACAATTACAGTTATCTACCCTGTTGAACTTAGGTAAATAGTGCTAGGCTCAACTAGGGCATTTCCTCGATAATATATTCTCACTTTTGATTATGTAGTAATTCGTTCTTTGTTTTTCTTCTGTAGATGTCTGTATAATTGTATGTAATGTGCCATCCTTGTTATGTGTTGTGATGTGGAACTTTCATTACTTAAATAAACTCATACTTTTGAAATTTTGTAATTCTTTTCACTTGCATTACACATCAAATCTATTGATTATTATTATGTTGGGAATCACGTGGTTATAGAATATTAATTTTTGCATTTGATTATAAATATTTGATATTCATAATTAAAATTATACTCGTATTTATAAGTCGGATATATTTTACAAATGTTTAATATCGGTTTATTTGTGATAACAGATAATACCTGCTATAGTATTATCTGTTATTAAAAATTTTATCTGTTATCATAAATACCAAAAACATCCTAAAAACATTTTTTTTTATACTTGTAATTTATAATGTTCAACTGAATGAAAATTCTTACCAATTCTCTCTAAATTCTAATCAAAAGTTCGATTCGTCAGCAAGAGAAAATAATGTAGTAAATAATGAAATTAAAAGATCTATTAAATTATTTATGATATGTTTGGAATATTAAAATATAATGTAATTGAATAGTTAAAGAAAACTTGAAAATATACAAATTTAGTAATAACTATTTGTAAATATCATACTATGAAATCAGTCATACTGTGAAATCAAAGTTAAAAAAGTTTTTCAAAATTTGTATTTTCGTTACCCAAATTTGGTTCTAAGTCACTCTTCCTAATTTTGATAGTAAGACAATAATTACTTAACTTCGCATAGTGCTTACAAAAAGCACGTGAGATTTCTATATCAGACGTTAGTTCCTTAGTACCGAATTTAATGGGCTCATTTTTTCTGATTACTCATTTGGCATAAGAACTTTGAGCTTTAATACCATCTTTTCTGAAGTCCAGTTTTTCTAAAAAAACTTTTGTATGTACGACGTTTTGCTTCAATGATGGATCTTTTCATATATCCTGAAATTTACGTAGAGCCGTACAGTGCTTACTCGACTCAGTCGTTCGAACCCTCTGGTGTTTCTAATTTTTTTATGTTTTTGCAAATTTTCATTGCAAAGAGGGGTGTATTTCTTTTGTTGATCTCTTGGAACACATAGAGAAGACACTTCGAAGTATATTCAATGTTCTGTAAAACTAGTGAGTTGTCAGTAAGTTGTTTATATTTAATCCAGTTTGCCTTCTTGAGATTCCAAAACATCCGGTGAGGTTCTCTGAATGGAGAGCGATATATTAGAATACCCATCATGAGGATTTTATGTCAAGCGCCACCTGGGCTATCAATAAGTTCATGGTAAATCCTAACAGATAAAGCTGGATGAACCAATAAAAGGTCAGAATGGGAAACACGTCAATTAAAATCCAAGAAAGTTGGAGAATTTTCCCGATTATTATTAGTCAATTGGGTTTGAGTCAATTAGGTTTTCAACAATGCCACTAGCCCATTTGCCGCCTGGATATCCCCAGAGAATGAAATGAGCATTAAAATCACTTAGAATCAATGACGTATTATTCCCATGATTCTTTCAAAATTTGGTTTATTATTTGGATATTGTATAGAAAAAATCTCTTTATTAAAGTCTTCTGTCTCCAAATATGCATTTCCAGGAATTCCAATTTATTCTCAGTAGTCATCAGGCGAAAATCAGACAATTTTGCCTTAAAAGCAAGCTTTACAAAGATATTAATTTCAGAAGCAGTCTGTCTTGAACGATTTAGTACAAACTTCTGGTAACCTGGGATGTTAAAATATTTTTCATTATCTGCCGCAGCACCACTTTCAGCAATGCCAATTACGTCTAAATCATTATATAAAATAATATACAAACTAAGTGAATTTCTTTTGCACTTCATTTTGCTAATCCATTCTGTTTAGTTTTTCATAAATATTTTTAGGATTTTTTTTTACTATTCAAATTTTTGTGCCAAGATGTTATGACATTCTCAAGCCTCAACACTTATTCTAACACGTCAACCAGTTACAGATTACGAAATTGTAGTAGTAATTATTAGAATAATAACAATTAATCTCTTCTGAGGATTAATTCATTTTAAATTAAATTATTTGATTAAATAAACTTAATTACTTTTAAAAATGAGTTATTTAGGCAATTTTCATAAAATGTTCCAGTTTAAATTAAATCTATTACCTAATATTAATTCATAAATTGAGAAAATTAAAAATTGGAATCTTATCTTTCTTCTGAGGTTGAATCTATCTACATTTTCTAGCTGAGTTGGAAGCTAAATTAGTTAGCTTTTGAAAGGCTTAGTTAAATATAAATTTTAAACTTATCCTTGTGAAATAAATCAATGAGCTTTGTGTGTTCATCCAGTTATCAACCAGTTATTTCACCAATTCCTGGTGTGTACCTTTTTAGTGGTTTCGAAATCAGCTATGAACTGCAAGGGAGTTACTATTTAATAAGTTTTTATCCACTTTACTCACATCTGTAAACAATGATATTAGAACAAACAAATCAACTCCCTCAAGATTCCATAAACGCATAACTATAAAAATAATTATTTACAGGAATAAAAATTATCGTGTTTAAAAAATACATTTCAATGCAAAAAACAATTATTATAAGTTATTAAAGGATGTAAAATTAATAACAGTAAATACCTCATCAATAATAAAATATAAAAATGTTCTTTCATTTTAGTAACTAGTGGTGACGTTATGATGACAACGTAGAGCTTTGGTGTATTTTAAACTTGTTGCAATTTTAGATATAAAGAAATTATTCAATGCTGACATCTATCGGTAAAAATAAATACTAAGCATTTAGTTCTGTGATTATTAAATTGTTCATTAATAAGCACTAATTTTACAAAACTAGAAAGATTGATGATTGTTAATTAAATGTTGAATTACACCCTGAAATAGTTTACTATATAGAAATTAAATATTCTCAAAATTCTGTCATTTTTTAATGTAATTTTGTGCAGTTTTCTCAATACTATTAGAAATAAAATGAAAATACATTTTATGTAATTATAATAGAAGATATTACATCTTAAATTTATTTTTTGATATAACCATCAATGTATATAAATTAGCGAGAATAAGTGAGGCATAAAGAGAAATAAAAGAATTAGCTAGTCTAAATGCATTATCGGTAGAAAAAAATGTGATCAAAAATATTAAAATGAACTAAACTTATTCTTATCGTCTCCTTTTATTTTATTATATTTATTTTAATAAAAAAATCAGGAATTATTTACAATTAAGAAGTATAATATTCACTTGTGCTCTTTCATTATTAAGTAAATTATTAGAAATAGGAGACTTTTTTTATATTTAATTCACTTTGAAAGAAAAATGTAAATAATTATAAATTGATAAAAATTTAACTGGTACTGCCATCTGTTGCTCATTTTGTAATCATAATATTGGCAATATTTTCGATTAGGTTTTTTTGTTATGCGCGTTTATTAATATTTTAAATATAAATTTCTTGTTTAAAAAAAATCTGTTTTTTTCATGAAAAATTCAGTTGGTTTTTTAAATCTTACAAAAGCCAGTTGATACAAAAATAATGTGATCGAAAAAGTCTATAATTTTTTTTATTATTGGTCGTCGAAATAATTTTAATAATACGTATTTGGCAATAATTCTCTTAAAATTTTTAGAGACAAAAGCTCTCAACCTAATAACAATTTTTTTAGGTTATAATTCTTCAATATAAGCTTACTTTTTATAAAATAGCAAACCGATATTTTATAAAATAAAATTTTTTATTTATTTAAAATTTTTCATTTATGATCACGGCATTAAAAATAGTAAAGCCTAAATTAAAAGTTAGTATTACAGTGTTAATAAAAAAGTGCATGAATATAAAGAAAATTTTAAAAGCCATATTAAACTGTGAAATAAGGGATATTCTGATATAGAGATTTGTCACCAAAGTTTCGCCAAGCTTGATTGCCAAGCAACGATAATGATTCAAATATGGTCACTAGTGACGTCACTCGAGGAATGCATTTTCCTCAAGAATCAAGAATGATTTAAATGACTTTTATGGAGTATTTATGGGAGCATAAATCCCATTAATGAATTTATAAGGGAATATAAGAAAGATTTCATTTAGTGCTGTTCGCTTATTACCAATCTCCGCAATATGAGGAATTGAAGGTTTGAGAAAAGTACCACTTTTTCGTTGTTACTATCTCCTCCTTTCTCCTTTTCCAAGATATCTCGCGGCCATTATTTACTCGAAATAAAAGATCCATTTAGTTTGATCAACTTTGTGCAGAAGTTTATTCTTTAATTAATACATCAAAAACAGGCATCCTGTTTTCCAACAGCGGTATGTGTTTTATGAAGCACTGTCACATTTATTCTTAGAAAAATGATCGATTTAAAGCAGCTGAGTGTTTGTATTTGGTGATATTCTGTGTAGTTTTGCTAATTATAATTTTTTTATTTCATCAATGCTTTCCTAATTAAGTAAAAAAATAATTAACGATTTTGAAATATTTAACATAGTAACATTTTAAAATTTCTTACTAATATCGTTCTGGAATATGACAATATTATTTACAATGGATTTTCTTTAATGTATTACACTGGAATGCTTACTCTGAAATGAAGAATTTTAACTGAAATTTATGAAGACTAAATCTTAGAACACAATCCTTTGCAATGCAGTGCATTCTCATATTGGTACAATAAAAACAATTAATACAAAGAAAAAAACATAAGAAGTAAAATATTTACTGAATAATTTGAATGATGTTTGGCATGGAATGGAGGGTAACAGCAAAGTCGCATCTACTTCGTCGTTTGACAGAGGCTCAAAATTACGAAGTGATTTGCTGAAATTTAATAGCAGTTAAAAGCAAAGTTTAATAGTTAGTTTAATAGTAAACTTAATAAACGATACTTCCACATGATGTTTTAAAATTAGATATAGCAGAAATTGGCAGATGGTAGCATTACAAGCAAACACTTTGGAAGGTTGGAATATCTTTTTCAATTTTCTTATCATCGAATTATTAAAATTTTTTTAAATCTCAAACTTGAAAAATTGTATTTCCTGCTGATTTATAAGTTTTATAAAAAAATACAATGTGTAAAGATTTATATATCATTTATATGGGGATGTATTACGTATCATTTATTACTTTTCTTTGTAATGAATTAGTTACTTAATTATTGTATTAACTTTGTATTATAAGTAATATTCAAAATCAAGAAGTCATATTACTGGTGTCCTTGATATCCTAATTATTATAGGAATAACTAGGAAAAAAATTTTTTTTCAAAAGGAAATTTTTAAAATATTTTCATTTTGTCATTTAAGATTACACGTTCTCAAATTTTTCATCTAATCTTTGATCTTATCTTTACTTACTGAATTAATAATTTATATTCGTTTAAAACTTGTGCTCTTTCTCGTTAGAAAATGTTTTGTTTTTATCAAAAGGTTCTCTAAATAAATATTCAGATTTTATTTTTTCGATAAATCTTAGAAATTTTCTTTATTTTATCATTAAATGACGCTGTTATTCTTTTATATCAAATATAACTTCGAGTTAAAATCTTAAAATTATCTAGCAATATTTTTAGCAGCATTTTTTTAAACCATTTCGAGGCAAGTGAAAAAACCATCACAAAAATATTTTTTATGGAAATCATAAAAGTTAAAAAAAATATATCATATACAACAATTTCAAGAATTCATTAAAAGTATGTTTTAAGAGTATAAAAATTTTATTTTGCCTAATTATTTGATGAAAATCTTTTTCAAAATTTTCATATTTTTATTTATTAATTTAAATTGATCAGTCGATACTTCCATATGGCATTTTAAAATTTGCGAGAATGAAAAGTTAACTCTCTCTCTCTCTCTGGTAATAAGTAGCGATAATAAAATAATAACAAATATCTTTCTTCCTTTATACTATTTTATGGGATTAAATTTCTTTTTCAATACAATTAGAAGGAACCAAAAATAACACTGTGTATATGATTTCTTAAACCTTTTATTTAAAACTATAAAAGATTCCTAGGAATTTTATTCATAGTTGTTTGATTAGAATGAGAGACATCAATTCAAAAACTTATATATATTTAAAAGTTTAAGTAAGATACTCTGCATGTTTTTCCAAAAAATATTCACTATACATCATTTATTTCTTCTGCTTTGCTATTCATTATCGATATTTTTAAATTAATGATGTGTTGTTATCTGAAGATAATATTAAAAAAGACTGCTTTTATAATTATAAAAAATTCAGATTGTAGCTCTTACAGTAATATAATAACAACACACAACACAGAACTTAACAGATGTTGAAATTGAATATATAAATAATATTAAGAGTTACTGCTGTGTGTGTGTATATATATATATATATATATATATATATATATATATATATATATATATATATATATATATATGTATATATATGTATATATATATATATATATATAATGTATATATATGTACATATATACATGTATATATATATATATGTATGTATATATATATGGCAATCACTCTTTATTTTTATAATGTTAAGAACAGATTCTTTTTAAAGAGCTACTAAAGATAATTTATCATGAACGAGCTGTATGTAAATAAATAAATAAACAGTATTTTATCTACTAATTGACTCATACAGTTTTGGCAAAAGCAACAAAAAATGTTCTATAGTTGTCATATATTCGTTATTATTATTTATTTTTTTTGTGAAACATCCGAATCCGAAGATAAAATATCATTTTCTTCCAACTTTTCTTTCAAACAAATCATTATCTCTTTACGTCATCACTCATGGTGCAGCATCAATCAATCACTGAAGGTGTTCTGACAACTATACGTGATTGATAACAATCCCGTCGATAAGCATTTACGCTTGAAACAGATTTATTAGCTTCTTATAAAACATTTATTCTGAAATGTGAATCTTACGCGGTTACTTACAAAATTCAACAAATTAATTATACATTCGCAATCAATCCTAATAAGATAAAGATTAATAGTATCACTTAGTATTCTTTTATTTTTTTCTGTCACAACACAATGACAATACATCTTAAATCGTTAATATGTAACAATGAGGGTTTATCGCGTACGCGCGTTTTTGTGGTAAGGCTTTATTCTTTAGAAAATAAGTTTTAGATTTAATCCTAGTTATTGTTGGAAGATATAGGAGTTGCGTTTCAACTATATGTATTCACACTTATCGGGTTAAATGCTTGGAAGTTTTCCAGGTTTTCATCCTCGCGATATGTAAATACGGCCCACTATCTGTTTTTGTTTTGGAGTGCAAATGTTCTGGGAACTTAACAATTCCCTGTAAAAGGATTTAATGGCCCATTTTCCCTATCCAATAGGGAATCAAGATCAGTTATCAACTAGATACGACCTCAGGAAGACCGTATTGCCATCAGTATATTATGATGAGGAATTAAAATCATAAAGAATTGTCTTGTATTTGTTAGAGTGTTAAACTTGCTAAAATCAAACGCTAAAAGAGACAATAAGACGTGTTATTATATGAATAAAAAAATGCATCCAGAAAAATATGATGCGACTCATGAAGTGTGGATGGATGCTCGAAAGAAACTTGTATATTTGACTTTCTACAATGTGGCTTTTTGACTATCTACAATGTGGTATCAAATATGCAATAACATGTAACTGGTTAAAATTAAATAAATGTTTATTATATCATGCGAAAAAACTGTATACATTAAAAAAGCGCATGATTTTTCACAAGCATATGGATAAAAAAATAAACTGAGTAATCGTTGATATTTATGTCATTCCATTCTTTTTTTATCATTAGTTTTCATGACTTTCATTATTAAGGTTGAGGTGGTTTAATAGGGAAAGGTATCGATTGGATGACTGAATGGTAATGGGCTCTATACCCGGTGCAGCCAAAGAGCCATCATATTGAAAAGGCTTATACATGTAAAGATTAAAATTTCCTTAGTGTACATGTTCCTCATTAGTATGACGTGAAATCGAGAGGAGAGCGCTAGCTCAAATGTCGACCTCTTCGCTTGAACAAGGTTCAAAATTACATGGTGATAGGCTGTGTTTAGCTGTAATCAAGTTGTGGACGTGTCCTTTCATTTTTTAATCTTTTGATTATTCCTCTGTTTACTTATCATATGATATTTTTTCCAGTTTTACTGATAATTGTTTTAGAATTTAAAAATTGAATGAAAATAAATATATAACACAAATAAATTCTTATTTGTGTAACAAGCAATAAGAAAATCTGCATAACAGCAAATCTGTCATAAATAAATGACACCAATCTATCAAAGAACTGGAAATAAGAAAACTGACCGTTGATACTTGTCAAAACAATAAAAATTGAGCGATCATTTTATCAGTTTCCATATTCAAAAATCCACTATTATTAGAAAAAAAATTAAGTATAAATTATTATTTTCGCAATTTTTCTAAAATAATAACCGTAATTAAATAGATAAAAAAATTCAAATTATGAAAATAAAATAAAGAATTTTCCGTTCAATTTCGGCGTTAAGTTTGTTTTGACAGGTCGGTCTTAATATTGAAATATTAATATAGGTCTATTCGCGACATATATTTCTATCAAATTCAATCAGTAAATTTTTTTTAAATAAACAACACCATATTAAAGTATTTGGAAATACATCAGTTTAAATGAATGGATTATTTTTTTATGTATATTATAAGCTACTAATGATATATTATTTTTGTTTTGAGAAAGAGTGAGAAAAATAATTATATAAAAAGAGGTAACATTTTCCTTTTTCAAATGAATTAAAATCACTTTGATTTTGATTAAAGAGAGAAGGAGGGAAATAAAGATAAAATTTTCCTCTTCAAAGGAATTAAAATCATTTTATCGAAAAGAAATATGATTTGTATATTAACGAAAAATATTCGAACATTATTAAAGAAATCAAACATTATTTTCAATTAAACATAGTTTTTTTTTTAAATGCCAAAAATCTAAACTTACAATGTCCTAAAAAATGCATTGAACCTTTAGCAAAGTTATGAGAATCTTTTTTTTTGTTAAACCAAAAAGAGATATTAGGTTATATTTAATTTTTTTTAAAATAAGGTTGTTTTTGATAATATTTTAAAATTTCAGTAATAAATAGTTTCTTTATCATTTAAAAATTAATTCGAATATAATGATTTCAATTAGGGAAATTTTCAGATCATTAAATAAGTATGGGAATAACTGTTTTAAAATTAAGAGCAAATTAAATACTAGGAATAACGGTGTCTGAAATTTAAATTGCCTTTTTGTGCGCAGAAATAAGTTTTTAACAAATTATTTTTAATCTACCGAAACTAATAATAATAATATCAGAAACTATATTTTATTAGCTTTTTGCCCTGATATTTTTCTTATTTTCCATTTTACGATAAATGTCTTAATCATTACAAATCAGTAATATTTTAAATTCATGATAATTTGCAAATTTGAAATAAATTTGTGCTTGAACTTAATTTACAACTTTTCTTCTTGTTGCTGTTGCTAATGACACTTGGACAAGCCAAGCTCGCTGTGCCTTGGCTATGCGAATTTAAGTCAATTGGGAACGTCTTTCGTTTTAATTCAGAGCACCATGAAGGTGAAAGTACGACTTTGCTCTACACACATGCCATAGGGACCCGTTTATAGGGTAGGCAACCATTCACACCTCATTCATACAAGGAAAGGACAAAGACAGGATAGATAGAGAGAGAAAGTACATCCATGCCCGAATCGGGATTCGAACCCAGGACCTCCTTATCCGCAGTCAGGCACGCTGACCACTAAACAAGTTGGGCGGCACAAATTTAAAATTTTACACGAAAAAAATAAAAATGAGAGATTAAACTAGATAAATTAAAAATTCTAGAGACTTAAAATATTTTTCTGTATTATAATATCAAAGAAGTAATTTGCTTTTTTTTAAAGAAAAAATGTTATTACTCTAAATACTCAAAAGTGTTAGATTATTTCAAAGGTTGCCCAATACATGAAAGATAAATAAATTCTGAAAATCAGTTAAAATGTTCATAAGTTAATTCTTTAAATAAAAGCTTCTATCAAAGTATACAAATATTTTTTTATTTAAAGAAGATAAAATTGCATATCATTAAATTTAAATTTTAAAATATATTTTAATTATAAGTTTTCAGAATTAATAATAATTCTTAATGAATCTTCTTATATTTTTTTGTGTAGCATTCCCAATAATTAGCAGATTTACACGAAACAAGACGTTATAAAATTTTATGAAGTAGTAATGATAGTTTCCTTTCGTTAGCAAATAAATGATCTTATTGAATAAAATTTTTTAAATGATTCACATATTTTACTTATTTTTTTTTTCAATTTTAGAAGGAATCATAATTATATGGATTTTGTAAATGTGATAATTATTTTCATTTATTTTCTTTAAAGTTATTTTGAGAAATATCAGTCTGACATTGTTTTTCTTATAATAATATTTAAATTTTTAATCAAATTTTAAAACTTAAATTTTTTATATTCTTAATTTTTAGTGCAATTTCTTTAGAATTTCTTTTTAAATTTTTTTTCTTCTTGGTCTTTTTTTAATCTCAGCATTTCTACTTTCTTTAAATTTTTAAATTTAAAAATTAATTTATTTCATTTTATAATTTTCTGTAATGTGACAATTAAGCTAATCTGAAAAACAAAAAATCAGAAATGAATAATTTTTTCATTCTTACGAGAAATTTGCATAAAAGTTTTAACACATTTTTCAAAAATGACAAATAGAACATTATTATTTTTATTTATTCTATGAGTTGTAGAGGAATTCGTTTATAAGTAATTTAAAGTTATTAGTATGTTTAAGGTTTTATTTTCAATTTACTAGAGTCAAATATTTATGTTATTTTCTTAATTTAATCATAAAATTATAGTGATAAAAGCTATGCATTTTACTTGAAATTGAAAAATTTTTTGCATTGTATATGAATCAAAAAGTTATGAAATTGATTTTTTTTAATGTTATGCAGGATTTGTTATTTTTTTCAACTTGTATTTTTATTGTTATCTCTAGTACTTTGTTTATTCCTGACAAAATACTTTTTATTCTAAATACAATTTTAAGAGCAGGTAATTTTTTTATTTTAGCCGATTAAAATGCTGAATGTTCATGTGATAATTCTGTTGGTACATGGAATGTATTTTCCTGTTTTGTTTGCTGTTTTTTGTGTGACATTTTTATTATAATGGAAGGTTTATGTGAATGTAAAAAAAGCTTTTCTCAAAAATCTTTGAAATTTTTTGGAAGCTATAAGTTGCAACTATAATTAATCATTTTTATAATTTTGATTTATATTCTAAACGCATAAAAATACATTCCCTATTTTTATATTTTATCTGAAAAAAATAGCTAATGTGTGAAATACTTATTATTTGCACATGATGTTTTCATGATTCCATGCTTCATTTAAATTAATTAATATCATGTAAATTAATAAACAATATCGATAAAAGTAGCGAAAAATAACCAGTTATTTCAGAACAATAAAATAACATTCTCTTTAAGTAAGTTTAAACGTCGGAACTCCACTGAGAATTGTGATCAGGAATAAAGAGAAAAATTGATGATTACAATTTTTCTCACGATTTCCTAAGATTAGATTGAGAATAACAGTGATCCAATCGAAGTCCCATTTGAACAGATTAAATTTCATGAGAAATCTATTGACCCAACTTAATGGGTAAACGAAAGGACACATTAGGACGTAGAAGCAATTTAGATAATTTGTTTAGAAATCACTAACCTTCACAGATGTCAAATTGAGATGAATTTATTATTGGGAAGGATTTAAAATATGAAAAATAAACAGCTTTTCTTCTAATAATGTAATTAGAAAAAATTACAAACTTAATAAGTTTGATAGTTATAAGGTGAAGTATAAATTGTAATAATTTTACCGATTAAAATCTATCAAACGCGAAATAGTTTCAGCTTTCTGAATTTTCTCACTCAATTTGTATTAATTTTACTATTATTTGTCTAATCTAACATATTTTCAGTTAGACACGTATTTTTCAACATTAATAATAGCAATAGTTTCTTTATTAATATTATTATTTTTCTAGATTTTATTACTTTTAATCATGGCATAGTGACACGCCAGGGTCTAGTGAAAAAACTACTCTCTTTGGATTAGAAAGACCCCGATTTAAATTTATTCTCTGCAGAGCAGTGGCAGATAAATGTTGCTTTTCTGCATGTATGTTTATAAAAGTGAGTGCCTGGGAGTTTTTGGGGTTTTTTTTTCAATGCGATATGTGAATAGACTAGAAGTTAAGTGCTTGAATAGACTAGAAGTTAAGTGAATAGACTAGAAGTTAAGTGCTTGAATAGACTATAAGTGTTTGAATAGACTAGAAATTAAGTGAATAGACTAGAAGTTAAGTGCCTGAGTAAATCATTGGTTAAGAACTAATTAATAATGCTGAAATAAATGACTGACTTGGAAGAATAAAGGTTCTAAAACAAAATTATGAAAGCTTGAAAGATGAGACAGATAAATGCCATAAAAATATCCAATGTTTTCAAAGAACCCTGACAGTTTCATGAAATTAATGTCATCCAGAGCAGGTTTTATTTGACTGTTTTGTGTTTGTCTTTTCTACATTTTGAAACTGTTTGAGATGTAGAAGAGGAGTCCTTTTCCATATCTGTTTCAGAAGAGGATATATCAATTGTTATACTTTTATCAATACTTTTTTTTTTCGAGATTTTGGTTTTTTAATTTTGGTATTATCAGTCTTCGATTTATTGGTAATTGAAGTACATTTTTTCGTTCTATTAGAATTTGATGGTAAAGTGAAGTTATAGATGACAAAATTGAAAGTGGAGCAGATATTGGTATACTACCCTGCTTTGCTGGATTGTTGTTTATTTTTGCTTCTGTTTGTAAGCTTGTAATTGGTGTTCAAAACAGTCATGTATTTCAGTTATCATATTATCAAATTCAGAGTATAGATTCGAAATTAAATGAAATAACTTCGTTATTTAGCATATGGATAGCTTTTAATACTTTCCGAGGAAACATAGTACAATCACAACTGTCATTAAAATCTCGTAAAACGCATATAATTATGTATCTAAATTTTGACTTTACTTCTTTACAACCAATGTCCTTAATCAATGACGATGTTCCTTTTATATAAAAATAAACCGCAAAAGCCTTTAAATTTAACAAATTTTTTCAATATCACTTGATAAAAGTAAATCTAAAATCAACAACTCTGATTGGATCTTTTGATTCACTTATTCCAATTTCATATATTTGAATAAAAGCTTCGAAGAATTTTCATTAGATTGAGTGAAATTAATTTGATTCCTTAAAATTTTTAAAGATTAATTATGTCTCATTTTTCACTGAATATATTTATTAAATGCTAGATAATAGCAATTTTAATTGTAACCGAAAATATAAGCATTTAAAAGATTCCAGATCATAATAAATTTATTGAAAATTGTATAAATAAAAATATTTTTTCTGTTTTTATTTGAGTTAATTATAACAAGTTATATTATTTTCGTTTTGTTCAGGTGAGTAGAATTTTGTAAGAAGTAATCTTTAGAAATGTTATTCTGATATTCCGATTCTTCTGATGAATATGAGCATCAAAAGAATATAGGCGACCAGGAAAAAAATATATAGGATCGGAAAATACATAGACGTACTAATTCTTCTTCTAATAGAAGAATTTAGAATTTTTACTGAATTCAGAACTAATTCTTCTAATATCAGAATAATTTTTTCATTAAAATTTTGATTAACAGTTTAAAAAAATGGGTAGAATGGTTGAAAAATTCGTAGGCATTCTGATTTCATGAATATCAATAGTAGGATTTATGTAAATGGAATAAAAATAAGTAATCATTCGAATAATAACTCGTAGAAATTCTAATTCTCGTAATAAATATTAACAATCATGTTTAGATAACTAGAAAAAAAAAGTTGCAAGGCGGAAACATTCGCACTCGTATTCTTCTAACAAATAATAGTAAGCAAAATTTTGATAACTTGAAAAATTCATAGGAATTTTGATTCTTCTAATAAATATGCATAGAATAATTGATATTAAATTGCATACGAATTTTGTTATTGAAATATCAGAATGTCAACAAATTCTTTGACAAAGCTAATTATTCTTTTCTTAACCTAGTTAGCTAGGTTAATTTTTTAGAATTTCGGTGGTTGTTCTTAAAAACATGGGAAGGAAAACTCGGACCATTTTTTACTTTTAAAAGTGCAATATTATTATAATTTCTATCATGATATGTAATATAATTTTACGTACTACAATCCTCGCGATGTAATGTATAGCCGAATTTTTGATCGAGACAGAATGAAATTTATATCAAATTGTTGCTTTCTGGCTAATCTGGAATAAAAAACTTTTCCGTTTGAGAATTTTATTACAGGATTTTTAATTAATGTAAGACTCAAATTAATGTTGATTTTGTGTCATAGGTATGGGGAATAATCCAAACGGCTAGTTTTATTCTATATTTATTAAACAACATCTATGCAACACAGAGAAATCACACACAACACAAAAAACGAAAACATAAGAACATTAAAACAAAAAATTCTGATAGCCATATTCGAGCAGCAGCAGTCGCTAGGGTTAGAGCTTATCCGATTCTATGTAACTATATATCGCTTATGACCGTTAGAGGGCGCTGCTCTGTTAGAATTTTAAATTCCTGTTAGGTCTCTTATGCCATGATATAAAATTTCCTGAATTTTTCTCGCTTCAAGAATAAAGGTGTTTGATACTTTTCATTTTTTTTAAAAATTACCATCTAAATATTATTATTGAGAATAGATAAAAATATTACAACATAGGGACCTTCTTTTCTCTACAGTGTATTAAAAAAATTATATATATCTACTGTATTATTTTAATTTCTGGAGAAAAAAAAGTTTTATTTTTCTCCATATTTATTTTGTTTCTTGCTATTTTCGCTGTGAAAACTGATATTATTTATTTCTTCAAGTATTTTATATCTTGCTTATTGACTTTTCTGAATGACATTTTCGTTATTGACAGTAAATATCTCAGTTTAGAAGAATGGTTTTGTCCAAAATTACTTAAAATATTTCCGAATACTTTTAAGCAAAGATAGTTTCCTTTCAAACAATATAAATTGTTTTTTTTCACTTTTCTAATATACTCTTATTTATCTATAGATTACATCAAAAGTATTGTATTCGAGCTTTCTCAATTTAATTCTTTTTTAAAAACAACGTTCCCCTCACTTTTTTTTAAATTGTAGACGTCTGGTTCTCTTCTTGATTTTGCTTAAACTATTTGAGAAGATATTGTTTTTAAATATATTAAGCTATTAATTTGGATTAAAGATTAATTATATCAATAACATTATGCATGATTATCAACTTACAAAAGCAGTTTTCCTACTCAGTATACATCTTCTGGCATACAATCAAAATGTATCAATGATAATTTTAAATGAATGAAAACATTATTTTGGATTTTTATTGATGAGACAAAAATATATATTTATATTACCGTATACTGATATAAAATAAATGATAATATACGTCAATCAAATATAAACGAGAATAATTTTTTTAACAATGAAACTGCTGTTTCCATCCTTTTGTGAATTTATTTAACATTTCCTTGAATTATTATCATCTTGTAAGATAAATTTCATTTTTTCTCTTTTATAAATGATTAGCGGATTAGAATTTTATCATTTTCGCTTCTTGTGAAGAGAGATTTTTCATTAATGATAAATTAAACATTATAACTTCATTCGAAGTAAAAAATCGAAATACCAATAGCGAAGAACAGAAATCTATTTAGAATACAAATGGAACATCAGTTACTAATCGCTAAAAATTATAATATCACTTTTCTATTATTTGAGATTAAAAAATATTAGAATCTTTGTGAAACTATATATATATATTTACGATATTTCAATGTTTCTATATCTGTCTCTTACAAATTAGCCTTGGGAATATAGCCTATGGTTGTTTTTTGAAGTGGAATTTCCAATTATACATTTATACGAGAATAAAGCCTATTAAAATCAGACCTGAATTATACTATGATTTTTTATATAATAGAAATGTTAGATTTTTAACGATTTACTTTAAAAATTATCTTCCTAGTTTCTTTTTAAATGCACGCTTTTTTCGAAAAAATACCTTCTTTATTTTATCAAATGTTTTTCGCGTTCTAATTATGTCATTAATTTTATATCACAATTTTAAGAAAAACAGTGTCTTGAGACATAATTTTGAATTTCGTTTCTAATCGATTACAAAAAAAAAAAAAACTATTTGTTTACAGAATGTTTGAATATAAAAATTTCTTTTTCTTGCGCTCAAATGACCAGAGTGGTTATCTATTATTACATAATATTTCATTTTGTTTGTTTACTTTGAACTTATTGCTACCTATTGTTCCTGAACTATTGAGTAATGAAAAATGTGAGTTTTTTATGCCATTAATTCAAAATTAAAAAAGGAGCCCAAGAAAAATTATTCATATAAAAGGCAGTGATAAAAGTGGATAAAAGCAAGAGTTTAATAGGATTTAAATGCTTTAATAGGAGTAATTGGAGAATTTGATTTGCATTTAAAATGGTAAGATTGCCTATTATTCCAATATCTCCTTTAAATTTCTTTTAATATAAAAATTACAATACAGAATTTGCTATAATAATATTAGGAAAATTTAAATGAAAGTAAATTATATTACAATAAAATCATGTAATCAATCCTTTTCAAATATTGCAACATTCCTTTAAATGTATTTGATTAAATTTAGTTTAATACACTATTTTGTGATTTTATGGGATTTTGTTATCTTTCATAATTTAAAATTCTTTAGACATGCATTTTGAATAATAATGCTAAGATTAAATACATTAAAATGATTAACTTAATTGTTATTTTTTACTTTCTGAAATTTATGGAAGTTTTTGTAAATGTCAGCATAATTTCTGCTCTGTAGAAAAATTGCGGAATTACCTTAACTTGAAAATTTTCCGGAGAAATCTAAATCTGTTTTTCTATTACAGAGGCTATCACTTATTTTTGTTGTATTATGTTTTTCGCTTCTGATGACAACTTCTTATGGAGAAAAAATAGCTGATGTAGAAACACGACACCACCATCATGGACATCACCACCATCACGGACACCATCATGGACATCATCACCACCACGGGCACCACCATCATCATGGGCACCACCATCATCACCATCACGGACATCACCATCACCATGGTCATCACCACCATCATGGACATCACCACCATCATGGACATCACCATCATCATGGACATCATCATGGTCATCATCATCATCATGGTCATCATCACTGATAAATTGTAATTGCTGGTTTATTGTTGAATATAATGAAAATAATAAATGAAATATTTTTAATACCAACATTGAAGTGTTGCATTATATATTTAATCAACGAATTGTAAATGTTACATAAAATAACGAATAAAAAATATTAATTTTAATTTTTCGAGAAACACAGCTGAAAAGATGCAACGCAATTTTTATAATAGGCATTGAAATGTTATTTCAATCTCATATTTTTCATTGCATTAAACGGCAAATAAATGCTAGTTTTTAGTATTAAAGTGATAATAAATGCAGGAAAATCAGAAAAACATAAGAAATTTCATAAAAATATTTAAGTATTACTTTTACTACTTTGTAATAATAAGACTTTTTTCGAAAGAAAAGTAAATGTAAAATAAAATTAAAATTAACGCAACTATTCAGTAGAACACTAGCAAACAGTTATACTAAAAGAAAGTTTAAGATTTCTAGAGACTTTATTATATATATTAAAATAATTAAAGTAAAAGTAAATTAAGTTTTGATTATTACCTTTTTTATCTAAATGTATCCTTTTATATTTATTTGCTTTATGTACATATATCTTTTAATGCTTTTTCTTTTCTTTTGTAAAACACACACAATTATAGTTAATTGCTCTTTAATATAACCGTTATATCTAAAGTATTTTAAGGGATTGATGCTGTAAAAATATTTCATAGGGTTATTTTCAGGAATAAATTAAATCACGATAACCGATTTAATGCAAATACGCACTTTATTGCAAATTTATACACAAATGCTATATAAATTATTTTTATAACACAATATATTTTTAAAAATATCGAGTTGAATTCCAGTCAAACGCAATGAATTTTCATTCGTTTACTACCTAAAACTCTTTAGTTTTAAAAAATTAATTATATATATAATTTTTAGAAACATCTCCGTGAATTCAATCTAATCGAAAAAAATCAAATCCTTAAATTGAATTAAATGTTAAAAAAATATTTCCATAAAATCGTAAATGATTTAGACAAATCTGACACTTATCGAGTTCTTTCTATTTTCTTAAGATTAAATTTGAGAGCATATTAAAAAAGATAACAATTTAAGTTATACATATTGTAATAATGAGACTTTTTTCGAAAGAATATTAAATGTAAAATAAAATTAACGCAACTATTCAGTAGAACACTAGCAAACAGTTATACTAAAAGAAAGTCTAAGATTTCTAGAGACTTTATTATATATATGTATTATAGAAACTGCACTATATATCTTTATAGAAACTATATATACCAACCAGTCTTACAATATAGTAATAGTTCGTTTCCTCAAATAAGATCTGGGTTTACATTGCTTAGGGAAGATATTAATCATTACCACTACCATTTATTCCTGCCACATAAAAAAATCGTCTATACTCTAACAATATCGAGTGAACTTCCCTTTTTTAACTTCTTAAAATTAAGCCAATCTTGACACATTAAAACTAACTCCTGATAAAGATCAAGGTGAATCTATACTAATCAGAGAACTAAATGGCTTTTCTCAATTAAATATGTAAAAGATTTATTTAATATTACAAGCGAGTTAGACATATTTGATGCATATCGATGACTGAAAAGTACACGATTTTTTTAAGAGTGTAAGGCATACTTTTAAGATTTTTTAAAATGCTATCTTTGTTTAATATTATATTTTATATATGAAAATTTTCATTTATAAATTAAAAAGAAGTTACTTCTTTGGCTTTAGACAAAAGAATTAACTTCTTTTAATTGTTGAATAGTTAAGACGGCTTGGCACTAAGCCTCTATAAGCCGTCTTAATATGCTTCTTCCAATGGACCAGATCAAGACGCTACGTTTCAGCAACTGTTAATTTTTAATGTTTTTATCAGCTTCTAGCTAATCCACCCATCTAGAGCGAAGTCTTCGTCTTTTTCTGGTAAATCGGATATAAGTTGTATAGAGAGGAATTTTGTTTTGAAATTTAAGAGCTTAATAACCCATAATAATATTTACCCATAATAACCTATAATAATATTTGTTAGTCCTAAATAATTTGTTGTCAATTTCATATTACTGTTAACATCATTCGAAATGAATGTAAAGAGATACGTAAACTGATCACTGCTCACAAAAGTATGAGATTTTGCCTGTAGTGAGAAGAAATTAAGTGCTCTACTTCTTACAGCCATGATTTTTCTTTTACCCTTGTTTTTGGTTAGTCCAACGTCTCTAGCTGCAGTCTCACAGAAAATTAAAAGGCTCTACAAGTGCATGTTTACTTCTGCCAATAACGTCAATGACGTTAGCATATGCCAATATCTGTATCGATATAAGCACAGCATTGCTAATAGCTTTTTTAAGGGTGATATGAAAAACCATGCATTCAAGGTCATCATCTTTCCTTAACCCTTTTTAAATATATAAAATGCATCTAAAAAGCATGCATGACTTTAAAATGTATTTTACTCTCCTTATTGTCTTTCTAGAGAGGTCAACCAACTTTCTGGAGAATCTAAATTCAAACCATTTATCATGATAAATGTTATCATAATCAGCTTAAAAACCAATGAAAAGGTGGAAGGTATCAATATCATATTCAATATTGCCCCCGAAATTTGTACGAAAATACAATGAATTTGAGGAATAATAGATTTTCCTGCTTGTGATTCACATCCTTGTTACTTTAGTTGCTTGTGGTAATAATCTGTGATGTAAAATATGCGAGAAGAGAGAATGCCATGTTTAGGAAGATAATGCCTCGAGAAAAGAAGTTACTAAAAATAGATAAAGTGTAAACTAAGTTGCACAGTGTGTTGCTCATTTGAAATACGGACGAATGCTTTATGGAATTCATTATTCATGCCTTACAAAATAAAACTTGAATGTATGTAGAATGTGTATAGAATGATGTGATATATGAATGTGAATATATGCAAAATAAAAATTTAAACCAAATGCTCAGAATGTGAATTTTTCATGAAAAACGTAATTCATTAAGTAGGAATTTTATCCTCTCTTTTTTCCTTTTTAACAATTAAAGTTTTATCTATAGAATAAGCAATAAAAATATTTGAGTGCTGAAGAGTGAAATTGCTTCAAGCGATGTTTTTAATCATGATGAGTTTGTATACACAAGGTGACAGCTGAAAGTTTGGCATTCTAGCATTCGACTCAGCAGTTGATGGGTTCTTACCTCGAGTGTACATATTTGTAGTGATTTGAAGCACACTTTAAACTGTTAATCCTGATTAAATCAGCTTTCATGTGGAAAAATATCGTTGAGCTGGGAACAATCTTAACTCATATATAGATTGAATTGAAATCACTGCAAAACTCCAGTTTTAAGCTTAATAATATATTAACCCAGAAGCTCGGTGGCTTAGTGGTAGCGTTTCATGTTCCCAAGACACAGGTCCGAGGTTCGATCCTCGGAGTGGGCAAGGTCGACTCAACCTGTCATCCCTTCAGTGGGTAAATAAACTGAGTACCAAGCGTGCTTGGGAACTAAACACTGTGGGTTTCGCATTAGGCTGACCACCTAATCGGGACATATGCTTCGCACCCTAGGCCTCTCGGTCAGGAGAACAGAGATGGGTACTGTAGGCCTTGTGGCCCATATGGGCTGCCACAGAGTTTTATATGTTATCCTACTAATTAACTGATTTGAGGACTGTTTTTATCAAATGGACACACATTTGTGTTCTGTTGTAAGTCGTATTTTACTTGTTGGAGTATTGACCATAAATATTGTTATTTTAAAGAAATCAAAAACTTAATCTGTAATCTATAGCATAGAAGCAATATCTGTGAAATAATGTTGAATATTCCTTATGAATAGGAAAAAACTGTAAAAGAAAAAAAATTAGTTTTTGTTTTTCAAGAAATTTATTATAGAAAAAACACAAGATTTATATTTTTATTTAAGTAAGTAATAAATTAATATTTCTAAAGTAATTTTTAATTACATATTTAGCGATGATATTCTTTTCGTAGACATTCTAAGCCTTTTTCCATAGTATAGAAATATTTTTCTAATAGTATAGAAATGTATAGAAATTTTCCATAGTATAGAAATGTTAAAATAGTATAGAAATGTTTCCATAGTATAGAAATAGTTTGTTTAAATATGACTTTTTCCATAGTCATATTTAAACAAAAAAATTGTCTTGAAACTCAGCTTTCCTTACTCACAAAACTTCTTCCTAACTTTCATTTCTTAAAAAAAACTGACCAAAAGTTGAAAGTTTTTTACGTTGAGTATATAAATAGTGAAGCGTGTTGATTTGGTTGAGTAACCACAATTGATAAAACGAATTACTTTATTGTTACATAATATCTAAAGAAATTTTTTTCTCTATCCTGAAACTTTGGGAAATCCGTTACTTGTGGATGCAGAAATAGCAAAAATCGATGTAATTAATTTTTTTTCATGCCATTGACCTGAAACTGAAGCTAGAAGTAAGAGTATTTATTCATATATAAGCGCAAAGACCTAATATGAAAAGTCAAATACTGTCAACTACTACAAGTAATCAACAAGTAAATTCCTTGAGTAGTTAAGAAGCTTGTCTTGGAATGAAAATGGTAAGAATAGATGGTTACTTAATTTATATTGTGTTAATTATTAATTTTAGATTATAAGATATTGTATGAATTAATTTTAATAGCAGTGAAATCACATTTATCAATGATTATTTCAGTGAAAACTTCATAATAATAATTTCTTTCCAGCGAAAGAAATCAATTTTTAATTTGTTTAAAAATTCTTTTTCAATGTTTTAATATCCTTGAAGTTAACTGATGCATTTTTGTAAAAGGAGTTTTCTATCCTTGTAGTTAACTTACTTTCAAAATCTAGGTAATAAAGAATGATTTATTTTTAAAAATAAAAAAAATTTACTCATAACAATGGTAAAAATAAGAGCATAAATAACGACAAGTTGAATTTCCCTCAACAAGAAAGGAAACTGTCAATATTTATTGTATAGTTCATAAAATAATATTAGTATGAGAAATTTCTTTTTGCAGTTGGCACACCAGACACAGAGGTATAAATGTTTATTTAAAATAATATATAAATATGATTCAGTCTTATAAATAATATTATGACTCTACTGAAGTTAGAAGAAAAGTATTTCCCTGAAAGAAGAAAAGTGAAATTCTGTACATTTCATACACTTGTGATAAAGAAAGAGATAACATAATATTTTAATTAAATCAGCATAATCTTAATTCTTAGCATTTTGCTCATTTTCTGATCATTGAAGCACAGGTTAAGATTCAGAACATTGAAGCATTAATCAGGAAAATTATTTGCAAAATTGCCAACACTAAATTGCAAATACCTTGCAATAAAACTTCCAAAAATTATCGAAAAGGGAATCGTGAATACGAATTTTTAAAATAGTTACCAGCTAATATGTTCATCTAGCAAGTACAAAAAATTTCATGGACTCTTAATTTTAACATATCATTATTGTAAACATATTAAATGTGTATGAATAATTGTTGATGAATTGCACCATAATAAAATAATGATATTGTAATATAAATTTTTTTCCTCAGAGACTGTCAATTATTGTTCTTATTGCTTTATGCGTTGCTCTTTTGGTCACTGCTTCTAATGGAGAAAAGGCTTCTGATGTAGATGCTCGACACCATCATCATGGACATCATCATCACCATGGCCATCATCATGGTCATCATCATCATCATGGACATCACCACCACCACGGGCATCATCATCATCATCACCACGGCCACCATCATCACCATCATCATGGCCACCACCATCATCATGGACATCATCACCATCATGGACATCATCATCATCATGGTCATCATCACGGTCATCACCACCATCATGGTCATCATCATTAATAAGAATACATTTTTCAAAATGCTTGAAATAATTACTTAATTGTGTAATAAATACTATTCTTGGAAAGAAATGTGGAGATCATTTATTAACATTTTCAATGAAACGCAAATGGTAATTACCTAAATCTTGTTCTTGAATTGATATGAATTTATGAATAATCTAACGCAAAGTAACAATATCTAATGCAAAAAATGAAATTAAAACTATGTTAACCTTATGATAGTTACATTTAACAAAAATAAATATCATATTAACGCGCGCATAACTGGCCAAATATACACTTTCATTGGGACTTTTACGAGTATACTTTTCTTAAATCTAAAAAATATTAAGAAATTTGAGTTTGATGAATCAATACGCAAAAGGAACATGTATGATATCATCTGAATATTGGAAAATTTAGGAGATTGATGTAAAAATATGTTATATCACACAGAGATGTATGTTATCCCCGTAATTATCCATTAAATTATTTTTAATCAATAAGAAAATCCTTAAACATTTATATGATTACATCTTAGGTTTATTTTAATCTAGCATACATCATAGATGGATTGTTTATAAAAGCAAAAAATCTGTAAAAACTATATATATATATATATATATATATATATATATATATATATATATATATATATATATATATATATACATTAGATATATAGAGCCTTTTACTTGTATAACGTATGCTTAGGAATAAAATCATATAACTTTCATAAATCCATCGTAATTAAATAACAGATATAACTTGATGTCCAGTAAAAACAAAGAATCAGCGAATACAAACTTTTAATATAAATCCCTAGGAGCATTGCAGATTGATTAGCGGTGGGTGAAATAAATTCTCTTATTTTAAATAATAGAAGAATTAAGAGAATTTTGTTTTAAAAAATAACATTGTTTTCATTCTGCGTCACAAAATATCTCATATAGCCTAAAAATGTACAAAGTGGATGAAAATGATAAGAAAAATGTACAACAACAAAAAATAAAAATAACTACATTTTAAAGCATCTTATTTACAAAATTTTTAAGGTAAAATAACTCTCTTTTGATTTAGTTTAATCTGAAAAAGTAAATCTAGGTGTGGGTATATCTGCTTTAATTCTTCAGTAAATTTTTTCATGAGAAGAGTTTTGACGGGGTAAAAACAAATATAGGGATATTTTATACCCAGACACTTGTTTACAAACATCGCTGTCAGATAAATCAAAACGAAACAAAGAACTTTTAAAATTACCATCTTCAGTCAAAAAATGAGTAAGTTTATATTTTTGTGAAGCCATCTAAAATATGGTACAGCGACCATAACATAAAATATGGTATTTAAATAGGTGACATCTTAAAGCAAGGAAATCGGCCCTTTCATCGGCGTTTATGTCATCAAGTCCCCTTACATGCTAAAACCACTTGCAGAATTATTTTCTACGCTGCTCATAGACAATAAATATTTTACAGCCGCTTATTTTCTGTAAAAACAATAAAGGAGTCGAGAAATCTTTACAAATAAGAACAATATTCAGTGGATTTTTAATTTGCATCTACTCAGTTTGAAACACTGAGAAGTCATTCATTAATTCTATGCTGTTTGATTTAAGTCTATATAATGATCATGTTTATGAGAAAACTGTCCTTACCATGAATAAAAATCGTAACAAGAAGATGAAATAGAACTGATGCTCTTACTAAAAATACTGCTAAGTCATTTGAAGTTAAACGAAAAAATGCTTTAGAAGAATTTATCGAATTCTACATAGTTGTTAGGTTTATCCAAAGAAAAGAAGTAGTGTAACGGAAATATTTTATCCTTTTTGAAGGCTTCAAACGCTTTATATAAATGATTTTGTATTTAAAGTTCTCATGCATGTACTCTTGATGTTGATTGACAAGTTGCAAAATTATTATATGAACGTTAGAATATTTACAAAACATAAACTAAAAATTCTTACATGAAGATATTTCCTCATAAATTTATTCTTATTATTATATTGTGTGTTTAAAATATTAATGCATTTTTATGTAGGATAAAAAACTAATTAATACAAGTTTAAGAAAAGATTCAATATTTAGAATTGGAGGAATGAAAATTTATATTTCATTCCTCCAATTCTAAATATTGAATTCGTATTTTTGCTAGTTTTTTTTAACAGTAAATTTGATTATTTATTTTAGTAAATAATAAATAAAAATTTTTTTTTCAACCATTACATTTAATCTTAATTGGTTAAAATTTAAGGTCTTAACTTTCGGGAAAACAAAACCGTAAACTATAAAATAATTACATATAATTTTCTATTTTATAATCATATAGAAAATGCAAAAGCAAAGGCTGTTATTTCCTTATGGTGATTTATTATAAATTAACACAGAATATAGCAAATTAATCAAAAATATTTATTATAAATCACGATAGAATCAAGCAAATTAAATCAATCAATTAAAGGGAACAACAAATATTTCTTTCGAATTAATTTATTCTGTATTCAAAGATGCAAACCATTAAAAACTATATGAAACAAATATTAATAATGATATATAAACATTATTAAAAATAAAACATTAACACATATTACCTATGAAGAATGGGGTTTAGTTGAGAATAGCAAATAATTTTCGATGAATAACATATATTTCAATGTTCTTCTTCTTCTTAGAGTTGGGTTTGTATGTCATTGGGCACCTCTGGTTTTATCAGCATTTTGTACTATTAAATCCAAACCCAATGTTTCCTAGTTCCAGTTGCTCGGGTCACCCACTTTATTAATGAAGTCCGATATAACCCTTTAATGGAGTCTACGGTGTAACTCTCTAGTATGGATGATGCCTGAAGAAGTTAATCTAGGGAGGGGCAAGAGCCTCGCATTCGTAAATGATATGCTTGGCCGTTTCCTCTTGCATATGACATTTCCTGCAGATAGGGTCTTGCTATTTCAATGTTATCAAGCAATTAAATGATTTTTTCATCTTTTTATTACTGATTAAAGTTTAGCTTTAGAAATAAACAATTTTTGAGATTTTGTATATTGATTACATAATTGGCAAAGTCGTCTATCAGTGAGCATATATTCAATGCATATGACAATGTATACTTTTAATCATTTAAAACATTTGATCATTATTTTCTGATCTTTAAAATTTTATTCAACCATTGCATTCAATACCTTAGTGAAATTTTTTTCTTTTATCTTTAATAATGCAATTATAAATTAATCTTAAAAGATCTTCTGTAATTTATTAAAATTTATGCTGCAACAGTACAGCTGGTAATGTATGTGATGAAATGAAACTAATAATATTTCTCACGTAAACTGAAATTGTTCGATTAAAAAATTAATTAAACTAGTCTAAAACAATTAAAATCTGAATAATTTTTGCTCGTTTAATTTAAAAGACAATTTTAAAATTTAATCGTGATAGTTTTATTCTCTCTCTTCCCGTTTTTGTCGTTATTAATTATGTATAAAAAATTATTATTTAAAAATGTTATTAACTTTCGTCTTCATTTCAGATTAATTCCCTTAAATTACCAAAAAAAAAAAAATGTTTGATGCTTTGTTTTAAAATTATTTTCTCTTTTTCTTAGCATCATACATTCTTAACTTGATAATATTTTGTAGATATTTTCAACAATTAGGTACTTTCACTTTGAGAAGAAGAAGAAAACTGAGGATGGAAAACGTGGACGTTGTTTATATGTTTTCTACACGTCCCAGTACATTTTTTGAGACCTCAGAAAATTGAATGCATAATTAGAAATGTTTTTTTACCACAAGTCTATACTGACGTGTTCAATTCTAATTTCTTGTTCTCATTTCAGTATGCAAATGATTAATATTAATTCATCAAGAATTACAGTGTAAATTTCACAAGATGAATCGTCCCTCATGTGTTTATTTTCATTTTCCCTCTACAAAGTACACAAACAATTTCGTCCTTGAAAATCTGATGACGTCATATGCAAATATTTAATTCTTCATAGCATACATGATTAATAATGAATAGAAATTTTGTTATGGCTTATAATAAAGTGTATAAATTAGAGAATAATTTCTGTAATGATTATAATTTTAGAAATGAAACATTCAAATCTGTATGCCGACGAACCTTTCGATAATTGCTAAAGGTTTAAAGTTTAAATAAAGTGTTAAATATTTCTTTCTACTTAAGTGTTAACTTCAGAAATTTTTGGATGATTCAATTGAAAATTCAAAAAAATGTTTCTTATAATATAAAAAAGCTTATCCTAAATTTTGTTGAGATAAGTCAAAATTTATCTCCCTACTATTAATTATTTTTTAGGATAATTCTGGATGGGAATAGAGGATTCTTGCTTAAAGTATTTTTTTAATAATATTTTGATAATAATTTGCTTTCTATATGGAAAAATTTCAAATCATAAGCTTTTATAATTCAATACACTTCATTTGTATTTATAACTTTGCTATTATTATTTGCTACAACTCTCTTTCTCTGTTTACGTATAATAATATTAAACAGGGATCTATTTTGCAGGCTAAGATTTGTTGCTTGCTATTAACAAAATAAAGCCTATAAATACGAATAAACAACTTTAAGTATGAATTTAATTTGAAAGTTTAGTCACTTCGTGATATCCATGAATTACGAGAATTCACTGTAATAACGCAAGCTCTTTTAACATGTTAATACAAACTTAATTTACAAATAAAATAAAATAAAATTTACAGATATTTTGTTTGTAAATTAAATATATGTTGACATGGATTTCTAGAGTTTTAATTATTTCTCTCCGTATTTAGTTAAAAAGTAAAATTGAACCCAAAATCATAAAAATAATCTTAATGTAATTATTTTTAATTGAATTAAATATTAATAAATAAAAAAAGTTTCTATAAATGATATTGTTATTTATATCATTAAAAAATTTACGCATTGTAATTTGGCATGCTTATTAATGAAAAATCAGTTACTTAACAGTTTTACAATAATTCAAAAGGAATTTTTGTTTGTTCTTAGTAATAAAATTATTTAAAAAGGAAAATTTCACCATATATATATATATATATATATATATATATATATATATATATATATATATATATATATATATATATATATATATATATATATATTTAATTTTATATAAGATTTTCTAATACACTTACTACCTATAGTAAAAAAATTCAGTACTTTCTTAAAGAAATTTGAATTTAAAATTTTCCAAATTATTTCTTAATGAGTTTATGCCAATCAAATAAAGTAACTTCAAATTATTTTCAGAAAATAAACCATAAGGTATTTTTTTAAATTTATCTGAAAATTTTTTAAATTCAATCAATAGATGAATTAGTTTTTTTATTCATGTTTTGAGTTTAGTCAAAAGATTAATCGATAATTTAAAAAATATTAAAATATTGATAGTTAAAAAATACTTAAAATAATGATATTGATTAATATATAAAATATTAATTTAAAATAATACTTGATAATATTGATATTTTACTTAATTATTATTTATATATATATATTTTTTAATTTTAATTAAATCGTGGCTTTTTTCAGAAATTCTTAAAAAACAACAGTATTAAAAAATAATACTATAAGTTGCATAAAATTAGTTGAGAGAAAAATTAAATTTGTAACATTTAATTTTTCTCCTCTTTTTTCAGACTAAAATTTTCCATCTTTTCTATCTATATAAAAATTTTTAAGATAAATTAATTAATGAGGGATAAAAGAATGCTACTTTTAGAAACCATTTTTTATTGTTCCAGTAACTTAACTTTAAAATAAAAGCAGTTTTTCCTAAACTATTTCACAAAAAGTGAGCTTTCATTGTTCTAAAGCTTAAAACCATATAATTTCCAAGTACAAAAAAAAAACTTGCATAGTTTCAGATTCTTCGCTTGAATAACTAGAGCTTCGAAAAGGTTATACAATATTCGCGTTTCGTTACATAATATCAAGTTTTTTTTTAAGAATTTGATTCAAAGTATTCTTGCAGAATAAATAAATATCATTTTGATTCGGAGTTTTATTTTTAATTATCCTAAAATTAGGCCAATATAAAAAAGTACATACATATAAATACTTAAAACGAGGGAAGTAAGAAAATCACAATCAAGAAACTTATATATATATTCAGTTAATAAAACTTATCTCTCTCGCATTATTGGAAGCAAGAACTAAAATCAAAATGGTAAGAATATTTGTTACTTATATTTCATATACACTTAACATTTAAATATAATCTAATTAACGAAAAATAATATGTTAAATTATTTATTGTTAATAAATCTCTATTTATAAAGATCCTTTAAAATAATTATTTGAGTAATTTGAATGAAAAGTTAAAAATTTATTATTACATTATTTTTAACATAAATTAGATATTGCATAGGGAATGATACTTTATATTTTAGAAAAATTAACTTTATTGTGTGGTATGGAATGCAATATTCACTGATTCCTATTTTATTGATTTCTACTACTAGAAAGAGATACTTCAATCTTGCTGCAGCATTGAATTTATGAATTTTTTATGCAATTTTATGAAAAGTATACTAATGAAAAACCAAGAAAAACATTATATTTTGAAAAATTGTGTTTGAAATAATCTAGTTGCAAAGAAATTAAAATATAAGTATTTTTTTTATGTTCTGTAATATTTGACTTGTTTATTTTTATAAAACTATTATAGAAATTGATGAATTAATAATTAAATTGTAAGTTTTATTATTTTATTTTATTAACTTTTATGAAACTTATAATGATATATTTAAATCAAAATAGTAAGCAATGAGCTAAAGATAATTTTTTTGTAAATATTTAATTAATATATATATATATATATATATATATATATATATATACACACACACATATATATAAGTTATATATATATTAATAAAGTTTAATTTTTTCTGGATTACTTAATTAATTATTCTTTATTTAAATAATAATAACTCCTTTTAATTTATTTATGTAATAAAAAATAAATAGAAAAATTTAAAAAATTCTTTAATAATTTACTATCTTTTCTCAATTGTTTGTTTTTGCTTTATTTTCATTTAGTCTAGAAATTGATAACATTTTTGTTACATCTTTTAAGAGATTATGTATTATCTGAAAAATTATATTATTAAAATTTCGTATGAATGTATTAATATTTCATACAGAGAATGCTTGTAAATTTACATACTTTGCATACCAATATGTGGCGTCGTAGCCTGGTTAATGTGGTAGCGAGTAGTTATCTGATTTGTTAGGTAAAGTAGTGAATTTGAATCTCGACCCATTCTAAAATCCGTGATGTTCTCGAATGACGGCTGGGGGCGCCAGTTTGAACATGTCGCGGTTGGAATGCCCTCCATGTGTAATTATACCTCTGGGAGAGGCAGGCCAAATCTGGAGGTTTTCATCTTGGTGCCTGCTTCTAAATTACGAAGACCATCCCACTTTCGGGATAGAAGATGGCAAAGCCACTGGGTCCTCCATCAGATAAAGTCCCATAGCTTGTTCCTCTTCTTGTAGTGCTGCAAAATTGAAAAAATATTTAAGCAGATTTGCATTATAATATTAATATATCATAAAGTATTAAGCAAATATAATAATATTTACTTTTATGTTCCAAATTAAAGAAAATTTGAACGCCTTAATTCATTATCTTACAGAAACTATCGATAGTTCTTTTTGCTGCTTTATGCATTGTCCTTTTGGCTACGTTTACTTATGGAGACGCAACAAATGAAACAATAGCTCGACATCACCACCATGGGCATCACCATCACGGTCACCATCATCATCATGGTCATCACCACCACCATGGGCATCACCACCATCATGGGCATCATCATCACCACGGGCACCATCACCATCATCATCATGGACATCATCACCATCATGGACACCACCATCATCACGGACACCACCATCATCACGGACACCATCATCATCATGGGCATCATCATGGCCACCATCACGGCCATCATCATTAAAATAACATTTGTCTTTAAATCAAATAGTTTAATAAAAAAAAATTCCCATTTCTGATAAAAATTATTCCTCTTATTCGCTTTTTAACATTATTGCTTGAAAGGAATGAATTATTTCTAAGATATACTATAAAAGAAATTTTTGGATATTCGATGGTCAATTGTTACTTTATTCAATCTCTTCATAAAACAAAAGATTTAAATCTCTCTATCTAAATGATTTGTAGTTGCCAAAAATACAAAAAAATATCCGTAATTGTTTGATACTTGTATAATAAGTGACATTGATTGATCATTTCATATATATCAGTTTAAAAATATTTAATGTATCTTTAATGTTTTAGTTCACATTTCTTCTGAATACATACAAATATTTCATTAGTATACAATTTGGTAATTGTTTTGAATTCGTCTTTCAAAATATCTTCTTTATGAATGTTAAAATACTATTACAGTAATTCAACACTATTTTCGAAATTTCTAAAAGATAATATATCTCAGACAATTATTTAGTTAAAAATAACTAATTTTACGTTATTTCAGTTACCGTATTTTTAGACAGTTTAATGATTCATAACACCGTCAAGCAATTAATACTAATCATATTTCTTATTTAAAAAGTTTTATTTAATTCTTCATTTTAAATTTTATTTGAGAGCATCTTAATTGTTTTGAAGAATGAAATTAAACTTAACAAATATTTAGAAATATCATTCACATATATTGTGCTTTCATTCATCAAACATTTTGCTTAAACTGAAAATGCATAAAATTGAATTATGTGACATTTGTATGGCACATATTAACTTTTACTAAACTAATACAGCCTCTTTTTTATAAGCAAATTTCATGTGCAGTAAATTTTTAAAGGAATATTTTATGTTACTTTTTATTTTTATTTTGAGGTTCTTTTAAAATGCGAAGTAATTTAAAAGAAACTTCTCTGAAAAATTTGAATTTTAGCAAAAGTATCTCCACAAGATAATCTTGCACTTTTTTTGTTTGATTAGGTTATATATGACATTTCTTTTATATTCAAATTTTCAAGAAAACCAAAATTAAAGGTATTGAATTAAATAATCTTTTAAGAAGAATTTCTTTAATTTAGACTAATAAGAAAGGCATTTAAATCTCATTTGTTAACAATGACCAAAAACACTGATTTTAACAATATATCTTTAGATTTTCTTAAAAGTTTTTTAAAATGCGCTAGAACGTTGAATTTCATTTTTTGTTAAAATAAGAATTTGCCATAAAATATTAATTTGAATTTGTCTAAAAAATCTAAAGCTGAAATAATTTTTCTTACATATTTTTTCATTTGTAATTTCAAAAATAATAAAAAAAGATGTAAACGCAGTATAAAAAAAAGAAATTTTGGTAATTAGATTTTGACGAGATTTTAATGGTTTTGGAAGACGTAAATATACACTCTTTTGCCAAAAAAATCGATAAACCAAGAAAGAAGTGATTGTTTTTAATGAAATTAAAAATGTGCTCAGCTCATACATAGATAATGAAATAATAAAAAAAAAAATCAAGATTTTAAGATCTATTCAGGGTTACAGCTTGAATGTTCAAATCACAGTAGTCGGTGGAACCACCTCTGACGGCGATATCTGCTCGTATACACCTTAGTGAAAAGTGATACAGGCTCTTAATGTTATTCTGCAATACATTTTGCCAGGTATCCACCAGTTGTAACCAATTTGAGGTGCCCGAATCTGGCACCCAAATTTGTCTCAGACATGATTGATTTTTAAAAGCTCTATAGACCTTGTTAAATAGAAAAAAATATTAAAGGCAAGAAGGCAGTCCAGTGATATGGGATCTGTATGGGACTTGGCATTATCTTATTGGAAATGGTCCCCCTGATAACATGCCGTGAAGGGTAACACAACTTGTCGTGGAATGATATCAACATTGAGCTGTTAAAGATGTATGGAAGTTAACTAGAGATGCCTGATGTCGTATGAGACAGTGCCTTCCACCGTTATGTTTGTATACCATCGTAAAACAAAGGCTGAGACCACTGACCCCGGCCTTTTCAAGAACAAACACGATAGCCATCTACTTCAAAAGTTAAGCTAAATTCATCACTGACCACTATGCGATACCAGTCACGAAAATTGGTTGCGACAGATGATTCCGCCGATGTTGTGAGGGTCAAAGACAGCCGCCTTAAAAGTCACTGTGAGCCTCGCCTCAGCCAAGCACCGTGAAATGGTACAAGCTACCACGGTGGTATGGAAGCGGCTATAGTTCGTTGAATAGTAAAACAATGATACCGTTGGAGTAGTTCGGGCCTGTCGAACAATCATAAAATCTTGTGAACCTTGGCCGTTCGGAGCCTTCCTTTTCTCGATAAGTTCCTCGCAACAACCATTGCTGCCCGCACCTTTGCGCAGTTGCGTCAATATGTTGCAGGTGACGACCCATAGCTAGGTATGACCACCCAGTTTCACGAATTCCGACAATGCGACCACGTTCGAGGTCACTTATAAAGGTCTTTGTAAGCGGCTTGATGATATCATTCGTTATTTCTCTAGAGAATCACAACGGCGAAAATGTAAAAAAAGCTTACTTTTTCGTCTCGATTACCGTTTTTATACTTAGCGAGTTTCTCCGCAGAAATCTGCGCTACGACCACAATTCATGTTCATTGACCTTGAAAATCTTATCAATGGCATGTCCAATGAAGATGTCTTTGCCTGCGAAACTACATCACACACTTGGTTCTTCGATTGTTTTGCAAAAGAGTGTATTTCAGTTTTTATTATACCTTATTCAGTAACTCGAAATTCTGCTAAATGAAATATATTTTTTGGGCCTAATCACTTTGATATCAAATATCTATAATATGAATGTTTAGATGAATAATTATGAAACTAAAATTTTATTTTTCAATAAGATGCTGAGAACGATTTAATATATATTATTTAAAAAATAAATAATTTAAAATAAATTATTTTGTGCAAATAATAATTGCGGGAAAACAATTTATTCTTGATGATTTATCGTTAAGTTTCATATACATTAGGATTTTCATTAAGTATCGAGAATGTATATTAAATTTATATAAAAATAATTTGTGGCATCATATTAAAAATAAAATTTTTAATAAGATTTAAAATGAAATCTTTTTATAATATGTTGCATATTTTTTGTTAAATACTATTTTTTTGAATATTATTTCACTAATTCCTGAATTATAATTTCACTAATAACAAAAATGTCGTGAAATAATAAGTCACAAACTTATTACTATTTTTATATACTCTGAAAAAAGAAAGTTTTTGTTAATGAATACGGAAATTATTTATCTATAATTAAAACACGAATCAAAATATCTGAAAAACAAAGTATCCACGTTTAAAACAAACATTGTATTAACATAAAGCTGCATTTAGTTTATGTTAATAATTTGTATACAATAAACATGCCTGCGCAAAACACAGGAGAGTTTTTTTGTTTTGCAAATATGTATGCTTAATTCTAAAAAAACATCTTTATTTGAGACATAACGTTATATTATACTTATTGAAAAAAAAAACGCTATTTGATATATATGTGTTGAAGAATAAAAAATCTAAAAATAAAAAACATTTTATATCATAGAAAAATGTAGCCTCAACTATCATGTATATTTGCAATAGTAAGCAAAATTTCCGAAACTATTATTTAGATGAAAATAAGAGAATTGTTATGATATTTAATATACTTTCGGTTTCCTTTCTTTTTTTGTATCTCAGCCAAGTTGTCTGCTTTAAAAGATTAATGAAAATGCTTTCAACGCATAAAATAAACCTGTTATAAATCATTCAAAAGATGCGATTAGAAATTATTATATACTTCATATGTCATTCAGGGAGCATATAAAAATTACTTAACAACAATTTTAGCTACTGTTTATCTTTCCTCTTGCCAGAGAAAATGTAGGCAAATTCATTAAGTTTTATTATAATTATATAAGATTTTTATTTACTCGGTCACTTTTTCTGATGAAATTAGTGAAAAATGAGTATCAATTTTTATGCTGTACAATCTGTACAATTAATTTTAAAGTAGAAATATAAAATAGGGTACGCTATTTTTTGTTAAAAAAGTTACAATTTTATTTTTGTTCTGAGTATTATTTTCTGAAAACTAAAATCATTTATGTTAAACAAAACTACAACTATTTATATCAAATTAAGATTAGTTTTTTTCATTTTTTTATCATACACTATCCAATTCGAAAAATTGCTACTTATATATTCCTACAGCATTACTAAATTAAAAATAATTAATTTTACATTGTAATCACATTTATCAAGGACTGTAGAGTGATTACAATATAAAAGGGTATCCAGTAATTTAAATTAATATTTATTGCTGTGACACACTTAAAACTTTACTCATTTTTTACTCATGTTGTACAAGAATAAATTCAAAATTTTCAAATCATAGTATATTTATAAATTTTTAAAATTAGAATAAACTGAATTTATGAAACGAAATTTCTATTTTATTAATAATATTCTTTTGATTTTAAAAGCTCAAGGAAACCAAAAATGGATTACATAAATAAATATTTACCCAAATTGTTACATTTTATGTAGAATAAAAAAAAACAGTCAAAATTAATTTTATATTCTGAAGTTAATAAATAACAGAGTAAGCACTCAATTTACATTTGTGTGCTTTTGAAATTGAGGGAAAGACATTATATCTTGTTACAAATGTGTTGACAAAAACTTTTTACATCATTAATAGGATAGATTAAATCATCTGTAATTTTCATTTTAAAAAAATTTACAGAAACCAAAACATTAAACAAATTTGTGAAAACAGAATCTTGAAATTTTTAAATTCATATAAAAAGTATAAATTAATCTCTTATGAGAATATATATTTTGGATTGAACCATTGGAATCAAAATATAAATGATTTCTCACAATTATTTGATGAATGAAAATTATAGTATGAATGTTTCTGGAGTGTAAGGAATATGTTTCAGATAATGGTATACTATGAAATAAGAAAATTCATAAGCAACAATTTAGTAGATTCTATAGTATATTTTAGATTGATTAATCTTCTTAGAGGACCACAAGGATTTTTTAAAGTGACATTATTTAGTCCAGTATATTTCCTATTAAATTAACTAAATATAATATTAATAATTAAAAAAAGAATATCATTAAAATTTTTTCTGTCATGAAATCTAAAAATTTAAATTTACTTAGCAGTTGAAATCATTTTATGTTCCCCTTTAACTTTTATAGAAAGAAAAGAATGCATAGAAAACTTTAAATTTACCACTATGCAGGTATATATATATATATATATATATATATATATATATATATATATATATATATATATATATATATATATATATATATATATATATATATATATATATATATATATATATATATATATATATATATATATATATATATATATATATATATATATAAAAAAACAATTATATTTCCGCGGGTCATTTCTTATTTTTCATTTCAATATATAACCTATATAGTGTGGATAGGCAAACATTTTTCATGTTTTAGTAGTAACTGAAAAGAAAACGTATTAAATTATAAGAAAAAGTTCTATTTCATTATTGATTAAAGTAATGCGGTTTACGATATATAAGCTAGGAGCTCATGACGTTTAGAAAAATATTGGATAGAAAAAACCTAAATGAGATTTATGGCAAAATCTAAACTAAGCCAGGTGGTTGGAACTTTTCCTTGAGGTTTTTCTATTGCAAGTTATATTTCTAAAGAGAGAAGAAAAATGGAAACAGGAAAGAGTATAATTACTCAGCAATAATATTGATATAAATTACTTTCTTTTTCCCAAAAAACATTGTAGGCTTAGAACATGAAACATCATCATCATCATCAATGGCGCGACAGTCCTGTGTGGACCCTGGCCTTCTCAAGGAGGCGACACCAGTCCCTTCTTCTGAGTGCGACACCTTTCCAGTTTCTGACGTTGATTGACTCGAAGTCCTTCTGGAGGCAGTCACTCCACCTCAGTCTTGGTCTTCCTCTTCCTCTGACACCCGAGGGCTTTGCCAAAAAGATTTTCTTTGTAGTGCGGGTGCCATTCATCCTCATAATATGCCCGGCCCATTTCATCCGTTGGATTTTTTGTAATTTCAGGATGTCCGGTTCTCCGAACAGCCGGTATAATTCAGAGTTTGTTCTTCTCCAGGCTCCATTGTCGTAGCTGCCGCCAAAGATGGAGCGCAGAATCTTCCTTTCGAAAGTTGCGAGTGTCTTTTCGTCGGCCTGGGACAGGGTCCAGGTTTCAGCGGCATAAGTGAGAACTGACCTGATTAAACTTTTGTAAATCAGCAACTTGGTGTTTCGTCTTATGTAGTCCGATTTCAGAAACTTCCTTAAGCCTTGGAAACATCTATTGGCTGCAATTATTCTCTTTCTAAATTCTGGAGAAATGAGATTTTCAGAGTTGATATCTGAGCCTAGGTAGGTGAAAGAGTTCACCTTTTCGAATTTGTACTCTCCAATTCTCGATATGCGTGGATTAGAACATTAAACAGAATACATTAAAATTTAAAGATAGATTGTTTATGTTCAGTAGCATATACATACGTTAAACATTTCTTTAGAAGAAAAATATTTACCATCCTGCCATTTTAAATATCATGTCTTCAAAGCAATTTCCTGAAGAATGTTAAAATCTACGTATCCATATCAACTAATTGAGAGTAATCAGAATTCTGTCAATCGTTTCTTTCGTCTATGATTTTCCATGGTTAAATCATTATATTCATTAGCCAAAATCATTAATATTGATGGCATTGAATGAATAATAATAGCTACTAGAGGAGGACATCTGACAGAGAATTTTACATCTAATAGAGTTAGCAATATTTTTAATCATTTGCTCAATTTTAATACTAATCAGTTGATCAACTTTAATTATAAATATATTAAATTAATATCAAGTTACAAATTTTGCTTTATAATGTATTCTATAAATTATTAATATATTGGTATGTGATGAATATCATAAATAAGAAAATTAAATTATATGTATTTTTATTGAAACGGAAACTGAAATTTTAATAATTAAAATGATTAGCAGAAAATTAATAAAGTTTTGATTAATTTTAATCTTTCCAAATTTACTTTACTAATGTATTTAGAAATAGCATACACATTAAGTTACAGATGTATTCCTCAGAGAACATAAGATACGATAACACATTTCTCGATTTATAACAAATGGTATTTGAAAGCTGATTTATTGATAAAATAATCAAGAAGTAAATTGAAAATGTCACACCATAGTTAAAATACAAAAATATTTTCTTTAGATATAATTTTGTGATTTGTATATTTCTGTTATATTTACAAATATTTTTTAATTTTAGGTTGTTAACCACGTTTGCGCTTTGTCGAAAATTCTTAATACTATAAATATGTTAAATAAATTTAGTTCAGTTTTTTCTTGAAGACTTGAAACTTTCAATACCTCAATAGACTTGAAACTTTCAATTGTTTGTTATTATTTGAAAAAATTAAAATATAATAGGGAGGAATGTTTCCCTCATCAGCTTCTTAAAAGAAAACATTTTCTGCAAATTAAGAAATTTATTATATTTTTACAACATATTTTTATTTGTGTTAAAAGGAGACAAAAGTTGATCCAAAGTATCTAGAGAAATGTCATTTTACTTGGTTGAATTTAATAGAGCATAAAGAGAAGAAATTTCATTTTGTCATTTTTTAAATTTTATGAAATTTTATCTTTCAACTTCTTATGAATTTCTTGTTATAAGTTAGGAAGTGACGATGAGTACTAAGTACCATGTTTTACTTTTTTTTTTTTAGTTTTTGATACAGCGGGTTCAGCTTAGAGTTTTATTTATAGTAGCATTTGTGAGTTTGGATTATTTAAATTCAGCCAATTAAAATTTAAAACATTTAACTCATTTTCTTTTAAATAATAAAATAATTTATAGAGAATGAAATTAATTAAAAATATTTTATAAATCGTACAGACATCATTATAAAAATACTCTCAACTTAAAGTTTTTCAAGCTTATATAAAATTTACTTAGTATCTTTAAATTAATTAAAATGTTACATTAAAAATGTAATTTCAATAAAATTTTACACACACAAATCTTTATATTGAAACTATATTTTTAATGTTGCATAACAGTAACGACTGTATGCTGTCTGCTTGTTTATTTTATAAATAATGCAAAAACTGTTGAAAATAATAATTTCTCTCATCAAGATTTTAATAATCATTTTAAAAGTTGACAGATAGCTGATTTTCTTTCCGTAATCTAAAAAAATACATTAATGCCTATTATCGGGATTTAAAACTCCAAAACTGTCATTCACTGAGCTCTAATAAAAATAGTTATAATTTTTTGATAAAAATTTCTTTATCTAAAATTTAATCTCATATTTGAAAATTACTAAGAATAAATAAATTGATTAAAGGACAGACAATAAAAATTTCAGTTTAAAATTTTAAGCCATGGAAGTATAATTATTTCCCGATTTACAATTATAATGTGGATAATAATTTACTGTTTAAGAATATTTTAAACTTTAATTAAAAAGAGTGGAAAACTAAATTTCTTCATTTCTCTAACCACAAAATTTCTATTCTAGAACTACAAATAATAAAATCTCAGCATTAATTTTTCCTTTAAGTTTCTTTCACTGTAACATAAAAGGACATTTGAAAAATTATATATAGTAAAATAAATGTTCTCATAAATGTGAAAATTTTTCTGCAGATTAAAGCAGGAAATTTATGAAACACATTCCTCAGAATTTTCGAAACACTGCTTTATTTTTTTTGTATAAGCATTATAATATACTTGTTTTAATTAATTTCATATTACAACCAAAGTTTTTAAGGAACTCACAATATTTATTAGAAAAAAAACGAGCCCTAAACCGAATATAACATTTTTAATAAATACCTTGGAGATATAAAATTCAGAGATAAATTTCTTAAGTGGAAGTAACTTCCAGATAAATTGTTAAATTAGATTATTTCTTGAATGAAGTAAACAAAGTAATGTTTCAGTCAGCATGAAGTAAGCAAATTGAGTAATGAAGTAAACTAAGTGTATCTCTAGACCAGGGAGAAAAAAATTTCGTGCTATGCGTAATTAACAATCAAAAGACATAGATTTTCAAATATGTAATTTTTTGCTTACTTCTTTGTGAATTTAGTATTTTTTTACAAGAAGAGAAACTAATGTTTTGAACATGTGATAAGTTTGTGGTAACTAAATCTTTAGAGACTGTTAATTATTTTTATGGGAAATTAAATGTAGGTCTGTACTAATGGTTTATATGAATAGTTGAAACAATTGTAGTGCGAGAAATCAAGTCAAACATTTTTTTATCATTTCCTTCTAGAATAATATTTTCCGTAATATTCAAAATTCAGCAGAATCAAAACGGAGAGAATTATAATTCTTTATTTGATAAAATAATATAAATTAATATAATAAGTGAAATTAGGAGATTTTTAATAGTATATAAAAACTGTTGTTACCAAATTGTTATTCAGATAATTTAATTAACTTTCAGATTCTTAACAAATATTCATATTATAAAATGCTTAGAGTACTGTGATTCATGATGAATTTTAAGAATTAAATTGAAAAAATAAGAATTTTAAAAATTTGATATTATTGCCTTCACACTAATATATATTTAATATTTTCTAAAAATTGTTCGTAATTGCAATGTAAAAATGTATGTCAGTTTTTCAGTTTTAGATTTGAAAATGAGCTGAAATAAATTTTGAATATTTTAATGAATTAATATTATTAAAAATATTGGAAAATAGTTAAATTAATGTATCAATATATTTAAAGATAATGATGGGAAATGAAAATATTTTTAAAATAATAATAAATCAACTATTTGACAAAATTCACATGTAATTATAGTTTAAAATGTATGTAAATATATATATTTTTTATTTTATAAATTTTTATTTTTATGAGCATATATATGACGCGCAGCATTTTGAGAACAATATACAAATTATATTGTACACAGATACTAATAAATATTATATTATTATTTAAAAAGGAAATATTACAGCAATTATTTTAGAGTACCATTTGATTTTCTCCCAAAAAAATTCTAAAATAACTACGATAATTATTTTAGAATTCAAGGGTAATAGTAAATAGTTGAAAAAAATAAAAAAGTTAATGTATTTTTTAATAAATTCGTCTTGATTTATTAAAGCAGTATATAAGTGTGAAATTCTGTTTTCGGTCATATTTGGTTAATTGATTGCAATTTGTTCTCTTTCAAATTATTTTTTTCTGTGATATATAAATATAAAGTGGGATGCAGGTGGTGGGGTGGTTTATAAATTTGTTAAATTTTCGATGTTAAGTTCTTTGGCAAATCGGTTTCTAAAGAATTTTTTAATGTTCAGAAATATTACATTTTGTTACATTATTTTTCTTAATAATATATCGAAAATTATAATATTCATAATAACTTTGTATAAATGAATATTACTTTTTTAAGATATTTAAAAATGTGTAGTGAAAAAACAATATTAAAATTTTCACAAATTCTTGTCAAAACATACAAAGTAAACAAATTTTTAGTTGAAAAGCTTATGAAAAGCTTCCATGAAATTGTTCACACAATACAAAATTTTTAGAATAGAATTTGCATTCTATTTCAATATCTTTCATAGATATAAAGCTACTATTAGGCATATATTTATGTAATGTGTTTTTCTTTGGCACATATTTAGATATTTTTATTTTTTAATATAAAGTCAAATATTTCAATTTCTAATCATATGTTAAAGACAAATTACTATTTTTCAAGTTAGTATAATGAAATTCAATATATTTTAACAAGGGGGGTGTTCGTAACTTATGAGGATTTAAATTTATAAGCAGAAATAGAGAACTGACATCGAAGCTTGCATCTTCGCTCACAAAATTTATGGTTATTTCAACCATGAAAAAAATGTTTAATTAAAATATAAAGTACATAGTAAGAGAATAATTATTGATAGAAAGCAAAACTTCTACAGAAAGTTTATATTTTAAAAACGCAGTAAACATTTTTTTCTTTTAATTATTAGTACAAAAAAAATCTGTATTTTTATTATAATGATAGGAGCTCTTTTCTATGCCTTTATTTCAAATGTCAACGTTATTTTTTAGAAATCGTCATCATTTTTCTTTTCATTACTTCCTCATTCGGAGAATATTTAACTTAGAAGCTTGACATCACCACTATCATAGTCATCAACATGGGCATTATCACCCCTATCAGGTTATCAGCATCATCATGGTCCTTATCATTATCATCGTAATCACAATCATCATGGTCAACATCATGACCATGGACAACATTATCATCATGACTAACATCATTCATGAATATCTGCTTTTTTAAAACACAGATAATGTTTTAGAAGAAACAAAAAATAAAAAGTTCCTGCAGGAAGTTTGATTTTTATTGTTAGTTGCAGAAACTTGGATGTAATCAAACACCAAGCTTCATAATGAATTAAAATTTTCATTAATGTTGCTATAGCCAGTATTGAAGTCTATTATCCTCACATCTAAAAGCTAAGCATGGAGGAGTGAAATAGAATGAACAAATAACTCTTTAATTGGTACGATATGTATCAAGCAAGTTACGAATGTGCTTATCAGTATAACAAAAAGTTACAAAAATTGAAATAATATGAGTTTTACGAGTCGTAATATGACGTAATGTTGAACCAATTAATCAAAAGAAGATTAAAACGATCTTTTGATAGATTCAAAGCCAACGAAAAACTGACATTTATACAATGTATGCTTATTTTTCACCAGCATACAGATCTCACAATGATTTCCCAGATATGTTCAACAACAGCATAGCCATTTTTTGTAAAACAATTTTCAGTTCTGTAAGAATGATTTTTTAAGAGATATTCCAAAGATTTTCAATAGGATTCAGACAGGTTCAATACGATAACTATTCCATACAAGCAATATCCTCAGAATACAGTTGTCGATGATCGCTTTAACAGAGCATGCATTATTGAACATTAATATTGAAGCAGGAGCAGCCAATGCGATGTTTAATTTCGAAATGGAATTTAGGACATTTTCATACGTAAAACTGTCAAAACAATTCCATGTGTAGATCAGTACGATAGCATCATGCATTCTGGAAAGGAGTCCATGATAATGCTTTCTTTCCAGAGAGTGCATATTTCTTTATACTTTTAGGTAGACCACATGAATCCTGTGCTTTCCAGACTCTTTCACATTTGTTGTTGGATTGCAGTTCACGTTACTTTCAATTCATGAGTAAACACAACATTTTCCAACTCAAAGCTCAAATAACATGTTGGATACTTTCAGTCTTCCATTGGTTTTTGAGGGCTTAGAAGTTTAATCAATATTAACACTGCTTATAAAAATAATTCTGTGAATGTGGTTAATTCTATTTTCTAAATACATTGATAAATTCAATCGTGCTACTGTGATGTGAAGATGAATTTATTATTTAAATAAGGAACACATTTATTGATATTTCTAGTTCAAGGAATATATTACCTAAATTTCAAAAGACTTATATGTTCATTCCCTTCTGCATGACTTCATAACTAAAATAATGCTGCGTGACTTAAATTAAAATTTATACATAAGGTAGTAAGTTAAATTTTTCTAAAAAGTTTGTTTCACACTTTATAATCAATAAATATTATTAATTATAATTGTATTGTGTGTGTGTTGATATAAATATAAAATCGTAATTTATTGCGGATTATAAGTAATGGCAAATATAAAAATCATTACAACAAACCAAAGCAAAAAAAAAATTGTTAAAGATTAGTTCTGACGTCTGTAGTATGCTTTAAAACATTCTGGTAAAAGCAAAAGAAACTTTCATTGCTTACATTTCCAAAACATCACAATCCTTGTTTCATTCACTCAATTTGTCACGTATTATTTTAATGTTTTTATCTTCATGGCGATATTCCCCTAACATTAATTTTCTTCTTCTTTCTAATCTCCATGTCTAGGAATATACTAGACGAGGTCCACGAGTCAATTTACTTTCAGAAAGTCGAAAACAAGCGTAGGTGACCTATATAGGTTTTCACGAGACAACCACAGGCACTTAAATATATGTGCCGGTGATGCTAGTTCATTTTGACATTTAGGACAATTCGGATGCACATTGAGATCTCTCTCGAATGTAAGTCCTTTCAGGTGTCCACTGAAGAATCGGGAAAGTGTTGTCTGAACATATCTATCGCAATCAAAAACAAGGGGTCTTCCAGGACAATCTGCTTGATACCAGGGATGACTCGGGGGAACAAACCAAATTTGCCTGTCAGCATGTCTTCTAATGGAATACAATTCAAGATATGTCAGTGAATTGGTAGCTGGTAATGGTTCTTCAGAACCCTTCTTCGCCGGAACGTCTGCCATCTCATTCCCCAATATGTCAACATGCGAAGGAATCCACTGAAGACATTAATTCTATCATCAATATCAATCCTTCCTGATTATGTATCCTGGTTATAGTATTTGGTCTGAAAATATTGAGTAAAAGAATAAAGCTGATGGGAATTAAATATTTTTTATTGTTATGTGGTGTAAAGGACATTAATCTTGAGGTGATTAATATTTTTGCACATTCTATTCCACTTTTGAGTGTGAATCAACTGTTTTGATTGATCGCTGCTTTTAACTGAAGTTTCCAGCTAATGATATCATTTAATCTTTATACATACAGGAAAAGGTACAGTTAGAAAAAGCATCGTTTTTGTAATTAAATGGAAGAAATTTCAATTTTAAACCGAAAGTACTACCATGTTGATAAGGATTACCACATTAATTAGTACTGCACGTTTTGTTTGATGTTTATATAATAAAGTGTAGATTCTTGAGAGAATTCCACAAAAAAGGCGAATTTATCAATCTGTTGAGTTTGAAATAACAATGAATTTTTCTAGTACTCCAAATGCTATATTTTGAATCCCATTTACTAATTCATTAATGTTATTTCAATGAGATAGACATACTAAAATTCTAAAAATTAATAGAATTGATATTGTGATAGAGTGTGTGATCGGATAACAAACATAATTTTCTACAAGACTATATTGACTTTTCGAATTGTTACTTAACCGATCATCGATTTACCATAGATTTTTTTTATGAAATCGATGAATTCATTCTGGAGACCCTAAAAATTAAATTTTAAAAATGTATAATTTATTAGTAAGTTTATTAAAAATTAATACATACTTACACTCTTGTATATTAATCAGTCCTTTTCATTTTTTGTTTATGAGGCATTAAAGAAGATGTCCAATGTCGTTTGCTTCTCTCTTTTTTAAAGACTTTCTGGAAGTGATTAATAGCATTGTCGTTGTAAAAATCCCTAACATTACTGATATCAGCTTGATTTGGGTGCCATTCTGAGATCATTACTCTGACAGCCTCCCACTTCTTCAGCAAATGAACGAGGGGGAAGGGGTATTCAAAATGAAACCAGTTTCGGTTTTGAATAAAATTAAAACCGAAACTGTAGGTTTTCTTTACTATGAATAATTTACTGGGAAAAATTTTCCAGTATAGAAGTTTGAAGTTTAATAGGTAAGCAACATAGTTCAAGAGAGATGGAAAACGATTTTTCATTTTTTGGGTTTGGCAACCCTGCACATCAGGCTCCGACAGCCGAGAAGTGTTCGTTAGAATTCATTTTAGTTCATTATCCGAATATGTATTCGTTGTCCGAACACAAAAATCTTTCTTAAAATTGTTCGCTGTCTGATTTTTTCGCTGTCAAAATTGTTCGTCAACGGCTCTACACTGTATTGTATATTAGCAACATGTTCAATATTTTTTAATGCTTTAATCACACCATTTACAGTAGTAAAATAATTTATTAACTGTAATAAAATATTTTGTTACTGCTATACGAATATAATTTGAAATTATTTAGGTTTTGAGTTTATAAGAATATATCTGCAAAAATAGATTTATTTGTTTTTGTTTTGTAAACAGTAACACACCGTCCGAAATTTAAATAATAACCATCCGAATTTAGTGTAACTTTATCTAAATTATATAATTATCTCAATAACAAGACTATTTTAAATATTTTGACTACATTTTCGCTTTTGAAATAAATTATGTGCTTTAATTAAAAAAGCAGAAATAAAGTAATCATCGTTATTGTTTCGTAAATGACAAATAATTCTGGATAAAGCTCGCTACAGTAAAAAGAGATGAGCTTTATTCAGCCTGACTAAGAAAAGGAATTCAATAAAAAGTAAATATTTATATTAAACTCAGTTAGAAACACAAAACAAATCGGCGGAAATATTTAAGTCTGTGTACAGTCAATGAACACAATAAAAATTTAACCCTTGAATGAAGCCGAGCAAATTTATTAAGAAAATCCGAAAAGAAATACCGTTTTGGTTCAGTTAGCAGGGCTGCGAGAAGTGATAAAAAAGGATGTCTTTATATTTAATGGCTTCTTATTTTATTTTCTTATTTTACTCTCGAACTTGACGACAAGTATTACTTATTAAATCAACTACTCGCTTGAGTAATTATAGCACATTCTTGATGGAACTATTTAGTAATTTCGAAATAATTTATCAAAGAATTTGTTTATATGAAATTGTAAACAATCAGTGGAAGACATTCTGAACGAATTTTTCATCTGCAAAAAAAAAAAAAAAAAAAATGTAAAAGATTTTTCTTAGTACCGTTGTATTGTTTTTCGCAAAAAAGGCTTACGCAAACTTAGAATTTATTTCAGTTTAACAGAATAAATCGCAATACGTTTAATTGTTTTATTTTTTCTTACACATAAAAAAATAAAGAACTGGCTTCAAACGTTTCACGTTGAACACAATGTGAATCTTTCGTTAATGAGAATAAAGCATGTGGATTTTAATTTGATTTATAAAATAAAAATTATTTTGGTATTGAGAGAGAAAAATTTTTCGTTGTTGTTGTTGTTGCTTATGACACTTGGACAAGCCAAGCTCGCTATGCCTTTGGCAGTGCGAATTAAGTCAATCGAGAGCGTCTTTCGTTTGGATCAGAGCACCACGAAGGTGAAAGTACGACTTTGCTCTATTAAGGTGCCTCGTAATTTTGAACCACAGTCAGGTGACGAGGCCACACCTGAGCTAGCACCCTCCTCTCCACATCCACGCCACACCAGCGGAAGGACTTTGGACGTCACAGATTAATGTGGACACGTCCCCACCCCACGGAGCTCCAACAACCCAGTGAAGGAGAGTACACCGTGGTCACCCTCCCAACCACTGCTTGCGGCAAATGATGCTTCATTTTGCTGAGCTTACGGGAAGCGGCGTGAAGCTACTGAGCCACTGGAACTCCAAATTTTTCGTTCTTTGCAGTTTAAAATGCATTATTTATAGATTAAATGCAACGCACATGAGCAATCCTAAATCCAAATATGTTTATATGTCATTGAAACAAACTGGTATAAATATCAATTACAGCTAAAACTGTTGTTAAATACATAATTTATACCTTTTATGTGGTTGAAAGAAAGTATATATGCATTTAAAGCCAAAAGAATCCTGCGAAAAAAGTATATATAAAAAAAGTTTATATAGAAAAAAAGTGCCGCAAAAAGTATATAAAATAAAGTATGTATAGAAAAAAGTATATATAAAAAGTATATATAGAAAAGTATATATATATATATATATATATATATATATATATATATATATATATGCATTAAAGCCAGAAGTATTGCTGTTTTAGTGTAAGGGGCCTTAAGTTTTATTCAGGCACTGCTTAGATGAAATTTCATTTAGTTTTTTGATTACCAGATTCTTAAAATTTTTTAAAAATACATTATCTTTCTCTAAAAAAATTTAATTTTAATGGAATCTTTATATGTTGCAATAAAAATCTTTTGCTAATTTTATGCATCTACACACAAAAACAAATATGGAGATTTTGTTTTTGTATGTCCATAAACTGACAACTTTTATGATAATCATTTTAATATATTGCTTGAGTATTAGTCAGTCTAAAGAATGAGTTCGATATGATGTTTATTTAAAATAATAAAATTGTTTTCAAGATTAATAAGTTTAAAAATAAAAAAAAGTGTTTCGAAATTAACAACACTCTAAATGCTTAGAAATGGAATCCAACAGCTGTAGTCTTGGAAAATTTTTATCATTCAACATAGTTGATCTTACAAAAAAAACTTATTGCCTTATTCAGATGTGTCGAAAAAAGAAACGTAGAAAACTCCCAAGCTCTCACCCTAACAGATAAGCAAGCATGAATGCAACATCCATCTTTTATGTTCAACAATGGGTTCGAATATACCATTTCTTTCGCTAATACCTTCTATTCGGAAAAAATGTGTATCACTTAACCCATGAAATTAACAAGCTTTGAAGTTAAACTACTTTAAAATTTTACAAACTACTTTAAAATTTTCAAAATCTTCTCTGTTTAGTTAAAGAAGGAATATTTAACTTTTGGTTAAGACTGGAATCAGATTGGTCATATTGAAACATGGAAATCTCAAAAAATAATTTGCTATATATATATATATATATATATATATATATATATATATATATATATATATATATATATACACAATTTCGCATATTTTTGTGCTATACTTGTACTTGATAAAGATCTTTCTTAAAATTAAAAAAATCATGATATAGATTCAGCTTAAGCGAATGTTAAAGTTAACAGTGTTGTTTTCTACAGTTTTTTTCATATAGACAAAAAAACAAACATAAAAGTATGATTCTATTTAAATCTTAAAACTATTTTCCACAGTTTATGTTAAGACACTTATTTCTAAAAATCCAAAAGATATTTTTTCAACAAAACTAAGTTTTAGCAATATAGTTTTTAATGCTAAGTATTTCCTAAAAGAAATACACGAAGAATTTTATAAAAATATTCATTTCATTTTGTTTCAAGGATATTTAGAAATGTATATATTTCTCGTTTTAATCTGCTTATATAAGACTTTTCTTAGAACAAGCATTAACTGGATTTGAAGGAATGAGATCACATATATGTTCAGTCCTTTCTCAGCATATATTGTTACGTTAAAAAATAAAATATATTGTTACGCTAAAAAATATATTTTGCTCCACATTATCTTTTTGGACAAGTATATTTATTTTCACAAAAATTGGTTTTCTTCCAATTAAAGTTATATTGCTCTTTAGATTTCGAAACAAAGGTTTTGAATCATTGGTTTTTATTTTAAAAAAAAATATTAGTTTTTAAACTATTGGACAAAAAGCTATATGTAAAATTTACAAGATTTTTATCAATGTTTTTTAAATTTTCGTTCAGATTTTTTTCCATAGTTTTGAAAAGTAAGTGAGAGAATGCGGGGAAAATTCTTCCCGATATTTATTTTCAGAAAATATTTATTCCTGTTTAAATGAAGTTTAATTGAAAGTTTAATTTTTATATAAAATCTATGTTACAAAAAAATATTATACAGTAAAGTAAAGATTATACAATTTTCTGAGAATATATAAATTATATAGATTGAGAATATATATTGCTTGAAATTATTTTTATTCCTTAATATTGTAAAAATGTGTGTGTGCATGATTCACGTAAAGTAAATGCCAGTGTCTGCATTTTGCTTTCTAAAAATTGTTCTTTGAAAAAAATGTAGCATATATATGTATATATATATATATAAATATATATATATATATATGTATATAAATATATACATGTATATATATATATATATATATATATATATATATATATATATATAAATATATATATATATATATATATATATATGTATGTATATATATATATATATATATATATATATATATATATATATATATATATATATATATATATATATATATATATATATATATATATATATATATATATATATATATATATATATATATATATATATATATATATATATATATTAAAATAATGTGAGAAATGTTTGGATGGAATTTTTCTTTGAAAAATTTTGCCACGAAAATTTTTAATATACGCTACGTAGAACATGAGAATTATTAAAATGCTATGAAAACCATGCAATACTTCATACCTACTTTGGGTACTAAGTATTTAATTTATAAATTCAAGGAAATTTTTTTATATAGTTATGTTTTACATTAATATTATAGCTAATGTACTTATATGCTATTAAGAATTTTTCTATTAATTGTCTTATAAAACGTATGTACTAAATATTATATATTTGTTTTCTTACATATTATATAAAAAATCGGTAATATGTTTCACTAAATAATAGTTGATGTGAAAAATTCCAGATTTTTACCATTAATATTATATTTATATCCTCATAAGTAAGCCATAAGCATAGATTAGTACAGAAACAAGAAAAACTTGTTTGATATTTTAAATAGAAATTTTATTTAAATGATATAATCATGCAAAGTTTATATTTTTATTAGAATAATTGCTAACAAATTTGTTGTTTAAGTATCAGATGATATATAAGCATGAAAATATGAATTTGAACACGATACTTGACATCAATTTTATTAGTAACAAATGTAAATCAATTCTATGAAAATAGGATAATATTTATTATCACTAATGGCCCATTTAAAGACAATTGATCATCAAAAAATAACAATACATCTAGAGAGAGAGAGAAGGAGAGGAAGAGAGAGAAGGAGAGGGAGAGAGAGAGAGAAGGAGAGGGAGAGAGAGAGAAGGAGAGGGAGAGAAAGAAGGAGAGGGAGAGAGAGAGTGAAGGAGAGGGAGAGAGAGAAGGAGAGGGAAAGAGAGAAGGAGAGGGAGAGAGAGTGAAGGAGAGGGAGAGAGAGAAGGAGAGGGAGAGAGAGAGAGAGACAGCAGGAGATTTAAACAAGTGTGACAAGTTCATTTCTTCATAGAAATAATACAAAGTACAAAAAAATCAAGAGCCATGTCGATACGACATAGAAGTTTATTCAGGAAATCATGGTTAGCAATCAAACTTATTTGGCAACAGATTTCCTCCTAGGCCACTAAGAGAAATTGAGAGTATTTGTTTAAGCCATGATTTGTTGGAACTGTGATTTTTGAGTTCTTCGTAGGAAAAATACCTGAAGATGTTCTTTAATAGGCATTTAACATTATTAAAAGTAAGTCCGGAGCTAGATTTCTGGAGGACACGGGTACTCTTTTTGACAAAAAATCGATCTCCTCATTTTCCTGGATCCCAATTGTGGGAAGGAATCCATTTGAGAACTTCAACCTTATTATTATTAACAAAACAGTTGAGGAGATTTAAACAATTAAAGATGCTTAAAGTTCGAGGCTGCTGGGTTTATTAGTTGCTTGAGTTGAGGTTTTTCTATCAGATAGTAATAAAACATTCGAAAAAAAGTCTAGATACGGCCTATGTTGTGACACGGCTTGTTGAATGGCTGAAATCTCCCTATTGAAATCTGATTTGTGGATGCTGACTGGAGCTTAAAAGCAAAAAAATGTTCACAGGAAATAACAGGACGGGCGTTAATACAACCGGAAATTAGATAATCTCAAAATTGTTACATACTTGTGGTATTTTATATTTCTGTCATCGGTATTTTTTATGAATCTAGAGAATTGTGCATCAATGGTTTAAAAAGTGTATAATTGAAATCTGAGGAATAAAAAAGCATCTTTATTTCCCAAACTTCAGTCTTATTATCAATCAGCACTTTTGGAATATTACTGAAAGCTTTCTTGACAATTGAACGCGATATTATTTAAATGATAAGACACTTTTAAACATATAATTAATGTCACAATGATATTAAATTAATGTCTTACAATGACATTGTTTTATTAAGTATCTTTGCTTTAAAATTTGTAAGTTTTTTATGAAACAATTATCAAAAGCAACACGTTTGATCAGAGGTTTGTTGATGGCAATGGTAAAAGCCAGTAAAAACTTATGAAGTTCAACACATCCTTAAAACAAAAAGATTGCATTTGTTTATATATGAAGAATTAATAGGTTTAAGAAGTGCATTTTTTATTTTTCTTATGTAAACGAGCATATTTAATGTTCTCATTTGACTTTTTCTATTTGTTGGGTTGTTTTATCTTAAAGAAATGGAAAAATATTTTTATGCAGTACACGTATCTAAATTTGAGTCTTTAGTTGAAAGTTAAAATCATAGTTTCTAATATAAGTCTGAGATTGAGAAAGATAGAAATACTTGCTTTATCTCCAACAATGATCCAATTGTGGAGGTGTTGAATGGAAGAGCGAAAGGCTCCAGAGTTCTCCAAAGTCACTTTCATGGAGAATAGCTTCAAGGCCAGGATCAATTGCAATCAATTCATTTTTGAAGATTGATGGGAAATCACGGTTGCGGAACCAGATTGACAAATTATACACCGGTTTCTCAATGTAGATGCCCCAACCAGCATGATCACCTAGTCTAATGCCGTCTGTATAAATTTTTATAGCATTATTAGTAATTTCCTTTATGATCTCCAAAACCAAACCCTTAAGGTGAGATGGGATCAGGTCCTTCTTGGTGATCAGGATAAAAAGGTCCAAAAGGAAATGAACTATGAAAGAGACTAAGACAAGATTTTAACGAGTGCGGCTCAACATCTTCTTAAGGCTAATGCAAAAGCTTATAGCACAGTTAAAATGACTGTTTAATATAAATATTTGATTTGAGCACCAGATATTTAGGTAAAGGGAGATCTTATTATATCCCTTGCCCGAGGAAGACCACCAACAAGATGACTCGTTGACACTGAAAATGACATCAAGATACTGAAAGTTAGTAACTGGCAAAGTGTCGCTCTGGACAGATTGGGCTGGAAAAAGCGTGCTGCAGAGGCAGCTAAGATCTATAATAGGTTGTTACGCTATTAAAGAAGAAGAATTCTTATTATACTGACCATAGTTAGAAAATTTGTTGAGATATTGAATAAGGTTGGTTTTTCTTCTAGTTTGAAGAGGTTTGAAATTAGTATCATAGAGAACAATTTCAATTGGGAAATTACGTCTCAATCCAGTTATGATTTTAGCAGCACTGAGTTGGACTCTTCTCTAATTTGTCCAAGTTGCAACAACTGAGATGCAACAATAAAGTGAAAACTCATACACCAAAATGGGTCAATTAAATGTCACATATGTATTTCTCTAACGGATGGCGTCGGCATCCCAGACTTTACAAAAGCAATATATTTAAGAATATTTAATCTTTTTATGCTCTTTAAGACAATATGTTCGATGTGCTTATTTCTTGTACATTCTGGATCAAAAATATACTCTAGGTATTTAGGATGCATTGCCTAAGCCAAGTCTTGATCTTTTATCGTTAATTTTGGTTGATAATTGTATAATTTTTCATTGATGATAAAAAAGGTAAAAATAGATTTAGCAGGAATGAAATTGAGTTTAAATTCTGAATCATTTAAAATTTTACAAAGAGAAAAATTCAGAAACGAAATAGAGTATTTCATAAATGCGTTTGTTATTTTTTTTATAAAGGATATAAAAATGAACATTTATATAACTTCTGGATATATTATAATTAGTGACTTTGTCTTCTAAATGTAGGATAACTTAATATAACTGTGTATAAGCAAAGCTTATGATGAGATTAATAGTAGAAAATGCAAATCATTACAATTGTGCTTAGTAAGATTTAAAAATGAAAGGAAATTTAATATTAAAAAATTAATGTATTTGCGTTGATTACTTTTTCAATTTACATAATTTAAAATCTTGATTTAAATGAAAAATGTTCTAAAATAAAATCAAGTGTCACACAGTATTACACCATAGCATATTTTTACATATTATTAATTACATGATTGATACTTTTTCCCTACTATTTATTGGATAACATAAGTTTATTCTTAAGTTTTTGGTTCAGTGTTATAAAAAAATAAACAATCTTTTATGTATCAATAGAAGAAAATAACGTATAATGTTTTGTGATAAATCACAACATTTAAAAAAAAGTATCAAATGTTTCAAATAAAAGAAAATATAATGGGATTACTGTTTTGACATATAAAAATGTTCTTATTATATATTATAAATTAATGATTTTAATCTTTACATTTTGAAGTTCTGAATATCTTAGATATGTTTAATTCTCACAAAACTCGCCTAATTTAGATGAAGAATATAATATTTATTGCAATTATGAGCTCTGATTCTATTGATTATCATTAAATAGAAAAAGAAATTATGTTATCTTAAAATACGAAAAGCTAAGGAAGTATAAAGAAAGTATAAGACTCTCCCTAATATTAGTTTAAATAGAATTATGGATAGATGAAAGTATACAACTCTAAATATCTCACACGAAGGGAAACTTCCTTGAAAATATTTTTATATTCATATAACGCCATTAAAAAGTAAAAAAAAAATGCGTTAATGATTACAATTTACAGATTAATATCTAAGTGTATAATCTGAACTTTCAAGCGTTTACCACAAAATAAAACTATTATTTACTTTATTTTTGAGCTTATGTCTTTTTATGTTTTTTATATTTTTATAATAAAATTATTTTTTATGTATTAAGTTATTTGTGTGTGTGTGTAAATTTAATAAAGAACAATATGGTTGTCTTAATTAGGATACACTTTGAATATGAAATAAAATAAATGGTCAAGAAAATGTGGTTGATATTACATAGTGTCAATATTGTTCTTGTCTATCATAAAATAAATTAAATAAACTTTAAGCATCTTTTTATTTATGATTCGAAAGCATTGGAAAAATTTTCATTTAATTTAAACTTAACTACAAAACGGCACTAAAGATCTTAACTTCTTATTTTCAATATTTCTTAAACGTGAAGATAAGAATATATAGAAGACTTATATAATACTTAAAACAAAATCATTTAATAAATATAGTCATAACACAGAAGTTCTCTATTTCTTTGTATAAAAATTCTACTTCAAGCTAGCGTGTGTTAAGCTGGCGATATTGTTATGTAAAAAACAATATATACAAAATAATATATAAAATAATAAAAATATATACAATAATGTAAATAAAAAATATACGAGTATATATAATAATTTTTCATTGTTATAAATCTCTTAAAAATAATTAATTCGTTTTCAAGTAACTTAAAGTGTTTTTTTCTTTACCAATTTTGAATTTTTTATAAAAAAATCTGATTTTTTTACTAATTACAGTACAAATAATTATTCAAATTTTTCATTTTTATAAATTACATTAAAATCAAAATAATTTAAGATCCAATCAGAAAATATTTTAAATTGCTTCGATTTATTTATTTGTGTTAAATTTATGTAATAGATAGTCGCTTTCATGCTAAGGGAAAACTTACATAATATCATATTGTTAAAAAAATTAACAACGTAACATACTGCGAAAGACAACCATAAGGCTTATTCAATAAGGTGAGTAAAAAAACATTTGATTCGCTTGAATAATTTGAAAAAAATCAAAAAATAATTCTTTTGTTAGAAAATATTGAATTTTATTGTTAATTCACCATTTAATTATACCGTAGCATTGCAAATTAAGGCGTAATTACATAATATGAATGAAAATTTTTTTATTCCATGAGTAAGAAATTTGGAAAAAAAAGAGAGAACAATTAGTATATCAAAAGGTCCAATCATATATAAAGAACATTTCTTACAGGATCAGAATCATAGTTCTAATAACAGGTCATTAGTGTTCTTGAAGACAAAACAACTAAATACTGTTGTCGTCGAGGGTTGGCATTGACATTTGTAAAAGTATTATCGAGATAAAATGGTAAGAGCTTATATTAATGATTTTAAACCTTCTTTTGCATTAATTAACGAAACAAAAATAACTAAAATCCTTTGATTTCATAAATATTTTACAGATTAACATAGTATTTACAATAAACAATAAAGTATTTAAAATGAATAAAGAGAAACGCTTTGAAATTAATGACACTTGTAGGTAGTTTGATTTCTTAATTTTACTAAATTTGTTGTAAAAATATGTTTCATAAAAAATTACTAAGACTTTGGGTCTCTTTATCTCTTTAGATATCTTTTTAGAGCTAATTTTAACTAAGCTTAATAAATTAAGCTTAGTTTTCGAATGTTTGAATTAGTTGTTGAAACGTTATTATCAAGTATAAGAAAATTAAATGCTTATCTATTATAAATCGATGGCAAAAATAACGATGTTTAAATTTTATTGTATTTACACAAAGTAATCTAAATAATAAATTTGTAGTTTTTATAATTTTTAAGTGATATTTTTGCATTTGTTTAGGAGTGATTTGCAGTCATTTAAGATTTGTTTTATTTTCTGCTTGAAAAATTTTAGCAAGGTTGCTTGCTCTGAAAAAACTGATTAAACCAGAATCTACAATTTAAAGCAAACTCATACAACTTTAAAAATCCATCTCAAAATTGGAGGGAAAATCACGAATTGCTGAACCACAACAATAATAATTAGTAAAATATTTCAGTTAAATTTTTATTCAGAATATAAATTTGCAACTTAATCTCGTCATTTTTTTCTTATATAGGTATATAGGTTTTATATATAGATAATAAGGAGAATTTCTTAATCTTTAACTGGTTCCCATTAAGAATAACAATGTTAAGTATACATATTAGTGAGCAGCATTTGGATGAGCGATTATTCATTTACTGTATCACTTCTGGTCTGGGGATTAGTTAAAGAATCGATTTCGTTTCATATTCCTTAATTCAATTTATGAGAAACATCCACACAAATCTATAAATATTTGATTATTAGTAACTTCTAAGGTCTATATAAAATTTGGTATTGTGCAATACAAACTATGCAAACACTAGTACAATTTCATTAATTGATCATAGTAAGAAATTACTAATTATTACTCAGAGTCCTTAACTAATTAACTAACTGGTATATTCTACGCTTTGTATTATTATGCCTTCATTTAAGTAATTCTAATAAAAAAGTATCATGTAATCTGATAAAATAAATTGAAAATCATTAAATTGTTATTTTTATTTTTTAAACTTGAGATCGTTGTAAAAATAAAACAGAAAAGGAAATCAATAAATTAAGTTTTTTTAAAGCTATTTTTGTTATCATTGAAAGTTGAAATTTATAATTACATTTTTTTATTTTATTCAATAATTAATAGTCTCTTATGCTGAGTTTATAATTATTGTTTTCAATAAAATTAAATAAAATATTAATTTTTTTAGCTAAAGCATTATACGGAAAATAAGAATAAACGCATTTAAACATCCAAAAAGTACAATATATTTATAAAACTATGATTCAAAGTAAAAGATAATATTTCATGCTTTATAGTTTTTAGCTTATGAATATTATATCGTATTATATAAGAAACAAAGTTTTAAAATGAATTCTCTTAAATCTCATTTTATTTTGTTTATATACATGGATGAATTATGTTATTCACGTGAACAGGCTCAAATAAAATATCTTTATATTCGTGCCAAATGAACTCTAATAAAACAAATAATTTTGCGCCTATGATTACGGAAAGGGAAAATGTGAGGTTTTACTAAATATTTTTAACATAAAGTAAGAAAAAAGATGAAAATTTCTGCAATATTTGATTGGTGATAATGCTTAACATATACCTTTCGTTTTTAGAAACTATCAGTTATTGTTTTTGTTGCATTTTGCCTTGTGCTTTTGATTACTTTAACAAATGGAGAGCCAAAATCTGACATAGACGCTCGTCACCATCATCATCATCACGGACATCATCATGGGCATCACCATCACCATGGACACCACCATCACCATGGGCATCACCATCACCACCATCACGGCCACCACCATCACCACCATCATGGGCATCATCATCACCATCACCATGGTCACCACCATCATCATGGACATCATCACCATCACGGTCATCATCATCACCATGGCCATCACCATGGACACCATCACTGATGTAATAAACAATAAAAAATATGAAATGCATATCAATAAAACTCTTTCGAAGAGAAAAAGTATTTGTTTTATTAATTGAATTATGTAAATGATACGATTTAAAAATTTAAGAATCTTTATTGAAACAGAATAAATTAAGCAAGTCAAACGTATTTTAACCAGGAAAACATTTTAAAATATTAAATCATAAGATTATGTGCTGTCATATTTTTTCTTAGTTTTGAATTAAAAATGAATTTATTTGAATTAGTTTTTAGCTGGAAATATGAAATAGAATTTAAATCCATTTAAAATCACATTTAATATAAATAAGAATATAAATTATAATATATCTTTTAAATTCGTATATTTCACAATGGAAATTGTAACTTCTCCCATAAGGATTTGATAACTAATTAAAATGAATCTAAAACAATGATATAAAATTTACATTTGCATATGGCTATTAAAATATTTTAATATTTTTAAATTAAGAGTAACCAAAAATCGTTAGTTACTCTGAAAAATTACTTGGATGTAAAAAATAAAATTTGAGAAAATGCTAATAAAAAAAACACAAACACACACACACACACACACACACACACACACACACACACACACACACACACACACACACACACACACACACACACACACACACACACACACACACACACACACACACACACACACACACACACACACACACACACACACACACACACACACACACACACACACACACACACACACACACACACACACACACACACACACACACACACACACACACACACACACACACATTTGTATTTCTCTCTTTTCAGATGCATTTAAATTGAAATAAAGCCCTACAAAAATTATTTATCCAATCAATTCGAACTCTCGAACTTATTTTGAATTTATGTTTCCTTTGTGAAAAGGCATATCATGTATTATTGAAGCAAATATTACTGTTGAGAAAATTTTTTTTCGTAGGAGTGATTAAGATTGTTCATCAAATTCAGCAAATGAAGTCATAGTTAAGAAAATTGTGTATGTATTCAATAATGATGAATTCTTTAAAAAACTTTCTGTCTAGCATCTTACACACTTTCATAATTTCTTTTTGAGTTTATTTTAAATTCAAATGCATTGCCATTATTGTTTCATAAAAATGAGATGTTTTTCTAATCAAATTGAAATCAGCTGTTACCAACTTTGAGCCGGAAAAATTCAAGCATATTTAAAGAAATAGGAATTTCGTCTTTAAATTGAAGAGTCAACGAAGTGTTGATGAGGGGAATGTATATTTATTCATTGCAACTTAATATTTCTAAAATGGTTTAGAGTGGAAGCTTTGAGAATCTGTTACTACGTCTGGTATTCAATTGGTTACTTAATTGAGGATTGTAATTACAAGAAACTGCTTGCATATATCTTAAAATATGCAACTATATTTATCTTAATAGCTTATTATGTTATTTTCTTTTATATCTATTTAAATACAAAGTGTTTAAAAAGAAAGTATTGGATCACATGTTTCATAATTGTCTGATGCATTTTTAAAACACAGTTAGTTTAAATTTGTGACTTTATTTTCTGCATCTATAAACTTTAATAGTAATTTATAAGCTATTACGCAGTTTCATTTGAAATAAGACTCAATATTTTAATTTTATTTCTGATAAAATCAATTGTTATTTTATGTTGATTTATCTTAATCCTGCTGTGATTTAAAATATATTATTTCAAAATAGAAAACAGACACAAAATCGGAAAAATACGTGTACACTAAACAAAAAGAAGAAAAGCTTAAAACCTTGGATGATAATTATCAAATTCTTAAAAAACTCTAAAGAAGCACCGATTCCATTCATTAAACAAGGTTATTAAAAGTGATGAAAAAGCTCTATTTATAATTTTATTATTTGAAATTTAAATGTTGAGAGCAGTTATTAAAATAAAACTATTCCCTTAAGTGTGATGGAGAGAAAATTATAATTGAAGAGTGTCTGGTAATTTAAATATAACTTATCAAGATAATATATAAGTATGAAATCGTAATCCATCAGAGGTAGATTCTGTAAGAATAGTTAATACCACCTTTAGTTAATAATATGTTGTTTGAATGACTTAAGCACACAAACCATGGTATTTATATCAATTTATTTCGGGGATTTTATCAACATCTTTTTAATTGACATTTTTAAAAAGAAATGTTGATTAAGTTTATGTCTTTCTTATCACATATACTATGAAACTTTCATTAGTTCTATTAAAACTCACATTTTGTGGATAATTAGAAAAAATATGCTCGATTTATTTAAATATGAGTATTTATTCATTTTAAAATAAAATTTCCAAATTTCTTTGAGATAATTTAAAAATATATTTCTGTTTTAATGCAAAAATAAAAATTAAAAAAAAAAAACTCAAGATCATTTAAAAATAATTGAAATTGCATAGTGTTATAAAAATGAAAAATAATCCAGCATGACCCAGCTTGCTTATTGAAATATAATAAGAATACACCATCTTAGAATAACAACTCATACTTTAACAAAAAAGTGCAATTTTAATTAAATGTGATGAAATATTCACAAGAAGAAAAATTTTCCTTTTTATGAATAAAAAAGTGAAATTTGAATTTCATTACTCAAATAAAAATGCTCAAAATATGTAATTCAATATTATTTTACGCATTTTTGTTTGATTAATCTAATTTAAGGAAATGACTCATAAATATTTAAATTTATTTATTTATTGATTAATTCAGGAGATCACAGAATTATTTTGTTCAGATATATCTTCTCATTATTTTTATCATTAAGCTTGTAAAAAAATTAACTATTTATTTCCAACAAAATTTTTTTTATATCGTTCATTTCTGTGTTACAAAATGAAAAGCCTTTTATATTGTTATATTAATTTATCGTTATTCATTTATACTTCGAAAATAATGTTATATTTATACATTTTTATACATAACATCACTTTTAATTTATCAGAGGAACTGCTTCAAAGATATTTTGCACGAATAGCAATATTTATTTCAAATTTAGAAAAGTTTCGATTAAAATCACTTCCAATTTCAATATATTTTTCTGCTTATTTATAAGATACAATTAGTATGACTAAATAAACACATCTAAAATTTAAAAAAACATCAAAAATATATGTTAACTTTTCTGCAACTAAGTTTACTGTAAGCAAATAAATTTTAAAAGTTAAATTTTTAAATGTGAGTAGTTGGTAAGTCCGTTTCGCTATAAAACGCATTAAGATTGTGTATCTCACGAAATGTATAAAATATTTTTTTATATAAAGATATTTCTTAAATTTTATTTTTAAAATTGCATTTTTTTAATGGATATCTTAAGTTACAAAAAAAATTTTTTTTAAATATTTTTGTCTCATTTTGTTAATAAAACAGCAAACAAGAAAAAAAAATATTTTTCTCATAAAATTTTTTCTCAGAATGAGGAATAATTTTAATCTTAAGAGATTAGGACAAACTTTTTCATACATATTTATTCCGCTTTTTCGCAAGTATGCTGTTGTAAGAGATATTTTCTTTTTTTTGATTTTATAAATTACTTCTTGAAAAGTACGTTTTTACGAACGCAGCGAGAAATCGATTTCTAGATATAGAAACTTGAATCATGAATTATTAAATCTTTATTTTAAAATGCATATATGTGCAGTTTTAGAATGAGTGAACAATTATTATAATTTATAACATTTATTTTTTTTCTTGGATTTTTTTCTAAGAAATTTTTTAGTTTGGATCAGCGAATATCTCTCGGTATAAGAAATTGTATTTGAGGCTTTCTTCTTAAGAATCTATTTTATTTATAATCAATTGAATTTTTACTAGAAAACTCGTTTTTAATTACTCATGATTTATCATTCATCTGGAATGAAAATTTCTATTGATGATTTGTATGCCTTAATATTTAAGTAACTGTACGCATTTCGCAAAAACACTTGTAAATGTCCATATGCCTCTTAAAAATATTCTTCTCTCTTTAAAATGTTCTTTCTTATCTTTTAAAAATATTCTTACGGAACTAGAGAAAGTGATTATAAAAGAGCTTAATAAATTAGTTTTGGAGTGGATGTATTTGAAAAATTTACTTATGAGTTTTAAGACAAAAATTACGCTGATCCTAAAGATTATATAATATTGTAAAAATTGTTATAGCTCCTGTGTGTGTGTGCGTGTGTGTGTGTGTGTATGTGATTTCTTTTTCCATTGAGTATTCAGTTTATTCCAAAGAATATTTACATAATAATCTTACTTGAAATATTATGTATCAATTATAATTCTTGCTATTTAACTTAATCAAAATTGATTACAATAAATCATTTAGTGCATAGTTTACTTATTGTGTTAAAAGATTATGTAAACTAGATTAAAAGATTAAGATACTTTCCTTTGAGTTTTAACATAAAAACTACCCACAGACTAAACATCATAAAATATTGAAAAAATTGTAACATTTCCTGATTACTTTTTCAATTAAGTATTTAGTTTATTCGAAAGAATATTTACATAGTAATCATTTTTCAGATGTTATGTATTAAGTATAATTCTTGTTATATTTTAAATAATTAAAATTGGTTATGTGATAAATAATTTAATTCATAGTTTACTTATTTTGCTAAAAGATTATGTAAAACAGATTATAAGATTGTTTAAACTAGATTAAAAGATTTTGTAAATTAGGCTATGCATTTTAAAGCATATGTAGCAAACAAATTTTATACGTTAAGAAGAGATAAAGTTTATAAGTAGTAAAAATACATGTAATTTTAAAAGGAGTTCAGTGAGTATTTAATGGAAAATGAGTGAATCAAGCAGATCATACATAACAAAGCAAAATGACACGTGTTGAAATAAAAATGACTATGTAAAAGTTCTCTATATACTTAAATTTTGGCATATATATTTCTGGCACAGGGTTACAGCTACACAACCCAAATCTCTCATATAATTTTGATGATTTTTATGAAGTATTTGTGAGAGATGAAGATACCTTATTAAAGTATAACTTTTAATAGTGCATTGAACTTTAAGGGATATGAGGTAATATATAGATTTTATACAAGATAATAACTTATTTAAAAATTTTAACTTAGCTTATCTAAAATTTTCTGCTTCATCGATTAACTGTAAATATAAATTGTAGGAATATTGGCGAAAAGTGCTTGATATTTTAGGTAGAATTTACAGTAAAGAGCACTACGTTCACACTATAATATAGAATAGTTTTTATGCTAGTTTTTAATCTATTCCTATATTAATAGATATAAAAAGATGAAAATAAAGACAATTGTATTCCGGTGAATATTGCCACTAACATTCATGATGTAGCTGATTTCTTTTAAATAAACTTTTGAAACGATAGCTTGCTTAGAGTATCAGTAAGCATACCATTGTTCACTGATACTTTAGTCACTGTCATTTATTTCACAGCTAATGTTGTTTGGTGTCTACCGATAAGCTCTAACTGATAATAAAGAAATTTCTAGAAACAACTTATCAAAAACTTGTTTATCACTTATAAAGATAGAATCTCCACAGTGACGTAGAAACATTAGAAATACATCTATTTATGATGACATTAAAGCTTCTATTTTTATAGGGAGAGATTAATACATTTTTTTCAAACAATCACAAATAAAAGCAAAAGCACCAAATGTAAATAAGCTTGATTTACAAAATATTGGGTAAAATATTTCTCAAACATATAACCTTTTTTATCTTTAAAAGTAAGATGTTAAAGGATATTATATTAGGTAATACAAAAAAATCTAATAATGAAATGTCTAATGGTTTTTATGTATAATTTTATGGTTAAGTGGTGTTTCTTAAAAAAAAAAAAACATATAATCACCTAAAATTAGTCTTAAAAACTTTAATTTAAAAAAAGGATTATTTCTAAAATATCTAAAATTTTGTGTCAAAATTACCATTTCATGTTTTCACCAAGAATTGTTTGAAGAAAAACCCAATATTTTTTTAAAATTTTAATGATTAATGGATAATAAATGTCCTTAAATATAAAAGTACATAGCATATATTTTTATTTTTAATTGAATTACTCATTATTTTTCATAATTTGGAATTTTCAACAACTATTCATGAAATTTTAAAATCATAGCGTTAATTTTCCTACTGATATTTGAACACTTTATATTATATATATTTTCAATAAAACAATGCTTACATGAAATTTTTTTATTGATTCTAAAGATGTAAGTGTAAAAAAGATAAGAAACTAATGTGAAATGTTATTTTTGCAAAAATGTTTTTAGCATAAAATTTTTAAAATTAAATGTGACCTTTTACGGAATAAAGCCGGTGGCTTAGTGGCAGCGTTTCACGCTCCCATGACACAGATCCGAGGTTCGATCCTCGGGCTGGGCAAGGTTGACCCAGCCTTTCATCCCTTCAGTGGGTCGATTAACTGAGTACCAAGCATGCTTGGGAACTAAACACTGGGGGTCTTACGTTAGGCTGATTGCCTAACTGGGACATATGTTTCGCACCCCAGGGCCCTCGGTCATGAAAACAGTTATGGGCACTGTAGGCCTTGGCCCACATGAACTGTCGTGCCATGGAGTTAAGTAGTTTTACGGAATACTTTCGTAAAATTTGTAACTTATGTATTTAACCGTGTGCTTTTAAAATAAATAATTGCAGAATTAGATTTTGTTTAGTATTAGATTAAGAATTAGATTTTGTTCAGTATATTTTAAGAAATTGGTGTCAATTTGGTAATAAACAAAATAATGTGCTCTTAATCATACTTAATATTTTAAATGAAAGAAATCAAAATAAATATTTGACACAGAGAATTTATATAAGAAAAATAATGAATTTTTTAAAAGTATAAAGTTAAATCTCCTTAACAAATACCTTTGATTCAAAGGATTTGGAATTTCTTCAAAGTGCTTCAATAGTAATGGAAATATATTCGGTAGGATTAAAAAAACTTAAAATCGTTAAAATAGATGGCGATGTAGGTTAACTTAAGGAGATATCGTCAGTGGGACAAAAACATTGGTTTGTGCTTTGAGAAAACGAAAGCCTTATTACGCATATCAGAAACATATTGAACACAACTTGGAAAATGAACTCGTAGAAGAAGCATAATGAAATGAAAATATAAAGTAAAGCATAGTACGAAATTAATGCATTCAATTTTCAATATTCTATTCACTGTGTTCAGCAACAAGTTGGAAACGTGAAACCATATATATTCGATAAGAGAATGAAATGCATTCTGCTGGATGTTGCGAATTTGTTCTACAATAGGTCAGCTGTGTTGGAACACCACCACGATAGATTATATTCCTTGGGTAACCTGAAAGCCAGAAAACATAGAGATTGAGGTTAAATCGAGCCGATCAACTTGAGATTGATGGAAAATTGTGTGATTGGATATAATTTCCGAATATTCCATTCTTTTCAGAAAATCTTGAACCTGCGTGTCAATGTATTGCATTTACTGCACATGTCGTGCCATCTATCAGTGAGGTTTGAAGTTTTTAACCACAATAAAATATTCAATTTTCGTAAGAGTATGCTGGTGAAACTTCAGGTTCCCTGGATTACAGCTTTTTTTGTAACAGGTTTTAGTTCAACAATTTTAAAAAATACCACCCTTTAAGGGGAATCCTTCCTCAAAATAAATCTAGAAATGAGCTTCAGCGCCATCTAGCGCAGTTGTTTGGGGGCAGTCCTTCTTACAAAGACTGAAAGAACTGATTGGTGAATTTAAACTCATAAGTCACGCCACAGCACCTGTTTACAAAGAAAAAATAGTTCCTATTCCAATGGAGGGGGCGAATTTTAAGTAGGGAATGAGAAGACCACTTAACCGCAATAGGGGTAAAGTGGACAATATAACCCCTCGCATCCTAATTTCCTTCCCCATGTTCTGACGCAGATTTTCTCCGCATATGTGGTCAGTTTGTTTGTCCCCTCTCGCCTTCCTGGAACTGTATGTCCGTAAATCTCATGGGTGAGGAAAAAGTAGGGCAAGCTCAAATGCTTCTCAAATTTGACACCCGAAATATCCGTTGTGAGCTTCCGTCGAGTCAAGCAATGAGAGAGAAAAAGCTCTGCTCGGAGATTTTGGAAAGAAATATTCTATTTACTGTTCAGCAGAAAAGTATAAAGATGCATAAAAAAATTGATCAATTTTGTTATTATTCATTAAATGATCAAAACTTAATATCAATGTTGAAATAAAAATATAAAATATAATTATTTATTTTTCTTGATATAATTTCAATTTGCTTTGATTTTACGAGATTTGATTCTTTTTTAATGGGCCTTATGAGAAAGCAAAACAGTTACGCTTCTCTCTAAGTAAACTTCACTTTTAAAAATATTTTCAAATAGACCAAAATGCCGAATTTCTTATCTCTCTTAAAAAAAGAGAAAATAATGTAGTTTATTTATTAACTTTGGAATAACTTTTCTAGCTTTATAAAATATTTCGATATAAAATGAACGGAAAATTCCGTATATTTCGCTTATAATTTCTATCAATGCTTTTTGTAGGAATGGAAAGTCTACCTCTCTATTTGGATTGATCAGGCATCTCGACATTGTTTCTTGATATATTTCCAAGCAATGTCGTAAAATAGATTAGGGTCTCACATTTCATCTAAATTCAATGTATATACCATTTTCAAATTTTTTAAATTTTCTTCATCTGTAACAAAATTTCAGAACTCCAGGTATCCAAAATCAGAGCTCCAAGCTTGCAGCCAAATTTATAACATCATCTTTAAATATTGTTTTCATAATTATTCTTAGCGTATTTATTCTCATTTTAACTCGCCAAAAAATCCTAAAATTTTGAAGATAATGATCTTATAGTGTTCATTTTAAAGTATCAAGCGACAATTTAGCTATATATATATATATACATACATACATATATATATATATATATATATATATATATATATATATATAAATTTATATATATATATATATATATATATATATATATATATAAATTTATATATATATATATATATATATATATATATATATATATATATATATATATATATATATATATATATATATATATATATATATATATATATATATATATATATATATATATATATATATATATATATATATATATATATATATATATATATATATATATATTCTAATTTTCGAAAAGTATAAGTGCTATTATACTGAGTTCAATAGGGGCATTTTATACATTTTGCAAGAAGTATTTTCGCATCTCACTAATTCCTTTTTGAACTGATTTCGTCATTATTTTTATTTTCGACATGAAATATGTTTTAGGACATCAACAAACGAAAATGTTTTATACCACATATTTTGCATTTTTATTGTTTGCTGGTATTAACTTTACTTTTCCATAAAAATATTATAAGTTTACTAACAAAAGTAGCTAAATAAAGATAATAATTTTCTAAACTTTCACTTGTATATGCTTTAGACCAAAATGCATAAAAGATTATAAAAATGAAATTATTTGATTTAAATTTCTATTAGAAATAAAATATTTAAATACTTACATACATATATAAATATAAATTGTAATCACATTTTCTTTTTGTTAGTATATTAATATATTTAAAAAGATGTAAAATAAATTATTATGTAATTTTTATTCTATGTAAGAGATTGAATAAAAAATTATTCATGCTCTAAAGATAAAATGTGGAGAAATTTCTTCAAAAATGTGCATTTAGTAGTTCAAGAAATGTGATAAGAATACACTCGAGTATGTGTATTTTTATCACAATGATGTGATAGAATTCACATCCCTACCAATGCACCCCTTCATCGTAATTTCTCAGCTTTTTTCTTGATAAATTCAATTTTTCGTTTTATTTAATTTATTGGGAAGTTTGAAAATGTTATACTTTACACTTGATTATGAAAAACTTTTTCCAGGGCTACTATTGTATAGCTCTCTATGGAGCTTCGAGTGCGGAGTTCTTGTGTTGTGGCAAACAGCAGCCGCGGCACATCTTCCTTGATATAAGCGACGAAAACAGTAATTAATCTGCTTTCCCCAATAAATTTGGCAATTATTGAATTAAATTCTTCAACTGCATTGTTTGTGACATCAAACAACAAACTTTTAGCATTTTCTGCTAAAAAGTTCATGACCTCCATTAATTTAAAATAAATTTCGCTGTTTTTCAGTTTTGAAAATAAATCAGCAGAAATACTCTGGCGATTGCAAAAATAATCAGCGCACTTGTAAACTCTTGTAGAAGACATTTATGAGTGTTTCAAGACGAGTCTTTCGGACAGCACTTGATGGATTACTTCTCCCGTGGAGCAGCACACCCCATGTTGCCAGTCTAACTGGCACAAAACAATAACATTTCTTCCCCCGTTTCGAGGAACCATTTTCTACCGATCAAGTTTCCTTCTGGCAGTGGTGAGAGATTTCGGCTTTTTATGTCCGAAATTCATAAAATTTGAATGTAGCCAGGGCGGAAGTGTTGAACGGACAACCACATGTAGGTCCAAGATCTCCCCAGCCCCTACAAGGTCTTACAATTTGTATCCAAGGTTTCCCCAACATCTGGAATTCCATATGCAAGTAATAATTGAATATAGAATTATAATTTAATATAGAGATTTCAAAAAATACTTGACTTTCCAAAAGTCTTATTTAAAGCTTTTTTTTAAATAAATCTTCCTGATTGTCATATCGATCCTTTACGTAATATCCACCGAACCATTAAATATCAGTAATATAAAATTCGGATGAAATTTATATCTACAGAGAGAGAAAATAAAAAAGGAGGATACAATTTTACAAATGTATTATATGTAATGCATGTCAAATTTTTAGTTTTTAGAATTCTTAAACTGCATGCCATGACTCACAAGATGCATTTTATAAATGCTAGAATATATTTTGAAAGATTTAATTTTGGTGCATTGATGTCATGTTTGAATTAATAAAAGTGACATTTACGATACTCTGAGAATATCTATAACACATTTGTTCAAGAGTGTATCCCAATTTTCTACACTTTACAAGTTTCATAATAACTAATAAGTGGGATATTCTTACTAAAATTTTGAATTGTGTAAGGCCTATGAACATATTTATTACTGTCCCAAACATCATCGAAACATATGTATTCCGATTTAGAGAAGAATGCTTTTGCTTACCAAGAAATCGAACTTAGAAGAAATTACCTCAAAATCAAAAGAAATATATATATACATACATACATGTATATACATACATATATACACACACTCACACACACACACACACACACACACACACACACACACACACACACACACACACACACACACACACACACACACACACACACACATATATATATATATATATATATATATATATATATATATATATATATATATATATTAATATTATTTATTTTTATATTTAATAATAAACAATTTTTATATTTTTCATGGATAAATAAATATTTCGTAGGTTTTGTTGAAATGTTCAAGTTAATTCTGCATCCAAAATCAGTAAGCAATAAACTTAGAATCAAATATAAAATTAAGAAAAACAACAAACTTTGAGAAGTTTTTATAAAATAAAGATTAAAAAATATGGAATTGAAGAATTTTGCAATAGCTATAGATATGTATTGCAATATCATATCATGTAGATATACTTCTTGAAAAATTGCATCAAAAATAGAAATAAAGAATTAAAAAAGTAATCATCAGAGCCCCTCGTATGTAGTAAAGGGGAAAGAAATGTCCCTTCTCGCGCCAATTTAGAAGCATATTTTTACAGGAAGATACCGGATACTAGGAACACCCGCAGCGTTTGCTGGGGGTGAGGGAAGGGAACACACAAATTATCTGATAGAACTGCGAAAAACCAAACTTCAAATTTTAGTGTGTGAGGAGGAGCTTGTTGACTAAAGCATGCAATTGATTGGATTGATTTTTCAAACAACCAAGTATTCATCCGCCATGTGGGCGTTGCTAATTTTTGCGAAAAATTTTAAGTTTTATGCGGACAAATACAAAAATTCTATCGTAGATAAAGTAAAAAGAAAAATTTGTTGGGATTTATAAATATATGTAGATATTACGTCTGTTTTTAAAATTTCTAAATTTTTTACCTTTTTTAAGTTATTAATGTTTTAAGCATATTATCAAATTACTGAGCCAATTTAAAAATAGTTAAAATAATTTTAAAAATAAATTTCAAAACAAAATAAATTATTCTTTTTGTGCATTAGGAAAACCAACAAAAAGTGAAGGTCTAGCAATAATAGAACTTGAGAAATATGTATTTCAATTTCTCCATAGACTTAACATTAGCGCTCGTTTTCAATATGGCGCGGTAGGAGTCCCCTTAAAATCGTTATACTATTTTTCTTCTGGCTGCTCGAAATAGAGTAAAACTAATATCAGGATGTCGATCTCTAGGAAACTTACAAAATCTCCTTTTAATTAAAAATTTTTTGACAATAAAGCGCTTGTCATTGATTTAAAACATAATTAAGGCTGTTATGATTTACCACTGAAGTTGTTCATGTAGCACCATAATAATATGTGCTATAAAATTTTTTTCTTCAGAATTCTTTTCCCATCAAGAAAAAATCATGGAATTCCTTTCTTCTTCTTAAAATTGACACATATTCATATGCATTGGGAATAGAGAAAAATAATTATTATATCCTTTCTATTTTTTCAATTAATCATTTTAAATATGATTTTATTTATAAGTTTTTAAAATGTATAATTTTGTTTAAATCAGCATATATGTTTATATTCTTCATAATACTCTGCCATTGGAATATGGATGTGAGATTTGTCAATTCAATAGTTAATAACTTTGGAATTAAAAAGGAATTTTCTCGTATTGCACACATTTCATTCCATTTGTTTTTGCTGGTGTGTACACGAGACTTCATTTCAGAGTGCAAAACAGTTTCTTGAACAAAATTTGGAAAAGAGTAAATATCGTTATTTTTTCATAGCGCAGTTTCCCCCTCAAGAGACAGATAAGCATTTTTCACTGAAATCTGTTGCTCTCGAGAGCTCGTGGATTTGACTACCTGGTGAACTCTAAATGCGCATCAAGTTTTTGTTTTTTAAAAACTTTGAATTTACAATTTTGTACACATTAAATTGAGAAACTAATGACAATTGTTCTTAATATATTACATGTAGAATTTACAACAATTGCAATCTTGATTTAAATGAAGAAATTACTTGCACTCAGTTCAATGTCTTTTGGAATGACCCTTAAGATGTTTCTGGATTTGACATGTTTCAAGTTTATTCTAAATTTCTCTGTTGTCAGGTATAATAATAATTATTGTATATATCTCTAAAAGAAAGTAATACAAGAAATGAGAACTGGTAATTGCAATCAGATTGCTTTCTCACTAATATATATTTCCATTATTCTCAAAAGGTTTAATCGTATTCCATGTGACGCTGAATTTTTGGAAATATTTATTTTATTTTACATAATTTATGCGAATAAGAAGATTGACTATGAGAATTGAAATTCATAGAAGATAAAATATTTTTAATGATTTTATACAATTAAACTATTTACATGTCAGTTTAATGAAAACTTTTTAATGATCATCAATTGAACAACGAAACAACTACTGATAGAGAATTTGTAATTGTTTCATTGTTCTGTTGATGATCATTAAGAGGTTTTAATTGAACTTACATTTAGATAGTTATAACGTAAACTCACTAAAATATTTTGGGCTGATAAAATATACATTTAAAATTTGAAATTATTCCAAGCATCTCATTAATGAAAAGAATTTTTTTATTTAATTAAACGAAATTATTCTAGAACTAAAATCATTATACGATAATTTCCTAAAGATTTAACTCAAATAAAATTTTACTACTTTTATAGTTATTTATATCAAATTCCACATTTCATATTTTACTTTTTATATTACTGTATTAGCAAATATATAAATTTATTGATAGTAAATTATACAGTGTTTTTAGAGGATACACAGACGTTAAGTTAAATGAATAAGTGAAAAACTGTAATAGTTTTTCACTTATTTATGACCATAAAACAATTATAATGTTGCTTTATGGTCACTTTTTGTACACGAGGGGTAATTCGACGTGGACTTAACATTAAACTCAATCTCCAAAATACTTCTAATCCACAACTAGGAGTGAGATGTAATACAGTTATAGCTGAAAACACCTAGAAAGCTAATTTTGTATTTGTTAGTTTAAAAACAAACTTTTGCTGTCTCAAAAAGCTGAAATTCCTCCTAAATTGTCAATAATATAAGTTACGTATTATTTACTTAAATAAAAGCCTTTTTTATATCCTCTTTCAATTAGATTTGAAAAATATTTAGAGTTATTGTGCAGCTAAAACTTTACTTAAAACATGAAAAATCTTGATTATATGGCTTCATTCTGTCAGTAAACAATATTTTAGAAGCCAAAATTGCTTTACTACTTATCATTTCAACATAGTTTTTATTCAAAATTAGAAATTTCATTATGAAAGGTCTCATTATCGCATTAATTCGTTAAACTTTCTTTATAATGTATGCTATTACTTTTTACAGGTAAAAACGAATTTTTAGAGTATAATCTTGTTTTATTAATATATTTAACATTTACAAATTCACAAATAATAATGCAATTTTTAAAAATTTTTAATTTTAGCATATATTTTCAATATAAAATGTGCTTTAATACTAGTTTAGAGTTCAGCAATAATCTTACAAGAGAAATATTATGTTTAAAGGAATAATTTCCATTTTCACTTTTTTTTGGCTTATGTTACATAATATAGATGATTTCTTTTGTGTTACAAAGTAAGCTTTCACAATATAAGCATAAATTACGGTGAAAACTAATTACGCAATGAAGATTAAAAAAGTCCGAAACTTTTTCATTAATGAGCAGAAAATGCTCGATTCAGATGAGTAATCAGAGTTAAAAAAACTATAAAATTACTCTTTTCTTAAAAAATCCAATTTTATTGTTAACTAATTTTCAATCTAGTCGTATTATTGTTGATGAAAATAAAATTTCATAATATTAAGTTTTTTTTCCTCTATCAGCATGCGCAAGAATTGTCAAAGGACTAATCATACATATATAAAGAACCTTCGACAGGAAACAAGATCAAAGGTCTGTAAAACAACCAGTTAGTGTTCTTGTAGACAAAACAACTAAACAGGGTTGTCGTTAGAGGAAGGCATTGACATTTGTAAAGTATTCTCGATATAAAATGGTAAGATCTTACTCTAAGGGTTTAATCTCAGCATTTCTTTGAAGTTATAAATTGTAGAATGTATTTAAATGTTTTGATTTCGTGAATACTAATTATTTGGGAATAGTTACGCTGTTTATTCTCAGTGAATTAACTATAAAGAAATGCTTATAGTAAAAAATAACTAAACATACTTAAAATAGATATTATATATTATAAATTTATAAATCACTAAATTAAAGATTGCTTTTAAAATTTTGAAGTATTTGCATTTTTTTAATTAGAAATGTTATTGTCAAATATTAGAAAATTGAGTGTAAATTGAAAATTAAGGTTTTTAATGTCTAAATACTGGTAAAGAAAACTCAACTAACTCAAACATAGTTCTGTTTACTGAAAGTGATTAAAAATTGTGAAGCATTTATTCAATGTTACTCCTTAACTGGTTAACTAATTGGCGTATTCTATGATTTTCTCACATTATCATGCATTTTTGTTAGTAGTTGTAATTAAAAAAATATATATTTAAATAAAATAATTTAACAATTCTTATCAACCTATAATATATTAATTTTTAAATCATAAGATTCTTTAAAATAAAATCAGAGTGAAAATTAGTAAATAGTTTGAAAACTGAGGTTTTTAAATAGATTCTGGTAATGTAATTAAAATTTAAATATTCATTTATACATTAAGTATGTGTATACATGTTTTTAATTTTATCAATAATTAATAGTTACTAATATTTATAAGTTTAAATTAAACATACATGTATATGAATATAAGGCTAAATATATAATAATGTACAATTATTTCATTAATATATAGTGTTTACTTAAATAATTCAAATATGTTTTCTTTTAACTTTCTGCATATGTCTTACCGTTTAAAGGACAAAGTTTTGAAAATTGTTTGGAATATTATTTAAATTAGTCTATGTTTATTAGATAAATTTTGTAAATTGCGTGAACAATATTTAAATGCAATATCAGAGTATAGAAACCAGAAAATAGGGTAATATTACTCTCAATCGAATAATTAATTTTGAATTGATCTATATAGCAAATAAATTGTACGTGTCGGTATGTGTTTGGTAAAAAATTTTAATATAAAATAAAAAATGAATTGTTAAATCGATATGATATTTCAGTAGTATAATACAGATATTTTTGAATTTCAGAAACTCTCAACAGTTATTTTTGTTGCATTTTGCCTTGTGCTTTTGGTTACTTTAACAAATGGAGAGCCGAAATCTGACATAGACGCTCGTCACCATCATCATCACGGTCATCATCATGGACATCATCACCATCACGGACATCACCATCACCATGGACACCACCATCACCACCATCACGGCCACCACCATCACCACCATCATGGGCATCATCATCACCATCATCATGGACATCATCACCACCATGGTCACCACCACCACCATGGACATCATCACCATCACGGTCATCATCATCACCATGGACACCATCACTGATGTAAACAATAATGAGAATATGAAATGCGTATTAATAAAGCATTTTAAATGAGAAAAGAAACTTTTGTTGTTTCAATGATTCCAATAGGAAAATACTGATTTTACATGCATAAGGAATTTAGATTAAGCAAAATAAATTCAATAAACGTAAGGGGTAACTTAATTTAAAGCAACTATTGTTTTCAAAATATTAAATCAGAATATTGTGTGCTTATTTATTACTTTACTCCCTTATAGAATTGAGGTTTTTATTTATTTAATTTAATTTATAAAAAATTTTTCCTTTTTATATTTTAAGTACTTTGAGATATTATTGAGTTGTATTTAGATGCTTATTTATAACACTTTCAAGTTAACGATCGCATAGAATAAATGCGAATGTGTAACATATTACACTGAACTTAATGACTTTAAATACTACTTAATAATAGACAAATATACAGACAAAGAATCTTCGTATTAGTATCTGAATACTAACTAAGCGATCCTGAGCAGTAATAAAAATGTACGTTTCTTTATTATTGTTAAAACATTTTTATAAATTAAGTATAATAAAAAAATTATAGTCTTTTGAAAAAGTTATACGTGGTGTGAAAATAATTTCTATTGTAAAAAGGGGAATTTTTTTAAATATTTAATAATAATTAATTTCCTTAAATGATTCTCTTAACAGCATAATAAAAAACCTTTTTAATTCCCTTTTAGTTCTTTATCTAAAAATTATTGGTTTATCTTAAATAGACATGAATTTGTTCATGAAGAAAGAGATATATTTGTTGCGGGATAGCATTGCTATTTCATAAACTTATGTTTCAAGAAATGATTCCTTTATTTCTTTCACGAAAATTATATCTGGAAAGAAGTAAATTATATCTCATATCGAACAGACATTCGTGTTAATAGGAATATTGGATATTGACTCATTGCTAATTTTAATATTCCTATTCTAAGGTAATGTGAAAAGTCTGAGAAACAAGTACTTAATTAGAGTACGGATTTATAAAGAACTGTTTTCCAGTATATATTAAAAAATGCAATTGAAATTATGTCCAACAACTTATGTGACTTTCTCTCACTTTATGCAAACATGTAATGCTTACAAAGTGTCAGACTACATAATTTTTATACGTCGAAAACAGAGGACAAGACAAGATTCAAATTTATTATGAATTCAAAGTATTTACAATAAACTGTAAATTTCCATCGTGCTTTGTTCTCGATTTTCAAATTTTCCTTTGCAAAAACAGAGGTTTTCTTTTTTACATTGTGTACCACACACAGTTGTAACCATAAGATTTTATAAATTATCACTCCAATCTAAATTAATTTTTAAGCAATATATGGTGAATTTAATAAAACTCATTAGTTTCTTTTTCTTTTTGAAGGTACAGATTGTTAATTTATGGTAATTTATCTGAAAAAGTATTTATTTAATACTCACTATAAATATTTTACGTATTAAAGCAAATCATTTGGGAATAATGACAAAAAAATCAAAACTTCTATACCTATTTATTCAATAAAAAGGAATTTCAAGATGAAGTTAATAAAAAGAACAACTGTTCTGGGCAAAAAAATATTTAAGAAGTCGATGGAAATATTTTTCTTTGTAAACTAAACAAACAAAGAACGACTTAAATATTTGGAGAAAAGTAATCATGCTTTTTAAGGAAATATAAAAGAAATACCGGTTTAATTCATTGAGTAAAACTGTGAATTGATGAACAGAATTTTTTTTATTGAATGACTTTTAATTTTATGTTATTATTTAAACTTTCGAGCTCGTGCGGGGTTATTAAAAAATTACGCGCTGGAGTGTGCACAGAAATTTTTTTGATGGAACTTAATAATTTATACTATAATAATTTAGAAAAACTTTAGCAATAGGATTTAATTATAAGAAATCGTAAGCAATTGGAAATAAGAATAATAGCCAACCTTTTATAAAAATTGAAAAGAAATTTTAATTAATCATATGTAGTTTATTTGAATGGTACACATAAAAATTTTGTATTCATTTAAATTCACTTACTTGATGTTCACGAAAATAAGTTTTTAGTGTTCTATTAAAAATGAAGTGCTAATTTCATATTTTCTTATTGCCCGTGGAAAAAATTTTAGTTAGTTTTTTTATTGAAAATGTATATTTTTGATAATATTATAGATGCAATTTATTTAATTATAAAAATCTTTATTCATTTATAAAAAATACAAAAATATTTTTCATAGCAACTTCTGGAATAATGGCTTGTAATTTGAGAATATGTTTTTATTTTAATTAATTTATAAATAATATCGCTCAAACTACTTTAAAAGACTCTCCTTTATATAGAATTACATGTTCAAAATAACTCAGCAAGCCTCTAATCGTTGAGACATGTTGAGTTGTAAGCATTCGAGAGATAAGCAACTCATATCGCAATTTTGCGACAACTTTTACTGCAAGTGTGCAATGGACATAGAAATACAACATATTTCCATTAAATCAAGCAGTTAATACATAATTTAAATTTTACTACTTATAAAAATCCTTAAAAAAACTTGAATGGAATTTGAGAAAAAAATATCTGGAACTCTCTCTTCAATAATATTTAGATTTATTTGGTCATTGTTTAAATCAGGATTTATTCAGCATTTTTATTTATCAATCTTTCAAACACCTTGAAAATCATTTATTAACTCCCCTCAAAACTTTTTCTGTGTAATTAACTTGTATATAATAATATTATCAATGAAAATGTCATATATTCATTTCTGTATTTTGTGTTATTTATATTAATTAATTTTTCTAACTAACAATTGATGAGAAAGACAGCCTCAATAATAATAAAGAAATATTTCTTTGAAAGTTAGCAATTTTAGACTTGTTTTATTTTAGATTTCCTCTTTTCGAATAATTTTTTAGTTGATTAGAGTAAAAGTAACAAAACCGAAATCAGTTTCAGCTACATCTTAACTTGAAAATCCCAACGCGAAAATAACACATCAGATTTCGTGCAATTTTGTTCTACAAAAAAATTGTATACCTAAAATTTTAAAAATCAGTTGGGTTATTTTGGTATTATTTTAAGCATTGTTTATTTATGTTAAAAAATTGAATTATTTTTAGTTGAATTTAGGTATTATAAATATTCTTGGATAGAGGTTTTACATATCTATTATACCCTAAATATCTTTAGGTAAATTTAACGATATGTTTATTTATTTTTTTAGTGTTATAAATTGTAAAATTCAAAATAAGAATTAGCTTCAAAAATATTCCTTTTATTTTACGAAGCACTTATGCTTAGAAAAACTGTTTCAGTTACTTCATAAAACTTATTGTTGGAAAGGGATAAGGATTTCTTTTCGTATAAGTGCGGATTACTAGTTTATCGCTTTTCTTACCAAGTATCAACTTGTATGATGTTTTTTTGTAGTGTTGCATAGATTTATTTTACAATAAGATGTGCTTGTTCTCTCAAAAACTATTTATATACAAATGCAGCCAGATTATACATAACCATAGGTCAAACATTTACAACACGTGTCCAAAATCGTTGACTTACATTTAAAAAAACTCATGTGAGAGATATCAAAACCAATATGAAAAGTTATTACATATAGCAATACAAATATTTCATTACATAATTTGCTCTGTGATATTGTTAAGTAATTTTTCAGTTTCGATGTATAAGTATTGATATAAAAAATTACACATGTTGGATATCTTTAAAAATTTTTAAACTAAAATATTAATTTTAGTTAATTTTAGGGGTTATTTAAAGCCATAGGGCTTATTTATTTACTAATTTATTTTATGATTAATCGAAGTTTCAAAGGTAAATATATTTTTTTATTATTTATGTGTGATTCACAGTATTGATAAAGAATGAAAAAAATTAAAAGCATCTTATTTTATTTGTCAATTCGTATTCTTTAATATTAAAAAAACCTTTAATTGGATATCTCTCCTAAGCCAAAAATGCTTGTAAATATCCATATGTGTGTTTCGATGTTAAAAAAATCTCCAAAGAGCAATTATAAAATTATGTTTGGAGAAAGCAGTCTTACATGTATGTTTTCCATGATATATTAATACTAAATATGCACAAATTCTGAAAATAATAAAATGGTATAGGCAATTATGAGTCTTTTTATGATTATTTTTAAATCTATAAGTATTTATTTAATCACAAAGAATATTTATGTAGGGTAATGTCTTTTATTCTCTTTTAGAGAGATCATTGATAATTATTTCTATATATTTTTTAATTCCATTTGCGGCCTTAAGGATTATTTCATTTGTTGGCATGACAAGGGCAACGTAAGTGAGTGTTTCACCTTTGTCCAAAAGGTGATTTGGTTTTGTTTTGTTTGTCGCTCAACGGTCATTTTTTGCACACGAGGGCTAATTAGACCGGGACCTACGGTTTTAAAGTGGATTCCGAACCACTACAAACATCCATACCCAAGATGGGATTCGAACCCACGAACTATTGAACCGAAGGCAAGAGCGCTAACCATTCGGCTGCCAGTCCCAAAGGTGAGTGGGTTCTGATAATTTAGAAGCAGTTTCAAAGAAAAAGACACTTGTATGTTTCATTTCTCTTGGAATAAATTGAGTATATGATCTTTTAATTCAACGTGATCAATCTTCGGTTTGTTGTTCGTGTATAGGATCCAGATACATTTTGGTGACAGATACGACGACTTTTCCCATCACGTCAGCATGGCACTTACTATCATAAATAATATAGCTTAATTACTATCAGAACTAAAAACTTACTTACTCTATCATAACTAAAAATTTACTTAATATCATAATTACTAAGTAATATGTGGAATTAAATTAAGTCATGCTTCTTAAGCATTCATTTCAAAATAATTTTACAGTTTGTTAAAAAATTAGTGCCACGTATTTAAAGCAATAATACTTATGATTTTTTTGAGCCAACCGATGGCTGAGTGGCTCCTGACTCCTGAGCTGTGGGTCCCAGGTTCGAATCCCGGTTCGGGCATGAATGTTACTTTCTTTCTCTGTTTTCTCTGTGTTTCTCTGTCTTTTCTTCTGTGATGAAGTATGAATGTGGCCTACCCAATAAACGAGTTTGTGGTGGTATGGCGTGGGCAACGCTACTCGCCTCCTTGACTTAGTTCACAGGTGCCCGCTGGGCAATAGCAGTTTCTGGCCTTGCTGTGGTATAGGGTGGGTTCGTCACCCAATTGCCCACTATTGAAAAAAATCTTTAAGAAGAGCTAAACAAATACCTAATGAATGTAGAGTGAATGAAGCAGATACTGCATGAGACAAAACCAGGTACCGTTTCATGCGTTAGAATATAATTGACAATAGGAAAGAGCACTTGAGGACTCAATTTGAGGTGCTTTTAGCATGGAGCTACAACTATCCCAACGAAAATTATTTCCTCCATTATGTGAGACTGTTTATAAAATATTTATTGTAGGTACTTTAATTATTTGTAAGAGTGCATATTATTTGTAAGTGTTCTGTTGGATATGTTATAGATTTTACTAAGTATTAGTTCATGTTGAGAAACCTATAAGCTTACATTTCAATAACTTCATTTTTAAACGAATATCTTCCTGATTTCATTTTCTCAATACGCGTTTTGTATGCAAAAATAAATCTGCTTAAATCTCATATATTTCATTCGAATCTTTGTAATGAGATTTTTAAATTGTGAATATCTATAAACGATTGCTAAATCTGCTTATCAAAAGCTTCTTTTTCTAAATGAAGATATAATGCCGACAGTGACTGACTTTATATAACTTTATATAAATTGACAATCTTGACATGACTTTGAATCAACATGACTTTGACGTGACTTTGAATGAAATCAACGACATGACTTTATATAAATTGACAATCTTTATAAAGCTGACATAGAAACAGTGTCGTACAATTGAAATTAATGCCGAGTGAAATTAATACAGTTTTAGAGAAATTGCAAATGAAATTAAGGATTTTAGATTCAAAATTGATCGGAGTAATATTTCTTCCCATTCTATATATATATATATATATATATATATATATATATATATATATATATATATATATATATATATATATATATATATATATATATATATATATATATATATATATATATATATATATATATATATATATATATAACCTTTACTATAAAGAATTATGAAGAATACCATAAATGTTATGGGTGGAAAGGTACTTTTTAGATATCAATAAATTTCTGTTGAAAATATTTTTGAAAATAAATCTGTTGAAAATAAATGAAAACATTTTTTGTTTTCCAATTTTACAAATTATATAACTTTTCTTAACTTTTAATTTTAGAAAGTCCTTTTAATACAGATTTTACTTTAAAGTTAATGCAAAATTCAATTGGAGAGTTAAAGAAAGTATTAGGTTTAGCAGAATAATTTTTTTTTAAAAATTCATTCTTTTGCATGCTCTTTTGCATTCTCTTACATAATAGATGATTTCTTTTGTACTGAAGAGAAAACTTGAGCAATGTAATCTCAAATAGTATTAAAAACTAATAATGCTATGGAATTCAAAAAATAATTGCACAAAACTAGCTCAATAAGTTGAGTAGAAAATATTTGATCCACATGAGTAATCAGAGTTAAAAAAATGTTCAATTTATCTCCCAAAAAATCTAATTTTATTGTTAACTGACATCTTTCCTAATTGTATTGTTACTAATGAAAGCATAATTACAAAATAGGAATAAAAAATATTTATCTTTATTGGCAAAGGATTATAAAAAATTTCTATTAGAATTTCAAAACATCCAATCATATATAAAGAGTCCTTAGTAAAGAATATGGATAACAGTTCTAGAAACAACCATTTAGTGTTCTTGAAGACACAAACAACTGAATAAGTTTGTTGCTAGAGGAAGGCATTGACATTTGTAAAGTATTATCGAGATATAATGGTAAAAACTTACTCTGTTGTTTTATTTTAAATCTTTCAATGTTTTGATTTCATAAATATGTTAACTGAGAAAAATATTATTTGACATGAATGACAAAACATTTAAAATAAGTTAAAAGTAATTTGTTAGTAATTGCTCTTGTTATTTTTGTTAAACTGATTATAAGACCATGTTTAATGTAAAATTGCTAAACATATATCGAATACTGCACATCATTAAGTTAAAAGTAGTTTTTCAAATTTTGAAATTTTTGTACTATTTGTTTAATTTGTTATAATCACGAATGTAAAAGAATATATGAATGCATTATTGTACATTTGTAAAGCAATCATCCCTTGCACTTTATTATATTTATATTAAGTGCATTTGGGATTAATTTATAAGTTTTTATGATTTCTTTTCTACATGTTTTGCTTCTTTAGAATGATTAACAACCACTTTTTTTATTGCATTTAACTTTTTAAATATTTTCAAACAAGATGAAACCAAGGCATCTAATTAAAATAAATTCCAAATAATTATAAAAATTCAATTTAAAATCGGATTCGAACTCATGAACCGGTGACTTAAAATTTTAGTATTACACTTTACAGTTCAATTTCATTTTGTAGTTAATTTTCAGATAGATATATTTATTTACTCAAAATACACATTTCCAGCATTTTCTACTTATATCATATTTCTTTCCAGCTATAAGATGCATTAGTAACTATCTGTTTAATGTCATAATGCTGGAGTAACATCGTTAAATATCCTATGAGTGGTTCATAATTCAATATACATACTGGTTAAATCTGTGGAATCGAAACTTCTGTGGTCGGTCATTGAGTAGTTGTCATGGGTGTAATGTGGTCTGGAGAAAATTTCCTCGGGAAAATTATTAAATTTCGAGATCCCTTTTTTGGTAGACAGCCCATCTAAGATTGAATCAGCCCCTAGCTCTTGTTTCAGAGGGTCTGACCAAAATTTTTTTCTGCTCTGAAAGTTCTTTGTTCATTCTAATAGCATGACCAGTCCATTTAATTCTATTGGCTTTTCATGTATTTGATGATACCGAATTCTGTGGAGGTACAATAGAGTTCTAAATTTGAGTGTCTGTATTGCCATCAGCTTGTATACCACTAAAAATGGTTCGTAGTGTCCACCACTCAAAGAGCCCAAGAGCATTTTCATATTTTCGGGTCATTGTCCATGTTTCTGATAAGTATGTATGTATAAGTCTGATTAGACTTTTATAAATTAATACCTTAGTCTTCCGTTTAAATGAACAGAAACATAACGATATTATATAGGTGTGTGCAAACATTAATAAGAATTTGATTTTAATCAAAATAATTCAAACTTACATTTCCGTTTGTATGTTTAATTATTTTAGGAACAAAGCTTAAAAATTAATTTGTATTAAATACTAAATATGTCTACATTTATGGTGCATTATGACTTATTTTAGATTATGAATTATTATACATTATGGCTTATTTTACATTATGAATTATTTTACTCATTTGAATATGCTTAATTTTAATGTTTGAACACAAAAGCAAAATAAGTTATGCAATATCGAGAACTCTAAACAGCAAATAATTTTGAGTCCATCATGGGCCTCATCGTAACCAGGTATATGAAAAGGGAAACGCGCGTGTGTATGTGTGTACTTAGTAAAACATTTTAACATAAAAAAACAAATAACTATAAAAGGAGTCCGATAAATCTTAACAATTTTAACGCTGAATACATTTTCATTTTTAGAAATTATCAACCGTTATTTTTGTTGCATTTTGCCTTGTGCTCTTGGTTACTTTAACAAATGGAGAGTCGAAATCTGATATAGACGCTCGTCACCATCATCACGGACATCATCATCACCATGGACACCATCACGGTCATCACCATCACCATGGCCACCATCATCACCACCATCATGGTCATCATCACCACCACCATCATGGGCATCATCATCACCATCATCATGGACACCATCACCATCATGGTCACCACCATCACCAGGGACATCACCACCATCACGGGCATCATCATCATCATGGACATCACCACTGATGTAAAAACAATAAAGAAAAAAATGCATAATAAAACATTTTAAATGAGAAAAAAGTTCTTTCTTTAAAATTTTATTCTTTAAAACAGAAAAATTACATCATTTGCATAGATAAGTTTTGCCTACACAAAATGAATTAGATGAAAGCAAGTAATTTTAATCGATAATAAAGCAAAAATTATCCAAAATAATTATATGGAGCTTATTTATTATTTTTTCCTAAATTAAAATTTAATTAAAATTAATACAATAAACATTTCATACATTTAAAATAAGTTAACATCATATCTTTTATTTAAAAATAATTGTCAATAAATGAAAACGTAACATGCATAATTATATAAAATATCAGATAATACGGCCGAATATTTCACAACAGAAATGATTATTTAACATAAATATAATAGTTCTTCACATATTTGTACGATAAATAATTAAAAAAACTATAAATTAGTAATATAGAATTTGTTTGTGTATAATTGTTAAGGTATTTTTACATTTTTTAATTAAAAGTACTAAATAGTTAATGTTTCCTTTGAAAAAATATCTAAAGTCGCAATGAAAATTTATATTGCGTTTCATATTTTTAATCGATTTATGATTTGTTTATAGTTCACAAATAAATTTAGAAATGTATAACTGTTTATTCTTATGGGATGGAATTAAATTGAAATGCTTTTATTTAAAACCTCTTTATCCAATCAATCCGAAATATTAAATTTATTTTGATTTTATATTTGTTTTCTAATATGCATACGTATATCACTTATTAAATTGTCAAAATACTGTAAATATGAACACCTCTCTCTCTCTCTAAAATGTTTTTATTCCTTATTCTTTGAACAATGGTGACAATGAACATGTAAAAAGAAGTATTTTTGTTGTTCTGGAATTATTGTTTCATAGAATTGTCTATCAAGAAAAAACTGTCTTGAAAACTACAGGTATTATTGACTTTGGTTCAGAAAAGCTTACTCATGAGCAAGAAGTAACAGATTTGGATTCGAATTGAAGTGTTAGTCGTTTTGATCAGAACAATACATGTAAACTTATTGAAATGTAATATTTCTACGCTAATGTATCGTAGAAACTTTGAAAAACATGTACTAAATCAGGTGTTAACATTGCCTTTTAATTAGATATTGAAATTACGAACTCTTTTTAGGTTGTCTTGAAATGCAGCAAAAACTATACTCAATAATTTATTATAGTACTTTATCTTGGTCCATGAACATAAAATGTTTAAACATCAAAATCCAGACTACATACTACATACGCTACTTACCAACTTGAGTTACTTTTGATGTCAAATTAAAATGAAACTGCCTTTTTCCTCTGTTTTATTAAACCTCTTTTTGTAAAAATGGAAGCTTCTTTTTATGTTAAATAAAAATGTTAACTGTAATGTATATATTGCGTAACGTAAAAACTACTGTACAATTCTTATTAATTTCCTTTGACTCATTTATTGAACTTAAATAAGATTCGATATTTTCTTTTTCTGTTCGATGATATCGGTTATTATATTTAATAATAGAAATGCGCGTTTTTTAAAATAATAATCGAAAACTAATTATTCTAATTGATGGAAACAAAAAATCAAAATTGAGATATTTATTTATTTTGTTAGAAAAAATTTAACAGGAAGTGAAATAAAAAATAAGATTGGTGTTTAAAAAAAGACACACAACAAATCAGGAGAAATGTATTTATTTGTATAAACAAAACAAACATAAGAAAGGTTTAACTTTTAGATGGGATAGATCAAGCTTTTTAAGAAAATCTGAGTGAACTACCATTTTGGTTCATGAAGCATGGTTATAATAAGTGATAATAACAACTCTTTAATGTTTTCTGATTTTATGCTGTTATTAAAATTTTAGAAGTGTTGTTAATACGGAATCAGCATTCGTTTGAATTAACGGTAAATAACTTTGATGGAACTGGGACCGATAATTTAAAACTAATCTGCCAAGATGATTTAACAATACGAAATTCTAAGCAATCAGCGGAAGTTCATTACGAATCTTTCTTAGGTTTTAAGCTATGCGGTGTTCAAATCTACCAGAAAAGAAAAAGGCAACTGACAGTTAATTATATATAGTCTGTTTGAATGATTTCATAACAATCTATTTAATTTTAATTGTTTTGTTAAAATTTTTTATATGTTTAACTTGTTACAAATTATATAAATTTTTCATGAGTTAGAAAAAAACTCACATTCTCTTGATACTAAGTTATAATTGTGCGTAATTTATTCAATTACACTTATATAACATGTATTACAAAAATACATCACTTGCATAATAAAAAATTTTAAAATATTTTTTTTATAATTTTAGAATGTATTCCGATTATAATGGTGGAATAAAAACTAAAATTCTCAATGTCATAAGTAATATCATATCAGCCTCAAAATCAGAAGTTAAAAATGATATATTATTAATATTTTTTAAATAATAACATTGATATTATTCATTGTAAACAAAATCATTAAAACTACACTAGTCTGTACGCACTAGAAACAAAGTGGAAAAACATATTGACAGTAGCAATAACTAAAAAGTATAATTTGTTATTCAGTGTAAGGATTCAATTGCGAATTCAACATTTTAAAAATAAAAAATATAACGAACAAATATTTATTAAAATTAAAATTTTTAATTAAGAACGATGAAAAGGTTCACTTTGCTACTATCTATTCAGATTAAGATATACACTATCTACCAGTAACTATTTAGACTCTTATGGTAAAGGAGATAAAAACAATTTATTTATATTCAATATAGTTGGTAGAACCTCCACGAGAAGCAATTACAAGCTTTACTTTTATTCTAAGTCAAGTACTTTTTTACTTAAAAGTCAAGTTTTTGGAAGATGGACAGTGGTATTTTCTTCCACTCGTCTTGGAGAAGACATGTAATTTATTTCACTGATTTTTGAAGGTTGGCACATCCCTTAATTCGGTGATCCAACTCATCTCAGAGGTGTTTTATAAGATTCAAATCTGGGCAGGCTTGTCCAGTTTGTTCCGCCCATCCCCAGCACTACAATCCATGGAGGACGTCGCAACTTGACAAGATGTCTTGTCATCCTGGAAGTAACAATGATCCCAATAACAATTTATGGGTTGGATCATTGTTAATCAAATTAGGAAGCACATTGCAATCTAGTATATTGGAGTAGGAGTCGACTTTGAGTCTACCATGAATTAGGCTCAACAGTCTTAATACATACTACGAGAAATATTCCTTGATCATTATTCCAAATTCGCCAAACTTTTTAGTAAACACAATGCATTTTTTCAAAAGGCTTTCTAAATCATATTCCATATTCGAAATCTGTTATATGGTAGAATTCAAACGTAAAGGCATTATTCCAGAGAATTTGTTTCCATTCATCTACGGGACAATTTTACAATCCACCTGGCACCACTGTTGGATTTTGTATCTAACGCTTATGGATGACCGAACGACCATGGAAAGCAAGCAAATACACCTTCTTGCGGATGTTATTTAGTGGAACAAGTCCCGAATTCTTGTTGGAACTTCTGGAGTATGGTGGTTGTCGGTTTGATGTAGCTTTTTTCTAATTTCTGGGCAGCTTTAGTGTATTTCTACCTCTTAGTTTTTGCAGCATCAAAGCTCATTCTGACAATTACCACTAACCTTGGATTAAAAAAGAACTGAAGCCACTACCGAATTAGGAATGCTTAACTCACTAGATTTAAAAGAACTCTTCAGAATGGGCATTTCTGATATCCGACAATTACGCCTTACTCAAAGTTAGATAACTCTGAATTTCATGGTATCTTGCATGTGATTAATGCCAAAGCTGTTTCCTTCACGATATTTAAATAAAAAAAAGAGTGGCATAGATCAGTACCGCAGATATCCTCATTTACATGGGTGTTCCAAATACTCATTGGTAAATAGGGTATATATATATATATATATATATATATATATATTCACTCACAAATTTAGAATAAATACATTTAGATAAAATTATTTTCCTTAGAAACTTTATACTTAAAAAATTTATATTTCACAAAAATTTTAAATGAAAAAAGGAAAATTTTTTAAAAAAGGATTTATTTTATTTTATTTGAAACTTAGAAAATGATAGAAAAAGAAATACTTTTTTTGTCTTCATAAGAGTTTACTCAGGATAAGGTTTAATTTTAAGCTGAAACATAAAGATTATTTTTATACATGTCTGTTGCTTTTATTCGAAAGTATGTTATTCTAAGATGCATTTTTCTACCATCAAAAATTTCTTTTATACTAATATACTTGTTTTCTTGAAAATTGTTTTTTACAACTACAGTTAAATTGCTTTTTGGATGCCAAAACATGTGTCCTAAATCATTGATTTTCATTTAAAAGATTTTTCTTTTATCTGCGTTTTTTAGAACTATTGAAAAATGATTCAATTAGATATATAATGTTTTTTTATTCCTTCTCTTGGATTTTGAGGAAAATATTTCAGTACTTGCAGTGACAAGCAAGTATCATATAAAAAGTTGTGTGTTTGAGATTTTTCTTGAAAAGAATTTACTTTATAATTCAGTTACATTTTTTACAAGAAATTCTTTCTAAATATTTATGATTTAATATTCATCAAAAAGTAAAAATGTTTTATTTTATTTGAAATTGATAAATCTTATTATTATATAAATCTTTAAATGCACGTAATTTACAATGCAAAAATATTTGAAAATGTGTATATGTTAATTTGTATGCTTAAAACCTTCTTAGAGAGCAATAGAAAGCGAGTATAAAAATGCATTATAAATTTAGATTGAAGAACACGCTCCTGTAAATTTTTCACAGGAAATTTTAACAATGAATTTGAGCACATTTTGAAAATTATAAAATGTTTTTAAAGTTATGAATTAATTCATGAGATTACTTCTTACATTAGATACTTATTTCATCCTGAGAAATTTTAACTGCTTAGTCACCTCTTCTTGCTACATAAATTTATGCATTTCTTGTAAACATATATTTTGTAATATATTATGAAGCTATAGGAGTTTAAAAGTAGGAATATTTGTAATTTCTAAAAAGAATTAAACGAGTATCTTTTTTACTATCATTTGTTTTGTGGCTAATATTGTACGCTAAGGTCCAGGAAGGTTTATTAAGCTCTAATTGTTAATGAAATATTTTTATTTCCAAATTTCGCGAATCCTATTTTCATTTTTCCAAAAGTATTTTTGGGATATAAGAGACTTTCTGACTTTCTTAAATACCACATACTGTATTCAAATAATTGTAATGAAATTTTGAAGCTGTTAAAATAATGTTTATTAATAGATTACTGTGTAAAAGATTATTGTGCATAAATTTTTGCGTAAAGAATTATTGTGTAAATTACTTTTAAATAGCTCGTTTAATATTTATAAGAATCTAATATGCTTAATGACATTGAAGCATATATATGTATGACTCGCATAAAGATAGCAGTATTGGAAGAGGGTCATAATTACTTTTGGAATGAAAATTAAATTTTCTAGTAAAGTTATCTGACTACTTTATATTAATTAATAAAAAAAGGTTTCTGTGAGATATTTTGAAAGGCTTCTGATAATATTCCGGGGATAGTGTAATGGCTAAGAGGTTTCTTAGGAAATCTGAAAGATAGTGTATGTTAACGCAGTAAATTACTAAAAAATAAAGTATTAAGAATTCCTAATCAAGATGATCAGAAGTTTTCTGGAATCGAGAATTCTTTGGGAAGACATAAACGAAAATTTCATTTTGTACACGTTAGATATTACTTTTTTCAGAAAAACTCTGATCAAAATGATCAGTATTTTTCTTGTATCAGTATAAATGATAATTTTTAGAGCATCTTCCATGAATAATATAACATATCATTATAGCTTTTAACTTATTATTTAACCATTACTTAAATTTTTCATGCATTTTTCATAATCTAAGATTTTGAAGTTTTCAATATCCAATCATGGAATCTTAAAATCGGATAATTTTACACATAATTCATTGTTTCTAACAATATAAGAAATAATCAAGAATTTCAATATTTTCTTGCAAAATAATTATTGCTTAGTTCTTTTTCTTTTTTCTTCAGATATCAGTGTCAAAAATATCAAAGATCGTTGTAAAAAAGTTTAATTATTCAAGGAATTTTAAATGTTCTATTTTCAATAACTGTAATCTCCAATGCAAACATTTTGAGAGATCAGTAACTTATGTAATTAATTAAATGGTTTTAAAATAAAATGTTACAAAACTAAATGGTGTTTAAATAATTTGAATAGTTATTGTTATTTTGGATAAGAACAAAAATAACATATTTTTAATTGCATTTGATATTTTAAATTAAGGACTTATTAATTATTTTAATTTTAGATGAAGACTGATAATGTATAAAGAGAAATGAAATAAATAAGTGTGACATTCCAAGTAGGTAATCTAACAGCGTGGCAATGTTTGTTTTGATTAATTTGAAACTAATAACGTTATATACATAAAATATATGATCAAATGAAATTTTAATGTAAAAATAATATGAAATCAATTGTTTTTCATGTGATATAGGATTATATACTGTTATAATCGTATTCCTATAAAATTTGGCATTGATTGTACTCTAAGTGGGAATAAATGGCTTAATAGAAATTTTAATTTGATAGAACTCATTTTTACTCTATAATATTGTTATATTACATTGTGTATTTTATCATAATATTGATGGTAAAAAAGGACTTTTGCATGTATTACAATATTATTAAATGATCTGTGAATGAATTTCCCAATTTACCACTTTTCAAATGATTGTACCAAATTTTTGTTAAAATTTAAATTTTAACATGTATTCTCAACACAAGTTATTCTCTGATGTTATTATAAAGTTAAATAGGAGTGCTAAAATTGCATTAGGTAACAGAGTGATTTTTCTTGTTTTTAAATTTATTCTTTTTTTAATGTATTATTATGTTACATAATAGATGATTTCTTTCGCGTTGAAATGAAAGTTAATTCAAGCACAAATAATATAAAAATATAATGACATAGCGTATTTTAAAAAAATAATAACAAACTCTTTCAATAAAATAAGTAGAAAAACATTTGACGCGCATGAGTAACCAGAGTGGAAGAAACAGTAAAATGAATTCTTTGCCATTAAAAAAATAAATAAAAATAAAAACGTAATTTTATTGTTAACTAGCTTTCAGCCTGATCATGTCATAGTTGATAAAAGTGTAATTACATAACACAAGAGCGAAAAAATATTCTTGTTCGTTAGTGTAAAAATAAAAAAAAGTATTACATAATCAAAAGTTCCAAGCATATATAAATAACCGTTCATGAGAATTCAATATCATAGTCTAAAAATAACCAGTTAGTGTTCTTGAAGACACAAACAACTGAATTTAATCTTTGGAAAAAGGCATTGAAATTCGGAAAGTATTATCCAACAAAAATGGTAAGAGCTTACTTTGATGGTACATTTTAAACATTTTTTTGAATTAATTAATATAATAAACGCAATTCACTTTTTCATTTCATAAGTATTTTATAGAGGGGTATTATTTACAATGAACTATACAAAACATTTATCTACAATGAGAAGAGTAAAATGTGTTTTACAGTTGCAGTATAAATAGAACAAAATATTTAACTTTGTAGTTACAACATGCTCTAAAAACAAGGCTCAATATTTCAGCTTTAATGTATTTGTGCTCTTATTAGGCCAAATAATAATTTAAATATATTATTGTATCTTTTCTGTACTCTTTGTTCTGCATTTTTATTTAAGATTAAATTACATTTACTTGAAAATTATTTCTATAGCCGCCTGCCCTGTCTTGTTGTCAGGGCAATTGGCTGCGGATAGGGAGGTCCTGGGTTCGAATCCCGGTTCGGGCAGGAATGCATTCTCTCTTATCTATCCTGTCTATGTCCTTTCCTTGTATAAATGGGTTGTGAATGGTTGCCTACCCTGTAAGCGGGTACCTATAGTATGTGTGTAATGAGGAAGTCGGACTCCACAATAAAATATGGTTCAGTTGGAAAAGTGGAGCAGCGCACCTCTTAATGCCAACCTGGCTGGTACAAGACAACAACAATTGCTTATATTTACTTTCGATTTGCTGATTTTTATGCAGGATTACTATTTCCACCGCAGAAATCTTTAGATTAGAGCTCACAAAATTTTAAATAAATTTAAAGCCACTAGATAAATCCATGCTTGATATCGGAAGGAAAACCATGAACTGTTTGATTAAAACTTACATGACGTTATATTATGGGCCTATCCTCATCATTATATCCTTAAATAATCATAGTTTAAAATCTCTTAAGGAATTTAAATAGAATAAATTTTAAAAAACCATACGAATTTATTCGTATTTTTATAAAAATTATTTTTTATAAAATATTAGGAAATTAAATATATATATATATATATATATATATATATATATATATATACATATAAGCTACTGAAAACTCTGATTTTACAAAATGCATTTTTATAACTGAAGAAGAATTCAAGTTGCATTTACAATTTAAACTATCGCATATCTAGTCATCAATACTTATTAGTTCATTTATGTTTATTAATGAAATTAATTCACTTTTAAAACTATAAAGTATATCCTTAAAAACCAAATAATTTGTCTATAAAAGTTTTCTTATAAAATAAATAATCTTTATATATTTTTACTTCAGTTCTTTATTAAATATTTTAATTCTTAAGAAATAAGGGTTTTAAAATAAAGCATAATTGTCTTATTTGAATGAATGCCATATTAACTGGGAAAATTACTTTTCAGAAACTGTCAGCACTTATTTTTGTTGCCGTTTGCTTTGTGATCTTGGTTACTTTCTCAAATGGAGAGCCGAAATCTGATATAGACGCTAGACACCATCATCATCACGGGCATCATCATGGACATCACCACCATCACGGACATCATCATCATCATGGCCACCATCATCATCATGGCCACCATCACCATCATGGTCATCATCATCACCACCATCATGGGCACCACCATCATCATGGACACCATCATCATCATGGTCATCACCATCATCATGGACATCATCACCACCACGGTCATCATCATGGACACCATCACTGATATAATCAAAAATGAAAATACAAAATGCATACTAATAAAACATTTCCAAACGAGAAAAGAGAGTTTTATTAATTACTCATTTGAATCTAAAAATCATTTCACTTGTTTGCCAAAAAATTCTTTTTCAAATACAAAATGAAAACTAGGAAAAACTTTGATACCTTTAAAATGATTGTAGGAAATAAATTTATTAGAATGTGTACATTTATTAATGTATTTTATTAAAAAGAATTTGAAATCTTCTTAGTCAACAATTTCAGCTTTAAGTTTGCATTTATCCTTTAATCATTTGTAGAACTGTGTACCATTTCTAAAACTAAACTATTAAAAAATAAAAAATATTTTGTATTTATGTAAGGAAAAAATATGAAATTGCATTTATTAGATTTTACTGGATATTTTAGAAATTTTGTATATTGAGTTTATGCAAGATGTAAGGAAGATTTAACGAAAAATAGAAATTAAATTTTATTTTATAGTTGCAGAAATAGAATGTTTTGTTAATTATTAAATAAAAGTTATATGGAAAATATGTCAAACCTATAGATATTTTTCTGCTTTTTTTATGAATGACAAACAGTTAACATGAAGATGTAATAAGTATGAATATTTGAAAATAAACAGATAAAAATGATGATTTACTCGTATTAATATTTCCTAAGCTACTTAAATCAAATTTAATGATGTGGGCAATATTTATGTATACATATTAACAGCTATTAAAATTTGCACATTAAGGAAAAATATAAATAAAAGAATTACATTTATTGGACACGTAAATTATCATTTAAAACAATTAAAATTTTTTATATTTAGATCGTAGAATCATTTAAATCAACACCAAAACCTCTACTACGGCAGTAAAGGCATTTTTCTTGGGCAGAATAAAAGCTTTTTCTTTCTTTTCTTCTCCAGGGATAATCAATGGAAGCTTGAAGTTTTACCGAGATTTTCATTAAACAATATTTCATACCAGTGTGTTCAAATGTAAGCCCAAAATGACAATGTCAACAGCAGCATCCAATATACGGTCTCCACGCCGATAAACACTAATCAAGCAGTTAAAATGTTGCAATAACAATGGAGATTCATCTGAAAGGATAAGGTGCAATTCAAGTTACAATATATGTTTTTGATTATATCATTAATCAATATTGCTCATTTGATTATATCAATACCGCTGCATTAAAGTTCTATGCTGCTGTCAACAATGAGGAAATATTCTCGTAGATACTTATTATTTAACCAACAAATCTATTTCTCAACTCCTTGTTCATGGCGTAAATTTACTATATTTTAAGGTTATGCAAATAATATGTGTATATTCGTGGATGCTAATTAATAGCTAGATTCTGAATAACTCATATGACTTTCACGACTCCATTGATTCATTATCCTGACAGTTTAAGGAATCTGGAGTAATGTTAAGAGCAGAGTTGCATCAAGATTAACATTTCTCCGGAAAGCAATATTTTTAGTTAAATATATTCAAACATTAATAAAAGAGATTTTTACTTTTTATACAAGATATAACGCACGCGCGTGAAACACTTCTCACTCCAAAACAATATTTAAATGGAACGTCTTTTTGAAAAATCTACTTTAAAGTCACTTAATTTACAGAGATTTTTTGTTGGTGAACCTGGTATAGCCTGTTTTGCAAGAATCGGAAAGCCAATCATTTGCATATTGACTATCGAAAATATTTCATTTCTGATAAAAAAACAGCAAAGATATTAGAGCTTTAAACGAAGCATTATTTTGTTATGAATTACTTACAATATCCTTAAATTCTTCTTCTTCAGCTCGGCAGCCCGGGGTAGGACAGGCTTTCTTCAGGGCATTCCTCCATTGTATTCTCCGGAAGGCGACAGTTCTCCAATTTGTCACTATCAGCACTTTAAATGTCCTCCTGTACACAATCAGTCCATCTAAGTTTGGACCGACCCCTAGATCTGTTTGCAATGGAATATTCTTAAATAATGAGGAAATATTTATTTATTCTTCAATAAATTGTTTAAATTTATTTTAATCTAAAATGAAGTAAGATCATGTAAAATGAAATATTACTTCTTATAAAATCTTTGTTCTGGTACCAGCATTATTGTTTTCCTATAAAGAGATTTGTTAAAAAAATCATTTCGTTTCTCTCATGAAAATAACTATAATCGTGGAAATTTTCATGAAAAGTTAAATATATTTTTGCTAGACTTAATATTTTGTATAAAATAATGCTCTAATTTTAAGAATAATAATAATATAATTAATTTATCGTACAATTTAAAGTTACAAATTTGTAATTTGACATACTAAAATTTTCACTTCATTATACTAGACAAACCAGTTTCAACCAATATAAAGCGTTTTTATCATGACTTAAACGTAGAGAATTTAATCGCAAATACATTCATATAAAAAATTTAAATCCTTAAAAAATTTTGAAAGATCTAAGATTTTTTATGTTGGTGAGAAATTTAGTGAGATGTCTATAGTGCTTTTTCATCGAATAGTGAGGTCTATGAGTCATAAAAATAATTTCCGTTTCTTTAAACTTACATATCCTATTTATAGGAAGTCAATTGCTTGTATTACATCAGGAATATCTATTGAGCATCTATGATAATTACAATAAAAATGGGAATATACTACCTTTTAAAGTCTGTTTGATATAAATCAGTGCATATTTTTATCAAAGAAATGATTTGAAACTAATAAATTTATTTTAATTTAATTACTATATTTATCTGAAAGGAAAAGCTTATTTCAATTGGAAAAGCTACAATGTGAGTAAACATTTTTAAAGCAAATTAAAATTTTTATGAAAATAGGTAAATCTTAATTTTAAATTATGATTAAAATATTTAAGTGATAATTATTAACCTCGAATGGAAGTAAAAAAAGCAGTACAATTAATTTGTAAATACTTTATTATCAAAATTTAAAGGCCAGTATAGAAAATAGTATATAAGAAAAACAAATCACATAAGAAAAATAAACACAAATATTTATAAACTCATGGAAGAGAATTTGAATAACTTTTAATATTCTTATTTTCATGAAAAAAGCTAGTTTTTCATTATGTTCAGGACCTAATTTTATATTATTCGTCCTCAATAGTAGAATTTAATTCCATTAATGATGCAAAATGTCTCTACCAATTATGTAGGCTACTCTTGGTAGGTCCCTGTGTAAGTTATATTGAATTAAAAACTGGAGATTCTCTGTTGGGCATTTCAAAGTTTCAGCATTCTTGACTTGAAACTAGTTTGTGCATTGTTATAGAATAGATAATTGCATTGACTTGTTAAAACTTCCAATTTTTAAAGTAAGAAATTCAGCATTTAATAAAAATAAATAACTACGTCACTCTGATATGTTTGTGAAGTCGTTATTTGAAAATCAAAGAAACCTATACAAATATATGTGAATCTTTACCAGGTTATCACACAGCCTTCATCGAATTAGAACTTGGAGAATATTGCTCGTTATTTGTCTTAAATCATGTGTCAGCAGTGAGAAAAAGTTATTTATATCTATCGGTTGTTCAAAATCATGACTTGCTGCTATTTTGTGCCTTTGCAACAACTGATTCTCAGCTACTTGAACTGTAATATACAGACTTTCTAAATGTATTACACATAATTTTTTTTGAGAGAAATATTAGTCTGTTGTCTGAATGTCTTTATTAGTTGATCAGTTTCTTGTAAATGCGAATCTGCAAAACTCTTTTTTTTTCGTCAAGCGAGGACAAAATTTTAAGTTCTCACAGGATTCTTACCCTTATTATCTTTCTATTTAAAAAGATAGTTGATCTATCGGTTGTTCCAAATTATGACTTGCTGGCTATTTTGTGCCTCTGCAACAACTGATTTTCAGTTACTCGCACTGTAATATTCAGACTATTTAAATGCATTACACATAATTTTTTTGAGAGAAATTTTGGTCTGTTGTCTGAATAACTTTATTAGTTGATCAGTTTCTTGTAAATGCGAGTCTGCAAAACTCTTTTTTTCGTCAAGCGAAGACAAAATTTTAAGTTTTCTGACAAGATTCTTACCTTTATTATCTTTCTATTTAAAAAGATAGTTGATCTATCGGTTGTTCCAAATTATGACTTGCTGGCTATTTTGTGCCTCTGCAACAACTGATTCTCAGTTACTCGCACTGTAATATTCAGACTTTTTAAATGCATTACACATAATTTTTTTGAGAGAAATTTTGGTCTGTTGTCTGAATAACTTTATTAGTTGATCAGTTTCTTGTAAATGCGAGTCTGCAAAACTCTTTTTTTTCGTCAAGCGAAGACAAAATTTTAAGTTTTCTCACAAGATTCTTACCTTTATTATCTTTCTATTTAAAAAGATAGTTGATCTATCGGTTGTTCCAAATTATGACTTGCTGGCTATTTTGTGCCTCTGCAACAACTGATTTTCAGTTACTCGCACTGTAATATTCAGACTATTTAAATGCATTACACATAATTTTTTTGAGAGAAATTTTGGTCTGTTGTCTGAATAACTTTATTAGTTGATCAGTTTCTTGTAAATGCGAGTCTGCAAAACTCTTTTTTTCGTCAAGCGAAGACAAAATTTTAAGTTTTCTGACAAGATTCTTACCTTTATTATCTTTCTATTTAAAAAGATAGTTGATCTATCGGTTGTTCCAAATTATGACTTGCTGGCTATTTTGTGCCTCTGCAACAACTGATTCTCAGTTACTCGCACTGTAATATTCAGACTTTTTAAATGCATTACACATAATTTTTTTGAGAGAAATTTTGGTCTGTTGTCTGAATAACTTTATTAGTTGATCAGTTTCTTGTAAATGCGAGTCTGCAAAACTCTTTTTTTTCGTCAAGCGAAGACAAAATTTTAAGTTTTCTCACAAGATTCTTACCTTTATTATCTTTTTATTTAAAAAGATAGTTGATCTATCGGTTGTTCCAAATTATGACTTGCTGGCTATTTTGTGCCTCTGCAACAACTGATTCTCAGTTACTCGCACTGTAATATTCAGACTTTTTAAATGCATTACACATAATTTTTTTGAGAGAAATTTTGGTCTGTTGTCTGAATAACTTTATTAGTTGATCAGTTTCTTGTAAATGCGAGTCTGCAAAACTCTTTTTTTTCGTCAAGCAAAGACAAAATTTTAAGTTTTCTCACAAGATTCTTACCTTTATTATCTTTCTATTTAAAAAGATAGTTGATCTATCGGTTGTTCCAAATTATGACTTGCTGGCTATTTTGTGCCTCTGCAACAACTGATTCTCAGTTACTCGCACTGTAATATTCAGACTTTTTAAATGCATTACACATAATTTTTTTGAGAGAAATTTTGGTCTGTTGTCTGAATAACTTTATTAGTTGATCAGTTTCTTGTAAATGCGAGTTTGCAAAACTCTTTTTTTTCGTCAAGCGAAGACAAAATTTTAAGTTTTCTCACAAGATTCTTACCTTTATTATCTTTCTATTTAAAAAGATAGTTGATCTATCGGTTGTTCCAAATTATGACTTGCTGGCTATTTTGTGCCTCTGCAACAACTGATTCTCAGTTACTCGCACTGTAATATACAGACTTTCTAAATGTATTACACATAATTTTTTTGAGAGAAATATTGGTCTGTTGTCTGAATAACTTTATTAGTTGATTACTTTTTTGTAAATGCAAGGCTGCTAAACTCTTTTGTTTCGTCAAGCGAGGACAAAATTTTAAGTTCTCACAGGATTCTTACCCTTATTATCTTTCGATTTAAAAAGATTGTTGACTAAAGTCTTTGACTTTTCTATTTTTAGCTTAATAATTCTGCAGCATATTTCCTAAAGGAAAAGATTTCAATTTGTCCTCTTTCACTATCAATACATTTTTAATATTTTGTTTCTTTGCAAAGGGAAATATAACTTTGAAGCAAAGTATAATAGTTTGGAAACTGAAGACCAGTAACAAACATATTAAAAACAGTAATATTTAGACTTGTGTATTTCTTTTAAAAAAATTAAAATGTCTTATTAAATTGAAGTATTAATTTTGTATATACAAATTTTTCCGGTAATTATATATTTATAAATTCTATTTGTAGTGTAATTTCTTAAAAATAATCATTAATGGTTAATTATACAATAATATTTAAATTTCCTTTATGAAATTTTATTTTTCCATACATTTCCTCTTTTAAATCCTCAAAAAATTTCATTGCTTTATAAGTTTTACTCAATTTGTATTTACCTGATGGTTATATTGCTCAATAACTATTTATTAAAAAAATATATATTAAATTTTTTCTAATTTTCCAAAATTATAATTGTAAAATTTTTCCGAAATGGTATTGATTTTTACTCTTTTTAAACTGCTAATTTTATTAGGATATAGAACCCTTGGCATTTTTCTCTATTTTGATACTGTAAAGAATTTAATCCATGACAAGCTGTTGAAAATCATTGGATAGATATTTATTTCCTCTTAAAAAAGACTTTTGATTAGATCTAGATTTTCTGCGCCCATTTAGCAGGACTATTTTATGAGATCTTTTACCCCTCCTTACTAGTACTCATAGGAGCCAGAATCAGAAAACCGGTTCTAGCATCTTCCATCTAACGGAATTAAACAACGGCAATTCACTTGGTATCTTCGATGCTATCAACGATCTCTGTAATTCGATTCGTCGGAAAATTTGTATTCAATGACGAAATAATTTCATCAATTTAGTTGCAGTTGTGCTGTGCAGCTTATCCTCATATTATTTTGAATTCGTATATAGGCTTTATTTTAAATGTTCATAAGTTTAACTGTACAAACACATATTTAAAAAAATTGTCTCTATATTTTCTGAATACTTTTAATAATGAACAGAAAAAGTATGAATTTGACTTTTATAACTTTCTTAGAGTAAAAGTCAGACCTTGTCATCCATACAAGAAATTTATTTTTCTATAAAATAATAAATAATTGGTGAAATATAATACCGGGGTATACGTAAGTTATATTTAAATTAAAATATGCATATGTGTTCTGATTTTTTTGAAAAAAGAAAAAGTTGATTAACCCAGTCGAGTTTCCTATTCAATGTAATATCCTTTTAGCATATGATCGAAATATTTGAAAACTGTTAGTACAAATAAGTTAAATTTCTTTTCATGTTTTGCTTGAAGGAAAAATTATTTATATTGGCATCTGAGGTCTTATTTGGTTCCCTTATGTAAAAAACATAATTTTAAAGATAAATTTATTAACTTTATGAGAGTTGATATTATGGAATACAATAAATAGTTATTTGATACAATGTTTTCTTATGATTCGAGTCTTCAAAAAATTCAGTTCTTAATTCCGTTAACAAAATTACTTATATAATAAAAATCAAATATGCTGATAATTTCTCGAGAATTAATTTACTATTTTTACAAAAGTATAAATGCACTCAATTATTTTATAAAAATTTTCTAATTTAAAAACTAACTGTAAAGAATGATCAGCAATAGAGATGCGTCAAAAATATTTAAGTATTAATTTTTGCGATAAAAGTTCTACAAGACTTTTCTTTAGTCAGTAAATAATACCTTAATATTTTAACAGTCTTGATTTTTTTTGAGGGAAATAAGTAAATATTAAAAAAATTGCTATTGAAAGTAAACATAACTAAGATATTTCTTAGACTTATGGTAGCCGATAGTAAAAGAACACTTGAACTACAATCTATGTTTACAGGAATATATTGAACATAATTTAAAACACATAGTTTTCCAAAAGCTATAAGTAATAAATTGAAAAATCAAAATGAATCGTCTAAAAGTAGTTCGCGTTTTTGAAGTTCATCTGTTTAAAATATGTTGCAAAAATGCATCGAGTGATATTGTGGCTTTACATAAATACAATACGGCCCAAAACTACCTGCTTAGGGATAATCAGTCTTTGAGGAGAACGACAATATGTTAAGCAGCTTCGAGAAAACAGCAGTGTAAAATCGAGGTGACATTTGACATTAATATCGTATTATGAGATTATTGGCACTTAAAAGCTTTTCAATCCCAATTTGATATGGTTAAAGGATTAAATGATAATCATTCAATGGTAAGTCCTTTACTGAACCGGATTCTAACTGATAGTTCAGATTCTCAAATATTTATAGAAGCTATATCATAGCGAATTTTACTGCACATGAAAGGTAGTTTCAACTTAGTGCGGATTGCAATAAAACTTCAAGTTTATCTTAGCTTAGATCCTCGTGTATTTCTGCTACAAAAAGAAATAGACCAAGTAGTAAAAAGTTATATGAAAATGCTTTACAAGCAAAGAGATTGACATTATGCATCCTTAGGCTGGACTAATAAATTGGGTACACTGTCAAGTAAACGGGACTGAAAAATGAATAAAGTTTTATAATGTTTTCGCCGAACGATTTTTAATTTTCTTTGAGGACTTATTTTTGACGAGAGTAAAACATAAAAAGGAATGAACACTCCATATCTCTCCTCTAAAATTCCTTTCGTGTCTTTCGTTTCTAAATCTTCTAAAATACCTTTCGTGTATTTTAGAAGAAAGATATCGATTGTTTCATTCAGTATGCAGGATGTTTTCTTGCAAGATGGAAAACATTTTTGAGTAGCCATACTTGATGTCATTTGCTATTTGCTGAAACTGTAGGTGAACAAATGTACCCAGAGGGCTTTCTGGAGCCTATTAATCAATTTTATAAGCTGATACAAATAACGAAATATTCATAATGCAAGCAAATAGTTTTCATCTTTACACTAAATTCATAATTCATTATCCGGAAGAAAAACTGAAATGTGTGTGAACATAATATTATGTAAACAAAAATAAAATATTTTTCAATAATAATATATATTATAGTGATCATTTCGTTCATATTCTAGAAACACCACAGTTTTGAGGAAATTAAAATTTGAATCCAAAAATTATTAGGAATCTTAAATATACGTATACATTATTTTAGGTAACGATGTTTTAAAAATAAAAAGTTTTTCTAAATATCATCTCAAAACAGATTTTTTTTATAATTAGAAATTTTAGTTTTCAAGTTTATTAATCTATTTTATTAGCTTAAAACCAAAAAATATATAGAAATTTTCATTGTCAAAAATGTGTTAAAAATGTTTCAGAAACTTCAAAATATCTTGAATATGTTTCTCAATACACAGTTTTCATTTCTAATGTTTAATACAATAATCTTCAATATTTCATCTTGTTTTTAGTGAAGTACTTTTAATAAAAATTATAATTAAATATTAAAATAAAAGTAAGTAGAAGTTAAAAAAAGTGAATTAAGGATGAAATCCTAATTTCAAAATTCACTTTTATTACTTTTTTTTACATAATAGAAGATTTCTATTTTTTAAGAGAAATCTTGTTAAAATGAATAACAATGTATGCACACATTCTTGCGAAAACTAACAATGTAACACGTTACGAAAGATAAAATGTATCAAATCAGCAGAAGAAAAAATGACGTTTGAATCGAATGAATGACCAGATTTGAAAAAAAATTTGTAGAATAAATACTTTTTAGGAAATATCTATTTTTATTGAATGTTCTATTTGTAGTTTGATCATATTATTGTTCATGAAAGTGCAATTACATAATATGAATAAAAAAACATTTTGATTACATTAACTTACAATTAAAAAAAATAAAATACGTAAAAGGAAAAAAAAAGAATCATATATAAGAACGCTTCGTAAGGAATCAAGATCATTGTTTTGGAGCAAGTAATTAGTGTTCTTGAAGACAAAGTAACTAAATAGAGTTTTCTTTGGAAGGAGGCATTTGTGAAATATTATCAAACTAAAATGGTAAGAATTTTTCTTCGCATTATTTTCTAGAATTTAATGTAAAAAATATAATTTTCATAGACGTTATTCCCATCTGTTAATTTTGGTTGTCTTTTATTTAAAATGAATTATTCACAATAAATTAAAAAATATTTACTATACGTTGAAATATAAATATTTCAAAAAGAAATAGCTTTTAGGTAATCCTGTCTTATTCTTTTTAAGTTAATAATAGAGCTTATATAATACTATACAATGTAGATAATGTTTTGCATTACGAAAACAAGCCTTATTTTTAATTATTAGGTTTTTGCTGAAAATGATTTATGACCCAACATAAGAACTTGAGCTTATTTTAGTATTAAAATAGGAATAAATTCTTTTAGCTCTTAATACATTTGCATTAATTAAGCAAAAATACTAATTTTATTATTTCTTCTTTAATTGATTTTCTCTGAATTTATTTAAAACTTATTGCCATTTACTTTAGGTTGTTTTATTACTTTTATATTTTTGAATGTCTTTTTATATCGAAAAATTCATTTGACCGGGATATAAAATTTAATGGAAATTCCAACCATAAGAATTTAAGGATGAGTTTTGAGCCAAGGACCTCGAGTACAAAAGACCTTGCTAAGTGCTTCATGAACTAAAAACCTCGTAGATTATTACTCCACATACGTTTATACCCAAAAAACCATTTTGTTGAATAGAATAAACGTAATATTGTCAGGATTTAGTTAGTTATGTCTACGAGCGGGATTAGTGATTTAATCCTGCTTAATTCAAGTTCAATATTACTAGCGCTGATAATATTTAGAATGGTGACCACATATTTGTAATAGTATACGTCTCGAAGAATAGGTCTTAGCTATTAGTAAAAGAATCAAAACCGATCGACTTCCTTGATTTAATCAGAAACCATTGTCCTTAGAGCTGCATATCTATCAAGCATTGAGCCTAAAAGTCCAATTCGGTTCAATGTGACAAGGATTATGTGAGTTAAGATACTAATTCGCATTACATCATTTTAATTTGTCTTTTTAGTAAGTATTTATAAGCAGAATATATTTATATATAATATTAATCAATAAATCAATACAACATTTGAATTGCTATATTGATCAATGTATGCATTTCATTTTTCAGAAAGTATCAACTGTCGTTATTGTTGTATTTTGCCTCATGCTGTTAACTACCTTCTCAAATGGAGAGACAAAGTCTGACGTAGACGCCCGTCACCATCATCATCATGGACATCACCACCATCATGGACACCATCATCACCATGGACACCACCATCATCATGGTCACCATCACCACCATCACCATGGTCATCACCACCACCATCACCATGGGCATCACCACCACCATGGTCACCACCATCATCATGGGCATCATCACCATCACGGTCATCATCACCACCATGGACATCACCATGGCCATCATCACTAATAATATTAAGAATGGAAATATACATATATATATAAAATTCATACTAATAAAACAATTTGTACTAAGAAACGTTTTATTTGTTTCACTCATTGTTAAAAATTGTTTAATCAGAATGAATTAAATGATAGAGAGAAGCATATATATATTTATTTTTGAATCAATGGTTTTAAAAAATGAAAGATTTGCAATGTTCAGTTATTCATTTAGTTTTTGTATGATGAGAATTTTGCACACATTTAATTTGACATTTTTTATGTTAAAATAGCAGTTTTCATTGGTTTTCATTGTATTGTATAATTTTTTTAGATTATACTTTCACATAAAAATTTACTAGGAGACTCTAGAATTTTTACTTAAAAGAATTTGAAAGTACATACTTGAAGTTTTGCTAAATAAATCTCAGTTAATGGGGTTAGGTATTTATATCCCTAAAGCTTATTTTCATTGTTAATATTTCAAAACACTTAAGTAAAATATCTATTTTCTCTTGCATTTTGGATGCTTAAATCTGTAAAAAAATTTCAGTTATAGAAAATTTCCGAAAAAAAAACTTCAAGAATAAAAAATTTTCATTCATTAGCTAGAAATTTAGATTAAATTATTTATAAATTTATTACTTAAATTAAACACCATAGATATAAGTGTTCTTAGACGTAAAATTGAGAAAACTGTGAGCTTAAAATTTGTAACAAAACGTTAAGTTTTGTAATATTGAAGCTACAAAACATTACTTGCGTGTTATCAAATGTGTGTAAAATACATATCAGAACCACTACTAATATCGAAATATTACGATCGGTAACTACTATTTACCTCATTGCGTGAATGCTATAATTTTTTTTATGTTTTACGATTTCGCATTTTATTGGATTCCCTGTATATGCTTTTCAATGGAGCAGGAATGTAAGAAGGATTATTGCATGTTAACTTTTCACTTTAAAAACAAAAAAGTCATTCTGAAATTTATTTTTTTCATGTTATTTATTTTAAACAGTTTTGAGTGGAACATTAAAAATATTTAAGGTTTAACGTCAAGACTTAACAAACATTGCATTAAAAAATTAAATAAAGAATTTTTTAAAACAATTTGTAAAAATTAATATTCAGGAAGTTAACTATAGGCAAGCATAATAGTGAGATTGAATATTATAAGAATTATTTATTTTCAGCAATAAACTTTTCAAAATATCAAATTTTTTATTTCAATTTTTCTCACATAGGTTAATATTAAAGTCTTTGATCGTACTAGGTTTTCTTTGTTCTTGTTCATATTTAAATTAAAAATAAAATGTAGTTTTCGGATAAGAATATTTTTTTAGTTTAGAAAGTTATTAAGTAAAATATTTGAGTTCCATCATCAAAAATTGTACATAAATAAAAGAATTGAGAAATTTTGAAACGCAAATCCTTACATTGTTATATAAAAATTATTTTTTCACTATGCCTTACATTTGTGATAACAAAAGCCTTAGTTTAAAATAAAATAGTGAAAATTATTTCAATGTTTTAAATTTTTTATTTTCTTAAAAATTTCTCTATGAAGTACTTCATGAATGAATGGAGTTTACCCATATATATGAATAATGAAGTTAAAATGAAGTTTACCCATTTATACAGAATGAAAATTTTTAAATTAAACGCTTAAGAAAAAATATAATTACGTTTGGTAACTTTATGTATAGCTGCAATAATTTTCCTCTATAGTAAAGTTATTCAAATATTGTATACTACAAGAGTGCTCCTTATAATCTCTAATTGTAAAGTCTTGTTGCCTGAATTAATTTCGAAATACTTATAAATACATGGCACAAACTCGTTTAATAATGTTTTTTACCCACTGATTACTCAGTGATATTGTTTTATACATAGTCGTAAATTTTTATTGATAAATGTTCTCAAATATGCATCTTCTATTGAAAAAACTAATGTCAATAAGCCATCTGTAAGTTTCTAATTATAATGTTAAATAAATTGTAAAATATAAATATTATTTATGATAATATTTTTACAATTTATTTAACATTATAAATATAAGGCTAATTATGAAGAATATTTCATATGATTGTTATGTTTTCATTACAGCTACAGTTTCTAAAAAATACATTTTTTAAATGTTATATATTTTCAAATATAGTCTCTAGTTAAAAAATATAATAAATTAATTTAGATGAACGCGCTCTCTAACGTAGAACGTAAAAAACTTAAATGGATAAAACCCGGAAAATTTTTAAGACAAAAATTTCCGATTTTTGATTAAAATAATATAGAAGTTTAATCAATAGAAAATGATACAGAAATCGTCAAAAAAGGAACTGATTAGCTATGCGGTAAATGTTTGCTCACGAGACTTGAGTGAAGTAAGAAATACTGATTTAAAATAATTCCAACCTTCTACAAAACATCCAGGCTCAAAGTGGGAATTGAATTCATAGTCTGTTGAGTTGTGTAATTCACATTGTTTAGTAATCAATCCAACGCGGAAAGCTTATGTAAAGTTTGGTTTGTCTGTCGCTCAACGGTCATCTTTTGCACACGAGGGCTAATTAGACCGGGACTTACGGCTTAAAGTGGATTCCGAACCACTACAAACATCCATGCCCAAAGTGGGATTCGAACCCACGAACTGTTGAATCGAAGGCAAGAGCGCTAACCATTCGGCTGCCAGCTCGGCAAAGCTTATGTAAAGATAGATAGAAAGTAACTGAATGAATCAATGAGAATTCTGATAATATATATAAGTACATATTATTTGATTGAATTCTATATTTAAATGCACTGACCATCATTATTTAGTTTATGATGATCAGTTATAGCTTAGTTAGCAAAAGAGTGATTAAGAAAACATACTTCAGTTGGAATAACCTAATTATGAGAAATGTTCAAAATGGAGGCATTCTCGGTTTTAAGATAAATGTTGTCGTAATATCAATAGTAGTTTTTAACTAAAAAGTCAGATTGGTGATAATATGTAATTTATTATGCAAGAATGGAATAGATTCTACATGAATTACTGAATATTTCATAAACTATCGAATACATACAGGTTGGTAATGAGGCTACACTGTTTAGGCGAATATTATTGTCAATGGTAATTACATTTGTCTTTGGAAATATACCTTGAACTGCAAGATAATACTAAATTCATTGCTGATAAATTATGTTTTGATTTAGAAGTAGTAGTATAGTATTATAGGTTTTCTTAAATAATCACAAAATAATATGATAACAGTTTAAAAGCATGCTAACAAAATTGGTGTAAAATCATTGATTGTTAGACCCTTTAACTTGTTTGATCTTCCTTTAAATTACTTATAGAATATATTAGTTATATATAGAATTATATTTGCAGGGAACCATGGATTTCTAAAAAAACGTTTCCAATTGATGAGTAAGGGAACCATATCAAAGAAAGTTGTCCAACTTTTTCTGCCAAAAGTTTATTAAGAATTATTTAGCTAAAAACTTTTTGAAATTCTTCCACCAAGAGGACATTAAAATAATCTGTAAGACTTTTTTCACTTCCTTCCTAAACATGATTTTTTAAACATTTACTATTTATCACTAAATCGTAAATAAATTTCTTAATATGTTAAGGAATATTGTCTAAATACAAAAAAGAGTCTATATGTACTTTACTTTTTGCTTATGAGACACTCATAACTGAAATTCGTTCCTCAAATGAAAAACATTATTTAAAAAACCTTAGCTCCAATATACCTCTGAATATTACTTAAAAATATTATCATAAATGTGTTATCTCAACGTACATAATTAAAAGTCATCATGAAAATATTAATTGAAAATTCTGCTGCTTAGGTATGTATTTATTGTATAGTATGCATCTAATTTCTTTGAACATGATTCTACACACTAAAGTCATTTAAAAAGCTTTTATGTTGTATTTATTATATTTGAATGCACATTTAGTAAATAATCATTAGAAAGAGAACTAAATTTTTCTAAAATTTTTACTATGTAAATAATTTTAACACTCTAAGAGTATTTAACCATATCAAAGAATAAATACATAAAAATGTTTCATTTTTAGATTAAAAAGTAACTTTTAATATTCAATCGATTTTGTTAATTTTTTCTCCTTACTATTGTTTTCGTTACTGGAGAACCTGTATTATATACACTCAGAGTGTTGCAAAAATTAATAATGCAATCAATTGTAAGAAATATAAAAAAACTTACTCAACAAAGTAAATCGAAAAAAAATTCGATTTGCACGAGTAATTATAATTAAAAAAATTTGTAAGAAATCGTTCTTCTTTAGATTCTATAATTAATTTTGTTATTAGTTTTTGTTCTAATTTGGTCTTTTACTTTGTTAGTGTACATACAGTTTCATAATAGGAATAAAAAAACTACTTGCTTGTCATTAGCATAAAATAAAATAAAAAAAATAGAGCCATTAGAAAGTCTGAAGGTCGAATAATATATAAAGCTTAGATGGTAGGAAAACAAGACCACTACTCTGGAAAATACCAATTAGTATTCTTGAAGACAACCAATTAAATAGATTTGTCTTTGGAGGAAGGCATTGACATTTAGAAAATATTATGGAGCTAAGATTGTAAGAGCTCATGCTCTGATATCTTATCTGAAATCATTTTTTTAAAAATAATATTATAAATTAACATTATAAATTCAATTCTTTTTTTGATTTTGTGAATTTTTTTAAAACTACATAACTTTTAATGAAATTCGTTCATAGAAAGTTATAAATAATATTTAAGTTATTAATAATTTTATTGTAGCTACTATACTACTCATTTGTTTAATTCAAACAATTTGAAAAATATGACAAAGAATGAATTAAATTTAAGTAATAGCCAATTAAAAATTTATGCCATAGAAAATGGTATTTATTCTTTCATGCTATGTTGTATATCATCTTAAAATTCTGCGTAGAGAAAAGAATCACAAGAGCATTTTCTAATGACTTCTAAAATTTGTATTTGATGTTTTATGCATCGACAAATCTGATAAATAAATATTTTTCAATTTTTTCAACTGTCATTGTTACTTCATAATTATAAATAAAATAGTTTAAATAAGGAATACCCGATGTGTTTTTCAAACTTTCATTTGCAATTACTGTTGAGTATTTTAAATTTAGGGGCAAAACTTTTTTTATCACTCAAGTAAATGTATTTATTTTTTGATCAGTTATTTATTTTAATGAATCAGGCTAATTACCTTTAATTTGCTGAAGTACTTTTTCTAGATATATGAACCATGTATAAAGTAAAAATATATTCTTAGAATTTTAAAACAGAAAACTAATTGAAATTTGGCATTTTAAACTATACAATTTATTAATCAAACTAATGCATGGATTTCTGAATTATGTAAGCTGTTATAATAATAATACATTATTACAATTCTTAGAAATTGTCAGCGACTCGATGTTTGATTAGTGATGTTGCTTAACATATACATTTTGTTTTTAGAAACCATCAGATATTATTTTTGTTGCATTTTGCCTCGAGCGTTTGGTAACATTATCAAATGGTGAAGCAAAATCAGATGTAGATGCTCGACACCATCATCATCATGGTCATCACCATGGATATCTCCATCATCATGGGTATCATCATCACCATCATCAAGGTCATCATCACCTTCATCATGGACATCATCACTAATAATTAAAAAATGAAATCATTAATTAGTGTATTGCTGAAATTTTTTCTTATACATTTCTTTTAATACTCTTTTATAAGCAAAAATGTAGTCATTACATGTTTCTTATAAAATTTTAAAAGGAAACAACTGAGACAAGATAACATTACTTAAGTAATTATAGCTTTAAGAATCGATTAGATATGTTGTGTATAAATATCATTTAAATATAAAATATAAATAAAAATAAAGTATACTAAGTTTTCAATATTTATTGTTAATGTATCAAGCTGAAAAATCAAATTTCAAGCTCAAAAAAGTGAAAAATTCAAATCTAATGAATAATTTTAATTATTGTTGTTATGAATATATAAGCTTTTATATTTTTTAAAGACATTACCACAAAGACACGCTTTTTTAAAAATAAAATAAAAACGACGACTATTATTTAGTTAACGAAAAAATTAAATTGCGCTCTGTATTTTAATATATATATAATGAAATTCATTCAGATTATTTCGAATTCTGAATTAGATTAATAAAAGTTTAAACTATTAAATTTAGAATTAAGCTCAATGTAAATTAGTAACCAATAAATTGACACAGAATGTTTATAACCAATAAATTATATCTGTTCTTGTACAATCATCTTTACATTTTTTTTATATTTTACTATATTTGTTATAAGCATTAAATATGGAAAAACTTAATTTTCCCGACTGCAAAAATTACTTAAATTTTATCTGTATATATATTTGTAATAAAAAGTTTAATAAACTTTTTTATAAAAAGTACTTTATTAAACAAATTTGTAATCCAAATAAGGCTTCAATATTATCACAAAAACACGTATATTCAAATATTCGAAAATCCATCAATCGAATATTCATTTTAAGTAAATTTGCATCAATATACATTCTTTATATAAACTTAGTTTGAGTATAATATTCTATATTAATATGTGTCTTAATGAATACTAATACATATTTTTTTCTGATATAAATTTTATTTTCTAAATTTAATAAAATGCCAACATATTTATATCAGAATTTTTAAATCAAGTACATACACACATTGCGTGACACAATTCTCGAAAGGATAAAATTACGAAAAACATCCAATCAATCATAAGGGTATCTTGAATCCCCAAGTAGAAATGACAGAACTGTTTGGAATGGTTTTTATATAAAAATATGGGGTAATTATATATTTTTCTTATTAATCAAATCTTTTGATTTTTTGATGTAAAGCATTCTTTGATAAGTCACTGACGTTCCTTATTAAAGAAACTGAACAACAGATTGGGAAAATTAATAACTGTTATATTCATTAAAGCACAATTCGAACTCAGTTCCAAATATATTAAGATATGATTAAAAAGTTTTCAGTGCTTAGAAATCACTAAAATGTATATGTTGCGCATACAATTTAGTGATATCTAAACACAATTCTTATTTTGTATATTTGGATATTTAGCAAAATTTGGATTTAGCACAATTTGGATATTTAACAAAAAAATAGGTGCAGAGTTTGAGAGAATAAAGTGTTTCCATTTTGAATGATGTAGTATGATACTCACTTGGGGATGACTTTAATAAAGTGAAGAAGCGAAACTCCAATAAAACACAGTAAACACTCATACATTTTTTTTCCAATGGCGGGCACACTTGGGTGACGAACCCTATGCCACAACAAGACCAGAAACTGTTACTCATTTATCGTTACCCAGCGGGCACCTGTGAACCAAGTCACGGAGGCGAGTAGCGTTACCCGCCCCATACCACCACAAACCCGTTTATAGGGTGGGCCACATTCATACCACATTACAGAAGAAAGGATAGAGAAACACAGAGAGAACAGAGAAAGAAATAAACATCCATGTCCGAACCGGGAATCAAACCCGGGACCCACAGCTCAGTAGTCAGGAACGCTAACCACTCAGCCATCGGTCGGCACACTCATACATTACTAGGGGGAATTTGAACATGCTTCTTTTGATATAGAAGTTATATATATATATATATATATATATATATATATATATATATATATATATATATATATATATATATATATATATATATATATATGTGTGTGTGTGTGTGTGTGTGTGTGTGTACCATGACAGTTACGTCATTCATTTTCGTCGATAATTCGAAACTGATTGTAATAATTATAGGAACTCCTTTTTATATCAAAAACTTAATAAAGTAGAAGTAATGATAATTAACTGTAAGCAGACTTAAGTATGAATTTGCATACAACCTACCTCTCTTTATCTAGATCTTGGTGAACTTTAAGAGTGACAGATATATAAGATTTTGTTTACAATCAAACTATTTTCTATACTTATCCATCTATTAACTGAAATACAATATACATCAAATATGTATTTATAAGCTTAGAAACAAATAAATTAAATAAAATGTGAATTAACTTCAAGTTTGATAATTCTATTCTTGTTTAAGTACCTGTGGATTGGCCTTGTTAAAAAGATCGCTAGAAAATAATATGAAAAAAACTAACGGGGCACGCATTGATCATTCATCACATACAGTGATACATGAAAGTCAGCATATACCTTTCAAACTTAACAGAAACTTATTTATTTCTAATATTTACTTAAGAATTGAATTCAATTTAGCTTAAATTGATTAGAAACAAAAAATTGATAAGCATAAACAGCAGTTTTTTTATCATTAGACACAAAATAATGTAAAATATTGGAGAATCAGTCATTTCGCAAGTCACGAAAGTGAACATACAGGAAAGTCTACGTTTGAAATTTCCATATTTTAATATTTAGTTGGTCCACCTTTTGAATTTAAAGCAACTCTCATACGATTAGACAATGAATAGACTAGTTCTTTGTTTACAGTGTGGGGGATTTTTTGCCATTCTTCAAGCAATGACTTCTTAAGATCGTCTTTGCTTTTAATTTGCCTTTTTCTGATACTTCTGTCCAGTTCATCCCATAAATTTTCGATAGGATTAAGGTCAGGTCTTTGAGGAGGGGAGAGCAGAAGCCTTGGAGTGTTGTACAACAGCCATTCCTTGACAACATCAGCTGTGTGCTTTGGAACCTGATCTTGTTGGAATATCCAGTCATTTCCCATGCCTAATTTTCTCACTGATTGCTTCAAATTGTTTTTCAATATATTCAAATAGACAAAACGATCCATAGTGGTTTCTATAAAGACTAAATTGCCATCACTTGAGGCTGAAAAACAGCCCCAAACCATCACTGAACCTCCGCCAAGTTTTACTGAAAGAATCAGATTCTTCAATTCTAACTCTGTACTGGGTTTTCGCCAAACTTTTTGCTTACCATCCCAGCCAAAAGTGTTAAAATTTAGATTCGTCTGTAAAATTAACTTTGTTCCAGTAATCAAAATTATCGTTTTCATAAAGATGCGCAAATGCTAATCTTTTGTCTCTGATGACTTTACTAATGAGAGATTTTTTACGTAAAATTCTGCTATTATATCCTTCTCTCAAGGCTCTTCTAAAGCATTCTGGAATCCTTTAACCTTTTCAAGGTGTTTGGCTATGTCTATGCAGTAGTTTTCGGATTATTACGAATAGTTTGAATGATTTCTCTTTTATCTCTACCTTTATTTTGGTGGTCTACCAGTACGAGGCAAGTTTTCCGTAGTTTTTGTCAAATTATATTTCCTTATTATTCCTTGCACTGTAGCTCTACTTCTACCTATAATTTGACTTATTTGGTTGAGTGATTTTGCCTCATTTTTCAATTTAATAACCAGTTCTCTAAATTCTAATGATGTTTCAGATATTTTAGTTGCCATTTAAAAATTAATAAAATAAATTTTAAAAATGTCCTCTAATGCTTATATAAAACAAGGCACAATTCTTACAAATATGTTAAGATAATAAAAAGCTGGCCAAATATCTGCAAGAATCTATTTAAATCCAACTGTATGCTCACTTTTGTGCGTTTGAAAATCGCATATTTTTAACTTAGTCCGAAAATGAAAATCTTACAAAATCGATGTCTATTAGACACATAATGATTCAAATAAATACTGGTAGTTATACGAAAGTGAAAAAGAAATTTATTTGCATTTTAGTTCAAAAAATGGGAAAATTTTCAAGTGTATGCTGACTTTCGTGTATCACTGTATGCTACTTGTAATTTGCAGTGAAATAGTACTTAAAATTATAAATCAACAATTCATTGATGTACAATAAAATATTTTCAGATCATTTGCATCATTCTAAATAATTGGTATTTCGTGTAGCACACTGCTTTCATTTTAAAGAAAAGAGGGTGCCAAATATATTTTATTAAGCCAAATAATTTACGATTAAAATATATATTAATTTCTGGATTTAACTCAAATCCAGATTTGAAGCAAATAGAATTTTTAAAAATTACTTTTTTACAGTAGAATTGAATACTTTAGTTTTGAAAAATAATTTCTTTTTATCTCAGTGGTAGTTATTTTTATTTTAAAAAGAATGAAATTCTATGAATTTTATTAAGAATGAAAAAAATTTTAGGCTATATTTCAAATAGATATTTTTTACTGTATAGTATTTTTATGACGAAACATAACAATCTATTTTTAATTTTTATCAAAATTCCCATTACTTTTGATTTTTTCTAAAATAGTAACAATGAACAGGAATGATGCAAAGTGCTTGATTAAGTGCTTTACATAGAAATCAAAATTTTTAAAATTATCTACCAGAGTTCCACAATTGAGTTCTAAACTCTTTTATAAGATTTTTCAAGACTGAAGTTACATTTACGCAAATAAATACATTTATTTTAATATCACAACATTCAAAAAACATTTTTTATATATTTGTATTTTTCCGTTATGTTATTGGTTATCTAGTTAGTTAAGACAGTGACACTCATGCCTCTAACATAAAACAAGTATGAGAGATATTCACTTACATTTTATGTGTATTCAAAACTGCATATTTAACTAGGATAAAAAATGCTTTGATTTGCTTGAGTAAACAGATGCTTGACACTTGGCAACATGAAATCCATAATTACCTTATTCTTTTTGTAAATTTTTTGCACACTTTATTCCTATTTTGTAACTACCGAATATCTATTGTTCGTCGATAATTAAAAAGTGTGTACATGCATTAAGTTTTTACACTATAATTACACCACCATACCATGGATATGAACTCTTAGGTGAAAAAAACTAGAATGATTTGTTGGTATAAAAGAGCAGCAAGCCAACAACAGAAACTCAAGATTAAGTTTTCCATTCAAACAAACTGGTCAACTATTTAAAGAATTTTTCTCATTTCAACATTTTCAAAAATAATTCAATCAGAATGGTAAGAAAATTTATTATTTTTTAAGTTATTCTGATGAATAATTGATTGGTTTTAAGTGCAACTTATTTTATTTTGTATTTGCTTTTATGAATATAAATATCAATATCAGTAAAAATTGAATATTATGTTTTGAATTATTAGTTAAATATTAGGATAAAAGTAATTACAATTTTTAAGAAATTTATTATAGCAATGAAAGCAATGAAAAATATTTTTAAATACTTATAACATCCTATAGCTTTGAAAAACATAAATATTTGTTTTTTTTATTGTAATAAAATATTTAAAAGAAATTACAGATAATAAACGAATATTGAATGAACAGGAAACGAAATAATTATTAACATAAATAATAGTTTTAAATATTTAAAATGAAATGAGTATAAAATGTGGGAACTTACATTTTTTTATATGTTAAGTAAAATAATTCTAAGTATATGATATATTTTCTTAGTTAAGAAAAATTCTGGTATGATAATGTAAATGTTTATAAAACTCCCACTGTATCGTATTTACAATGAATATTTTATTGTAATAATTTTTCAGTAAAAAAATAATATTTATAAAAAATATTATTAAAAATAATTTATTTAAGTAAATTTTTAAAAAAATGCGAGGAAAATACTAAATATAGATTGAAAATTTTCATTAAAAAAATCTCAGAATTCTATTTCTTTTAAATCTAAAAAAATAATTAATCTTACAAGAAACAAGTACAATCATGTTGTTTTTGATGTAACCTCTGACTTAAACATACCAACAATATCAAACCCAGAATTACAAATATGTTGTAATAAAGCATTTTTAATATTTATGATTACAGATTTTTACAAATAAAGTCTAAATGCATGTGAAGGTATTGTAATAATCAACTGCTAATTAATATCTATTATGTATTCAATAAAATAATCAGCTTGTTTTACACTAGTAAAATAATTTAAAGTGTTATAAATATTTCTGAAATAAATTTCACGGATATGTTTTTAGTTTGAGAAACATCAGCGAGCATAGTTAATCAAAAATGGAGCTTAGAAAAATATCCGTTTATAAGGATTGATTTAAGAGTCAAAATTAAAATATTTCAATTATTGTATTCTTCATATCTCGTAATTTAGACTGATTAAAGATTTTAACAATTAATTTATCATCTTGATAATTATAGTTTATTATCAAGTAAAATTTTACTTTCATTCCAGAGGTTATCGGTATTACTTATTGTTGTATTATGCATTGTCTTTATTGCTACTTTCTCATATGGAGAGCCAATGACTGATATTGCTGCTAGACATCATCATCATCATGGTCATCATCATGGTCACCATCATGGACACCACCATCATCATGGGCATCACCACCATCACGGGCATCACCATCATCACGGGCATCACCATCATCACGGGCATCACCATCATCACGGGCATCACCATCATCATGGCCATCACCACCATCATGGGCATCATCATCATCATGGACATCACCATGGACATCATCATCATCATGGGCATCACCATGGACATCATCACGGTCATCATCATTAAGAAATGCTTACTTGATAAAATGTTTAAAAATTTTAAAATGTTCTCTTCCATTAACATATATAAAGAATACTGAATACTGATGTCTTAATTAAATAAATGGAATTCAGTGAAAAATGTTCATTATTTAAAAAATAATATAACAAATTTACTCTAAAATTCTCTTAAAGTATCCTATTTTAGAGTTGATTAAAACAGAAATATCCCACATTCTTGTCCGAAAAATCTTTACTATCTCTCTTTCTCTATTTCCACATATTTTGAAGCTCTTATAACATAGTTATATTTTTATAAATAAGAGTACCTTATTTTCCTCTAAATATTTTTTACACATTAAGTACACGATTGAATACAAAAAGTAAAAGTGAAATTTTTTTAAAACACCAAAATTATTGTAATTGAGTAATAACTGAACTATCTAATGTTTAGGTAATTTTTTTTTATCTAATAGATAATATTTAATAATTTATACTTATAGATCACCTAAAAGACGACATATTTAGATAACATCAATAAAAAATTCAAATAGTCAAATTCATTAATAACGAAAAATGAAAATAATTTTCTAAATCGCAACATAAAAACACTAAACAAGATAAATAACTTACTAATTCAGTAGTAAACCTAATTTTTTTGCAAATAAATATTAAAAAATATTTCAGTTTCAATTCTATGATAAAAATAAACCCTTGGAGTAAAATATCTTTTCTCTGTTTCGAGGCCTATGATAGTTGGATGTTTCGTTTTTCGTAGTGGAGAAACATATAATTTCAAGTTTTATCTTGGAATTTAATTATTAGTGAGTCTTTTACGGTGTATTAAAAAGGACACAAATCTTATTACTATAATTGAACATCTGAATGTCACATGGGAAATCGGTAAAAATAGCGCATTTTATGAAATATAATTTTCTTATTTAATTTCATCAACATGATTATTACTTCAAGTAAATTACTTAGCACCTTAATTATGCACAACTTTAAGTAGCTGTAAAAAATTTTAATCATTGAACCTCATCCTGAATTTTTATCAAGACAATCAGATTAGCAATCATGAGTAGCACAAATTCTATACTTATATCAGCCATTTTGGACATTTAAAGATCACTTCCCATCCTAAACATCGTTAAATCTTAACTTTGATTCATAGACGTGTCACTAAATTCCTCCGTGATTTTGTAAACAAAACTCCTGACTTTCATATATGCATGTTATTTTTTTTAATTATTCCAGTATATTTACAAAAATATTTTGATTAAATTACATGAATTATATAGTTTCTATAACCAGTCATATTCACGCATCCCCCAAATCTATGAATTTATAAATAGTACCAATCATTTTGGGTAGTTTATTTTTTATAAATTAAAATTATCATAACAAAAGAAATAAATGCATTTAATAGCAATTGAGATATCTATTATTTTATCAAATACCATAATTTAGAATGCTATTACCTTGAAATGAAAATTGAGCTAAAATAATTTTGATTTGCATAACTTACATCTATTATTCTTTATTCACACCGTTTTGGAAGAAATGATAAGAAAATAGTCATAGTTTATTTTAATATTCTTTATCACGTCAGATAGGTTAACTCGTAGTTGTTTGATTAACACGCCGGATAACAGTTAATAGGAAACATGTATTTTGAGAGTATTATCTACTTACACATTTTAACTGGTTTCATTAAGGAAACATGAGCAGTTTTACTAAACCTTAAGTGAAAATTTTTTATATATTAGCTGTCATGCTTCGACAAAAACTATCTATATTTTACTAACACTAAGCTTAAGAAGTTTTTGGAACTGCTGAATATATATCCATTTTTAGCCTGTATTACTTCTAAAGCAGACATAACAAATTTCAATAATGGCAACAGTTGTTTTCTTTGGTAAGAGATCATATAATAAGTTTTAAAAATTTTTTGAATTTTAATAACTTTTTATTTACTGCACTTCGATAAAGAAGTGCTCTTTCTTTTACATCTGGTATAATAAATCTAAGATTGCTATTAAAGAAATAAGCTTAACGCAGAAATTTCATATTGAATATTAAATATGTCTAGTTCAAATTATATTAGATCCATCTATCTATATGTGTGTGTGTATTTTATTTTAAAAAATACAAGCAAAAATTATAAAGTGCATTATTAATTTTTTTCAAAAATTTACTTAAACATTTATCTAACATTTTCAAAAATAGAAAAATTGGGAAAAATGTATAATACTAGTTCATGTATTATTACAAAAACAAAAACTAATTTCTTAGAGGAGATAATAGAAGATTTCTTTCAAAAGAAGTCCTCATAAAAGAAACATTTATTAAAGGGATATATGGAACGAAAAATATAAGAAAAACTGATTATACATAAAGTTAAATTCTATTGCTTACAAAAGTTCAATAAGCATTATGATAGATAATTTTCTTAATAAAGCAAGTGATGTTCTCTTCTTAGACTTATGTTCTAAGTTTCTCAATAATGATCGATGGTTACATGATCCATGGTCATATGATCTACAAAGAAAGTGTAAGGTATTAAATTGCAATTTATTCAGTAGCTTTTCCTAGAGTTATCAAGGCATAGACTCTTCTATATGGATCGCTCTAAGCATATGAATCAAGAAAGAATGAAAACGACAAGAAAAGTAGAAATCTTATGACAAACTAATCCGTTAAGATTATCAAAAGCTGCAAGATGACAGAGGAAGGGATATGCTTTTTATTTTATATGCTTCACAGATTTGTTTCTCGCCTTATGTTATTTGAAAAGATCAGAAAATATAGATAGTTGTATAAGAGAGCAAAAGTGAGAAAAAGATAGATAAATAGAAAAATATTTGAAATTAGCATACATATTCATGTAGGAAACAAATATCGTAATTGATATCATGATAAGTGAACAGATCTAGAAGATATTTTATATCGAAAGAGTCACACAATGCATACCATACTATGTTTAATTTTTTCAGGAGTTATTTTATAAGTAAGATAACTTCTTATCTTCACTGAATGTATGCATACAAAATTGGAATTCAATATATGGCATGAATTAGGATTTCCTTACTGTACAAGATGCTTTAATATAAAAAATTACAATATTTGATAATTTTTAATGTGCACTTCTCAAAATAAATTAATGATCTCTGATACCGCAGATGAATAAAATGCTGTCAGCATCAAGTAATTTTTTTAAAAAAAATAATGTAATAAAAATTCCTCATTTAGTTTGTTTTGAAAAATTTTATATTTATTTTTTATTTTTATAAAATCATAAAAGAAATAATTTTTTTTAAAAAAGCTGGTAGATATATAATGCAATCAGAATCATATATAACATGTTTTTAATAAAAACAAATGTTGAAAATATAATATCGTGACTTTGAATATAATTTTTAATAATATTATAAATATTATATTTAAGAAAATCACATCTAAACGTGGGAAAACTTACAGAGATATCCATGCTTATAATATGCGTGTAATTAATAACATGAGAAAATATTTGATTTATTCATCTTCTTTGCATTTATTCAGCTAAAACAAAAAAAACTATGTCTGTTTTTAAATGTTGTTTTTACTAAGTTTCAATATTCGCACTATCTTCCTTTAAAACTACAATTTATTTAATGTTTATTTAATGAAAATTCTTTCAAAGTTTTATTGAAGATTTTAAATTTCAACGATAAAAGTAGTTGGCCCTATTTTATGCACTTATTGATTGATTAGATATCTATAGAACGCTTATCCGTCCCGTTTTGACCTATGCCTCGGAAACTTGGACTTTGACTGTTAGAGAGGAGAGGCTGTTGGGCCTATTTGAACGTAGGATTTTAAGAAGCATCTTTGAAGGTATGAAGGAAAACGGTGTCTGGCGCAGAAGATACAATACAGAAATCTACCGAATGTACAAGGAGCCAGACGTTGTACAACACATTAAAGTAAGCCGTCTCAATTGGGTTGGACATGTTATTAGAATGAAGGACAATAAAACACTAAGGGAAATTTTTTTGCAAAACCCATCAGCGTAAGAAGAAGAGTAAGATCAAAGATGAGATGGGGGGATGCAGTCGAAGAAGACTGTAGGGTCCTTGGAACAAAAAATTTGAGGAGTTTGGCTGCCAGTAAAGGTGGCTGGAAGAAACTTGTTCAGAAGGCCTTGGTTCATCCCGGGCTGGCGTGCCATGAATGATGATGATAATTGATTAGATACACAGTTCGTAATGGATATAAATAATTAATTTTTGATTTTAAATTACAATAATTTTTTAAGAAATATATTGTTGTTGAATAATATATATTCAAAAGGATGAATAAAGTATATACACGTGAAAGAGGAATGCTCTTATTTTCAATTACTGATATTAACTTATACTTTATTTAGAAAAAAATGTCGAATATATTTCAGTAGATTAACAAAAATTAAGTATCAGAAAGGTTGGCTATATCTATATATATCTATATACATACATACATACATATATATATATATATATATATATATATATATATATATATATATATATATATATATATATATATATATATATATATATAATATGCAGGAAAAAATTCATATATGTTAGAAACATATACATATTACTCACTGACTCTTTTCTCTATGCGTATACTTCTGCCACAAAACCTAACCAACCGACCACTCTCTATACACATTATACATATAGTGTTTAAGCTTTTTAGGCTAATACATCAATAATATACATAAAAATCCATAAGAGAATTTTAAAAATTTATTATAAATGTAAATAACGCTTAGTAATAAAAATATCACATATTATATATTTGAAAAATCTAATTTAATTCTAGAAAATGGAAAATCAAGCACCTAATACAGTAAGACAGATAAAATATTAATGTAAAATGAAGCCTAATTCTGTAGCATAGGGTTAAAACATACTGTACTCTTCTACTGTCCATGTTAGAGATTTTGAACCATGCAAAATGATATGATGCGAAGATCACAAGGCCAGAATGTTTTATGTTATTGTTCTCTAAACTGTAACTATATAAATAAATTAATTTTATCATAGAGTAAATAGATCGAAATTTTGAAATGAAATTAACGTTATTTTGACACTATTTTGTGTTTCAGAACAATGTACATCTTAAACAATTGTATTTTTTTTAAAAAGAAAATTAATTCTTATGAATTATAATTTGAAAAACTATTAAATTATAAATTAAATATTTTGAAATAAAATTTACTTATGAATACAGCACTAATCATACAAGTACCTCTCATGAATTTAATTTTTAAAAAAGTATTTGATTATCAAACAATTTCATAAAAATCCGATTTTTAAGAGATTAGAATAAAAACAGAATGTTTAGAACATATTAAATTATTCGCTCAAAAGTTATTTTTCTACATAAAATAAAATTAAAAAGTACAAAAAAATGAGAAAACGTAATAAAGAAGTTTGAAGACCATATTAGACTATCTAAACATATTGCAATGATATTAAATCTTTGAAATGTTTCAAGTATGTTACAAGTATTAAATTATTCTCTTAAAAGTCATTTTTGTGCATAAAATAATATTTAAAAAAAGTACAAAAATTGAGAAAACGTAATAAAGAAGTGTGAAGACCATATTAAACTATATCTAAACATATTGCAATGATATTAAATCTTTGAACTGTTACAAGTATGTTACAATTATTAAATTATTCTCTTTAAAGTTATTTTTCTGCATAAAATAAAACTTAAAAAAGGTATAAAAAAATGAGAAAACATAATAAAGAAGTGTGAAGACCATTAGACTATCTAAACATATTGCAAGGATATTAAATCTTTGAATTATTACAAGTATGTTACAAGTATTAAATTATTCTCTTAAAAGTCATTTTTCTGCATAAAATAATATTTAAAATAGTACAAAAATTGAGAAAACGTAATAAAAAAGTGTGAAGACCATATTAGACTATATCTAAATATATTGCAATGATATTAAATCTTTGAACTGTTACAAGTATGTGATTTTATAAACAGTTAGAAGAATATTCTAGCTTACTATTAAAAAGTAAAAGTTTTATATAAATAGTTACTCGAAATATAATAGTATATCTCATGCAGTTATTTAAAATAGTTATAGTTAAAATTTTTGTGGTTTATCGACAGACATTTTTTACTTCAAAAATTATATAATATAGAATTAAAACATATGACATCGTCATAGTCCAATAATTATCGATTTAACCAAAAATCAGCAAGTACTTGCAGTGAAAGTGCATTCCCTTTTTTAAAACTTTATTTTTAGGTAGAAAGAATAATTTACTCGATAACAGAGCTGTTTGACTTCAATTATGGTACCGCATGACTCCAAATGGACAGCGTCCGACTTAGGAATTCACTCGACCATTCAAAGGCCAACACATTCGTTATTTAAAAAACCACAGCCTCTGATTTTATGGACTATAAAAGCAACTCCAATTTGTACTGAAATGCATACGCAACTTGATTTCTCTCTTCTTAGGATTAAGAAAATCGCACGAAAGAAAATTCCTTCAAAATGGTAAAGTATGATAGAAAATAAGAAAGGTTTTTTGTAATTTTAGAAATTAAGAATTATTTTTTTTTAAAAAAGAACTTTCTCTTCATATTTTCTCAGATCAAATAGAATGCAGGCTTAAAATTATTAATTTTCATTTCAATAAAATTTTCTGGAAAATATATTTGTATTTTAATCAGTTGTAAAATTATTAAAGAAATGATTAATACAAACATTTATTGCTTTATTCCAAAAATTTCGATATTTGTTTCCTTAAATTTTATGGAAGAGTACAGGTAACATTTTCAAAAAATTGCGAGATAATGCCTCTCGTAATTAAAATTCAAACTATTAGTATTAAACTTATAAGTTGTCACGAAAATAGTAAATTGTTTGTATAAATGTATAAATATGCTTTAAAATGATGACTGATATTTTTAAAGCAATTAGACACCATAAAAAATTGTACTTTTGGGGTAGTTTAAAAGTAAACATTAGTAAAATATAAAAATTTAGTCAAAATAATAGAATTAGTAAAATAAAATATGAGTAAAATATTAAATTCTTAAAATTTTAATTATTTTTCATTGTTTCTCATATTATTATCGAATTATTTTTATATTTAAGTATGAAGTTAACTTTTAAAATATTTTTCCGAAATGTTTTCTCATCTTTAAGTTGTTGTTGTCGCATATATCCTCCAAATGTCTGACGAAGTCAGACAAGGTCCATCAGACCGTTGACCCAAAGAAAATCGAGAACCAGAAGAGGTCATGAGTATATATCCTCTCTGGAAAGTCCCAAACAGTCCAGGATGTGATTAGGAGAAGCCTGCTCAGTTTTACATTTAGAGCAGACCTCAAAGATTTTCCAGCCTTCGAAATACGTGAGATTCCTAGTGTGGTCGCTTGCTAGTCTGGAAATTGCGGTTCTAGAGGCTCTGTCACAATTGAGGATGAATAAAGATCCAGGCTTTTTGCCCGCGTACCAGTGATGGCATGGAGGAATTCTTCACTCATTTCGAAATTTCAGAGTTAATAATGGACTGATGCTCTAAAAAGATAAGAGTTGAAGAGGAAGGATTATCGTGGTAACGGCATCTTTAAGAAAACGAAGAAAAGTTTTTGCTTTTAATGCTTATCTTTAAGATGAAACAAAATTAAGTGAAAATAAATAATACTCCCAAAAATATAAGGAATAATAACAAATATCCCCTTTTAATAAACTGTTAAAAGCAATTTTATAGAAAAAACAGGCTGCCATATTTAAATAATGAGGTTACCTAACAGAAATTTTTAGCTACTGTTATTTTGAAGACAATGTCCTCAAATTGTGAACTTACAAAATAAAACGCATATACCAAATTATTTAGTTCTTCACAGTTTGAAAGTAACTTAAAAGATTGCTATATCAACCTCGGAGAAAAGGCAATTTGTATGAACTTCGTACTTACGTATTTTTATGAAGAATTTGTCGTGATAATCTTTAAAAATACATATTAGATAAAAAAAAACTTGGGTATTGGTTCCATGGATCATGTAAATATAAATCAATGTCCTTCAAACGTTATTTAAGAAAGGGATATTTTTAATTCTCTCTCTCTGAAGTTATGAGTATTTTGAATGCTTGTGCAAACTAATTTGTTTTCGTATTTCAAGTTAGGATAAAATAATAAATTTCAGTTTACAAATGTTCAGAAAAATTTAAGAAAAGAGAAATATCAACAAAAACTATTAACTCGAAGAAAAAATGATTAAATGTAAAAAATTATTAGTATTTGTTGAAGTTTAAATTCGAAAATGTGGTTTTTGCATTGGTTGTTACCTTTTCCTTGTTAAAATTATCTTTTTCTTTTATTTTATTTAATGGTTTATCGCCATAAAATGCCGGTTTTGGTTCTGCAATTCATTTTCTATATTCCTAAATGTTTTCGAATATGTTTGAGTTGCATTGCTAATAAACATTATATTAATTCATCCAGAAAGAAATTAAAAACTCTTCTGTTATACAAGTATTTATTTGCTCAGTAATTATTTTTTTTCATTCTTCCATTCGTAACGACCAAAATCAAAACATTAAATAAAATTTATAGTGATTTAGTTATTTATTTAATAGTTCATTAGGATAATCTTATTAAAGATTTACATAAAAATTACAATTCATAATAATTACATTATGATGATGCTATCAGTTTTTCCCACAAGGTTTTCACAAAACTATAACCAAGATAAAGCTTAAAAGAATGTTCAAATAAGAAAAGGTAAGCTTAAGGAATTTCATTAAGTTAAAGAAAGAAAACTGTTTTGAATTAAGGGTTTAATGCAACCACTAATTCAATTAAGGGTTGTATTAACATTGAAATGAATTTGCGGATTTAATTAACTTTATTACAAGGATTATATCAGCACTCATAATAAAAAGATTTAAATTGCTCAATTGAATGAACAATATAAGTTATTTTTAATTTCAAAAATATTTATGAATATGCCAATAAAATTTGATAGTTATATATTTTTAATAATCTTTTATGTAATATAAAATATAACGTATAGAATTATTTAAATATTCTTCTAATTGTTTAATATTAGGAGTATTATTATATTATATTAAATATAATAAATATTTAATATTATTATAATACTAAATTGTTAGTTTTTTTTGCACTTTCTATTCGCATGCATATAAACCTATTCATTTCAGATTCGTTTATGACACAGAAATTTCTCTGTAAATTTACAATGTATGGTTTGGTTTGGTTTGTTTGTCGCTCAACGGTCATTTTTTGCACACGAGGGCTAATTAGACCGGGACTTACGGTTTAAAGTGGATTCCGAACCACTACAAACATCCATGCCCAAGGTGAGATTCGAACCCACGAACTGTTGAACCGAAGGCAAGAGCGCTAACCATTCGGCTGCCAGTTCGGCTTACAATGTATGAGTGCTTTGATTTCTCAATAAGAAACTCGAATTTTCTGAAGAGAGAGTTCGGGATTTTGAGGAGAAAAGGCATTAGATGTGACCTTTTATTGATATTACCTTTATTTATCTAACCATTTGGCATATATAAAATTTTAAACAAGAATGTGTACATTTATTGGAAGAAAACACCAACAACGCCTGAAAACAAATTTCAATAAATATTTAACTTAGATTATATTAAAATGTTGTAGTAATTTTTAGCAACAATAAGGAATTTGATATGTAATTAGTTTTTTATTAATTATATTGTTTCTAAAATTTATTTCAGAAATTAACTTTTGTCTGCATCGTTGCTTTGAGCATTATCATGCTGATTTTGAGCTCTGTTGCAAAATGCGATAAATCAACTGATTTAGAAGCTCGTCATCATCATCATCATGGTCATCACCATGGTCACCATCATCACCACGGTCATCATCATGGACACCATCACCATCACGGACACCATCACCATCATGGACATCACCACCATCATGGACATCATCACCATCATGGACATCACCACCATCATGGACATCACCACCATCATGGACATCATCATGGCCACCATCATGGTCACCATCATCATCATGGACACCATCATGGTCATCATCATGGACATCACCACGGCCATCACCATGGTCACCATCATTAAAAAGACGTTTTAAATTTTATAACATACTCAATTATAATATATTTAATGACTTATATACAAACATATTTATATGAAATGTATTTCAAATTTCTGGGAATATTTACTCATCGAACTCTTTTGCTTTGTAATTCATGGTAAATAAATTTAATCTCTATTTAATTTTGAAAATTCTTTTTTTATTCGAAATTCATGATAATTATTCTAATAACCGATAATATGATGATAACGACTCAATTTAAACTTTTCAAAATAAAAATAATTTATTAAATTTTAAAATTTTAATACTCTTTAACTCTAATAACATATAACAGATAATGTAAAACAAGACTTGCCAAATATAAACAATCATATACAATGAAAATTCCCAGTGCTACTAAATATAAACATATGTTTTTAATTTATGAATACTACATAAATCATGTTTAAAAGATGAGAAGTTCATTTCTTTAATATGAACACTGCACGGTAAATAAAAATATCAATACCAGAAAGAATAATTCCAGGTATAAAAATTAGCTTATACTGCAGTATGTTAACATTAAAGATATTTTCTGTGGTTAGATTCAAACAAAGTGATTTAATTAAATGATTAAGACATAATTTTACATTTTTAAAAAACTATAATTAACGCCTATAAATTTTAAACCAAACTGTTTAAAGGGAAAGCAAAAATATTTTTATCGAAATCATATTTTTTCATACCTAAGTGGAATAAAAGCATTTGCTGAGAGAGTATTTTGCTCTCTCTCTCTCTCAATCTTACTTGCAAAGTTAAATTATAATATTCTTACAGTCCGCAATTAAAGCCTAACAAATTTGATTGAAATTTGTTTTGATTAAAATAAAGCATTTACTCATTTAAAAATGATTTAAGAGTCAGGAGATTCATAAGCTAAAAAATTTAATATAATTTAATTTAAAGATGTTCGCTGTTTTCAAAAAATCCATGATGTTGCTTTTAAGTTTTATAAGATTTTTCTGCAATTTCTAAATTTTTATTTACATAAAAGCCAGAGTTAAATTTGTAATTAAAATTATTCCCCATGATTGAATTTTACAAAATAATCGCAGGTTGTTTCGTTTTTTTATCACTAGTCTGTATTTAAGCGAACAATAATTACATCGTGAAAGAAACAGAACAAAATCATTCTAGGAATAACATTTAACAGTTATCTCTCAAAAACATCTTATCAAAAGCAACTTCCTCCATTGCTAGTACTCTTTCTCGCATTTAAGTAATTGTTTCACTTTCGAAGCATTTTTGGTCAGATTAACAAAAATATAATATTCTATGATTAGTTTATGCACTTGACATCTATTTTACTTAAGACTTCAGTCAGAAACTTATTTATAATGCTTTTGAGAAAAATTACATTTCCTGATATTTTAAAGAGTGTTATCCGCAGATAAAATAAAAATTAATTTTTAAGTAAATTATATTTTGTACAATTTTGCAAAGATAATTCAATTGCTTACTTGGTTAATACGCTCAAGACCTAATTCACGTGATAAAATAGAACATATAATTTTGCTTAAATAATATGTACTATTATTATTTATGTAAAAAATCTGAAATTTAATATTTAAAAGAATTGGCGCACGAAGGCAAATAAATTATTTAAAGAAACTTGATCGCTTAAGAGAGTCCCACTAAAAATTTTGAGATATACATAGTTGATAAATCGTAAAAAATATGACTAGTCAGATTTGAAATATATTTTACTTTCTAATATATTTCTAATCTTTAAATTAGTATCCAGAAGAGGTTTTTGTGGGAAAATGCAAGTTTACCGCAAAACAAACTTTAGAAAGAAAAATGTGTTTGATGAATGAACATTATTTTCGTATGATTTTCTATGAGTTTAAATTGGGAATAAATCAACAAGTGTAAAAGTGTAATATTCCATTTCAATAAATGTTAATCACCTATTGGTTATTCAAAATGTAGGTCAAGGTAAGCAAATCATATGAATGAAAAGGAAAATTCTTTCCACAATATTTTAAAAAGATGGTGTATGAAATCTCTATTTATAGGGAATGTATGGTTTTATACTTAGATTCAAACTTTTCTTAATTCTAGTTGCTAAGTTTTTCTTCTGATAATTAGTGAAATATTTGTACTTTATTGGTATAAATTTTTAATTTATGTAGTCAATATACATCTGAATGACGTAAAATCATAAAAGCATTGAAAGCAGTTCAAGGTTGCACAGAAATATGATATATATATAACTATGTTATTTTTTATTCAGACATTAATCATTAATCATTAATGTTTTTCCGAAGGATGTACCGCAAGGGATATTGTTAAAATAAGGGTGAAAAACTTTGAATTGTTTCAATATATTTATTTAAATTGCGTTCCAAATAAATTCAACATAATATTTAAAATGATGAATTATAATTATTTTATTTAAATAAAATAGTAGTGTTAATAAAATGATACATTGAAATAAAATGGAGTGAATGAAAATAATTGTGTGCTTCTGCAAAATGGTTTTTACAAATTTTTTGTTTTTATTCATTGTAAATAGTATAAATATCAAACTTTTAGTTTGAAATTTATTAATGAAAATGTTTTTCAATGTTTATAATAACATTTAATTCATTATTAATTTTAATATTTTTTGTATTCAATTTTCTGCCACCTATCTTTTAACTAACAGATATTGTTAAATTTATCTCAATACAGAGATTAAAATGGGCAGGACATTTGAGCCGGATGAACGACAATCGGGTGACAAAAAAAATTTTCTTGGCTCGCCCCATGGGCACCAGAAGAAGAGGACGACCAAAGCTCCGATGGCATGACTGCCTTGAAAACGACCTAAAAACACTAAAAGTGACAAACTGGATGACCTTGTCCAAAAATAGGGGGTCCTGGTATGCACTTCTGAGGAGGGCAAGGGCCCACCCTGGGCTGTCAGGCCAATGAAGAAGAAGATCTTTTAACTAATTTATATATATATATATATATATATATATATATATATATATATATATATATATATATATATATATATATATATATATATATATATATATATATATATATATATATATATATATGTTAAGTTCCTTTCTTATAATTTTATTTGATTATTCGTAAAGTTAATTACGTATTTTAATATCTAAAAGATACAACTATTCCATATCAATTACTTAACAAAGAAATCTAGAATATTTTATTTTTCTCAAAAACTTTAGTTTATTTTAATTTTTTACACTATAAAAATGTAAAATTACAATACTTTTTTAGCTTTGTTGACAGCAATAACACTTTTAATAATTTAAAGTACTTTGGTAAAATGTTATGAGTTACAAATAAACAAAGCAATTTTATTTTTGTCCCGCTTTTACTTCTGATTCTATGTTTGTATCATTATCAAGAATGAATAATTCTTATGTATATATTTGCGTTTGTACAATTATATATGCTTATGTTTCTTTGACATTACATACAGCACGAACTTGAATATGGAGATGAGTTGTGTTGTTAAAAGTCAACAATTTCGTTTCAGCTACGTGTGCCTACGCTAAAAACAATCGATAACAATCTTAATATAATCGCCATGTAATACAATAAAATTGCTTTTCTTTTGTTTATAAAGAGGAACATCATTTGCATGAAATGTCAAACATGTTTTATGCATTTATTTTTGGTTGTTTATTCACTACATGGTGGATGTTTTCAAAAAATTGTTGTATACCAACTTATATTCTTATTTTTCAATTCAGGCAATATTTTCACCTAACAGATATTGTTCTTTTATCAACTTCATATTCATTAACCCTTTATGCTTAGTGCTTTTCACATTTTTTAGCTTGATAATATTAATTTGAAAAATATATTTAAATTCTTCAAAATTATTTTAACAATTAAAAAATATTTATAAGCAGAAAGTTTCTGTTCAGAAACGTGGTTAAAAGTTTTCTTTTCAAGAAATAGCTTTTTTTATAAAAATTTATTTAACTATTTAACAAATTTGACTGCAATTTAAGTCGTGCTAAAACTGTGAAATGAAGAAATCAGAGCTCAAAGAAAAACTAAATAGTTTCAAAATCAATAATTCAGGATTAGAATTTGTTCAACAAAAACATAATTCAAATCTAACCTGCTTTAATAAATTACTAATAAATATTTTACAAATATTAGGATGTTTGCCAATTACTACAAGCTACAGTATTTATTCAAAAATTTGCTTTTTCTGGTCAATACTGATATTTTGCTATCAGGCATTCATGTTCCTTATAGTATTTACATCGTTTTTCAACTACTATTGTTGCACTAAGTACTCAGATCCAGCCATGTTGTTGAGAATCATACACCCAGTCTTACTCTTATTCCACTATCTCTTATACCACGCTTTCATATTAGCAAAGAGACGAAAGATCCAGCTTTTACTTAATGAATTGCAAATGTTTTCAACCTTTGAAGTAAGTACTAGATCGTGGTATCTTTCATCAATTAAATGCCTGCTTTTGGGATCTTTTGCAATAAGCGGAGTCGTCTTTGGCAATATCAGTACTTGTGCCGCTTTGAACAACTTTCGCATTGCTCTCGGTAGAAAAAACTTGCCTAAGTGCTATGTTTCGTACTTTATCGTTTTGACACCAGTACTCGACACCGCTTTATTCAAAAAGTATCTGTACAGCAAAGAGATAATGCAATATATTTCTTTCACCCAGAATATATTCAGTTTGCTTTACCTTGAGTTTTGGATGGCGAATATTTTCAATATGTTAAAAGCAGCGTTCGATCGTTCGCATTGGTATTTCATCAGCATTTTAAAAAGTAAAGATGGCAACATGGAAGTAAACTTTCAGTTATGGAAAAATGAATACATAGCGTTGTATCGCCTGACGCGAAAAGTAGATTCCATATTTTCTCCACTAATACTAAGCAATGTATTGATAACACCTGTTTTGTTGTGCTTTGGTGGATTTCAACTCTTGCAGAAGAATCAAGAATCTTTTATGCGAGGTTATGATGTCAAAGCAATATCTTACTTTTTAGTAGTTTTCTGCCTTTATAGGTTGGCTGTACTATGTTTTTCTGGAGATGATCTGAAAAACGAGGTAAGGTTATTTCCGAAATTTATTTTCAACATTTAATGTTTTAAAAATGCAGTGTGAGGAGTTTATTTATGTTATTGCAATGTATTTCTAATTTAATGTTTGTATCAAAGTATTTCTAATTATTGCAATCTAAGAATGTATTTCTTATTGCGTAAATAACACATTTTTAGCAATAATATGTTTAATAAATAATTCGTTACAATATTTTATTATTATTTTTATATAATATTTTCAATGTTCTAAATTTTAAATAAAGCTATTAACTCAAGAATATTTATTGACAATTTTATTTTATTTTTCTAATTATATATATTTTAATAAAATTTATTTATTATCATTATATCATACAGCAAAATGTAAACATATTATAATTATATTTTTATTGTTATTAATATTGTTATAGTTATAAAAGAATTAACAAATATCAATCATTATTAGCGAAATATGCATAAAAACCCCCTAACTTAAAACTTTGTTTAAAATAATGTAACTAAAAAAATTAAAATATAGAATATGTGTTGCAGCATTTAAGCAATTAAAATATTGTTATTAAATATAATAATGTAATTAAAAAATTGACTAATATGAAATAAAATACAATTGTTTTAATAATGAATCATGTTTTATAATCATAAGTCGTCTGGTAAATGTCTCTCTTTTTCTGTATTTAATTCACTGCTCCAAAATTTCAATTTTGTGTAAACAAATATGATAACAGATAACAATGTTCGATTCTGTGAAATTATCTGCTCATTTCTTATATCAATATTTAGCACTATGACAGAATTCTTAAATTACCTGTGATTTCAAAATATTTTTATATTTGATTTCTTTAGATAAATTTTAGTTTTTAATGTGCCTTACAGTCTCAGCTCCTATAGATATGAAACTGAATAATTCTTCTTTTACCATATTCAGTTAACATAATAATTATATATATTGCACATTTGTACACATATTTTCTGTAAAGAAAGAGTTAATTCAGTTACAGAAACATTTAGAAGAAGATCTTTGTTTCTGTTTAAATAGTTTGTTTTACACGTGCATTTTATGTGTTGTTGTTGCTTATCCTCCATGTCTGACGGAGTCAGACTAGATCCACGAGTTCGTTGACTGTAAGGAAGTCGAAGACTAAAAGAGGATTGCTAAAGAGATCCTCCCTAGAGAGACCCATGCAATCCAAAAGATACTCAGGAGAAGCCTGATGATTTTGGTACTTGGTGCAGGTGACGAAAGTTTTCCTGGCCTCGTTGAAAGTTAGGCACTTAATATGACCACTAGCAAGTCTTGAGAGAACAGTCCGGGTACGTCTGTCACACGGGAGGTCAAGGGACAAACCCGGTTTTGATCCCTTGTACCAATTATGGGTGGGGGTGTTTTCCACTCCTCCGAGATTTTTGATTTTTCCCGGGAGTATAACTCCAGAAAAGTAAGTGTGGAAGAGGAAGTATTTGAAATCCTGCAACCCTCCTTAGCAAGATTATTGGCCATTTCATTCCCGTGGAGATTCACATGTGAAGGTATCCATTGCAAGTGAACATCATGATTAAGTGAAATGAGTTTTAATTTAAGCAGGATAGAGTTGCTGATCTTGTCGCCTACAAGAAGCCAATTACTAAGATGGTAGAGAGAACTATGGCTGTCAGACAAGATCCATAGGTCACCATAATCCTCTTCAGAAAGAATAGCTTTTAGTCCCAGGTCTATTGCAATCAATTCACTTCTGAAGACAGAGCAGTGTCTTCAATTACAATGAGATTACGATGAGAAAGAGTGAAATTGGTGTGAGGGGTTTCAATATATATGCCACTACCTGCTAGAATATCAATTTTACTACCGTCAGTGAAGATTTTGATGGCATTGTTAGGAATGTGGCTTAGTTTTTCCAAGGTCAGTTGTCTAAGATGTTCTGGGATGTAGTCTTTCTTATTAACATGAGTATTTAAGTTAAAGTGAAAGTAAACCCTGGGAGTCCTTCTGCAGGATTCAAGCAGCACTGTATTGAGTTGGGTTCAACATTACTATTAGGTAGTTGAAGAGAGACGGCCAGACTGAAAGGGCTGTCCTTCTTTAATCTTTGATGATTACTCCAGCTGTTAAGATACATGGAGGTCTTGTTGCAGAGGCCATAACTAGAGAGTTTATTATAGTATTTAACAAGACCAGCTTGTCTTCTAGTATGGAGCGGCTGCAAGTCGGCCTCAAAAAGAACAATATCAGAAGGACAGCTATGTCTTAAACCAGTGATAATCCGGGCAGCACTTAATTGAACTTGTTCTAACTTCTTAAGGTTAGTTTTGGATGTGCAACAATAAATTGGGAAACCATATTCAAGTATAGGCCGAATGAAAGTCATATATGTTGTTCTAAGGGTTGTTGCATCGGCTCCCCAGTCGCTACCCGCAATATATTTAAGAATGGTAAGACGTTTTCTACTTTTCAATACAATGTGTTCGATATGCTTGTTAGCAGTGCACTCTTGATCCAGAATAAATCCCAGATGCTTCTTATAAGTGAGATTCTGTCCCTCCAACTTCAGTTGTGGTTGATAATTATATATACGCTTATTGGTCCATTTTATGTGACATTAAGAAGCTGAGGCATTATACAGCATTTTCCTTTTTTGGAACAAGTTCAGTATCCCCATACACTGATTTCTCGCCAAATCTGGTAACCGTTGTTTACGTTGTAGTGTTGCCGATTTCAGCTTTTGTTTTTATTGTAATGTTGCCAAATTTAGTTTTTGTAACTATTTTTATTTTTTTCGTTGCTAGATTCCATTTTTTTCGTGTTTTAAATAATTTTTACGCTATATATGTGCTTTTTTTAGTGGCAACAGCTTTTTTAGTTTCACTTCGAGAACTTTCTAGAAATTTCTTTGCTATTTGTTCTATGTTTTAATTGGTAGTCGTTTTAATTTCGTTTACTATTGCTGCTGCTATCCCGCTGTTCTGTTTCGTTGTCGCCAGTGTCCAAACATTGTAAATTTTTTCTTTTTTATTATTTATTTTATATTATTTACTTTTATTTGGTTTAATTTTAATATATATTTTTTATTAATTGATATAAATTTATTTTTTACATTTTAAATCGTTAAATATTCTTTTTTTTCAATTCGTTTTCTTAATTTTTTATCATCTTTTTATTGTTTTAATTTCTTTATTTTTTTTATTTAAAAATGTCTCATGTAAAAAATACTGTTGAAAAATATCAACAAATTCTATTAGCTAAAATGAAAGATAATAATGATGGTTTTTTTAATTTTTCCAGCTCTAGACCAACAGTTCGAAAACCCAGAATTGCTAATAGAATTTTCTTAGTTCAACTCGCTCAGGATTCTAAATTATTAATTGAATTTTTAACGGAAATTGCGTTATTAAAAGTCCCGAATTGTAGGAAATGTGGATCTGAAATGAAGATCACTCCAAAAAAAGCTTATTCTGATTGTTTTTCTTTTGTTTGTAAAAAAAAAAAAAAAAAAAAAACTATTGATGGAAAGCGATGTAATACTGAAAAATCTATTAGACATGGTTCCTGGTTTTCAAAATCTAAATTTAAATTGTTTGAAATTTTGCGGGGATCTAAAACGGAACAAATTATTGAGGAATATTCATTCGCTAAAGCGACCTTGGCCGATTGGAGGCAATTTATTAACGAAACTATTTTAGATTACATTGAACTTTCATCAGAAAAAATAGGGGGGAATGGCAAAATTGTTGAAATTGACGAGTCCAAATTTGGGAAGCGAAAATACAATAAGGGGCAAATACAATAAGGGTTGACGGTCAGTGGGTTTGGGGGGGGAGTTGAGAGGGATTCCGGTAAAGTTTTTTTAGTTGCTGTTCACAATAGATCACAGGAAACATTAATTCAAATAATTAAAGATTGGATTTTGCCAAGAACTTCCATGTATTCCGACTGTTGGAAAAGCTATGATTGCTTAACTGAGGAGGGATTTGAGCATTTAAAAGTCAACCATAAGTTGACATTTGTTGATCCCGAATCAGGATGTCACACGAATACAATTGAAAGTACCTGGAGGCATGTAAAAGCTTCTTTACCTATGTATAAGCGTAAGACAGATTTTAAATTTTAGCTAGCAATGTATATGTTTAATAAATCTTGTATAGCTTCAAATGATGATTGTTTTAATAAATTTATTGAAATCGTTTCGGGAATTAATTGGGATGAGTACCAAATTTCGGAGGTGTGATTATTTATTTAAATTCTATTGCTGACATGTATTTTTTTATTGTATTCGTCTTTCATTTTTATTTACTTAATAAGTGTATTTATTTAATTTTTTTAATTTTAAAAAAATGTATATATTTGGAAAAATAGTTTTTGCATGCTTTATTTTATTTTATTTTACTTTATTTTTTTATTTATTATTACAAATAATTTTACAATTATTACAAATAATTTTACAAAAAAATAATAATAATAAAATATTATTATTATTTTCTTGTAAAATTTGATAATGGTGACACTGGTGACAAACGAATAATGTCAGCTTGACTTCATATTAAGTAAGTCCATTATTTATCTTTATTTCCCTTTTTTAATTTTCTGAAATGCTTATTTTTCGATCGAACTTATTTCCCGTTTTAAAAAACGCGCACCTAGCTTGGCGACAAAAAAATTCACCTCGGTGGCCAAGTGTATGGGGATACTGAACTTGTTCCCCCTTTTTTTTAGAAATATTAGTCATTTTTAGGGGTATTTCAAAGACATCCGATAGTTTTAAATACTTATAAGATTCATTGACTTTTTTGAAATTTCACTTTCAATAATTTTGAAATTAACAAAAAAAAATTTCCCGCTTATTTAATTACCTTTAAAGATGCTTAAAACATGTGAAATTAAAAAGGTAAAAATAAAGGCTTTTTTACATTTAGTTTTTATTAATATATTTATTCAACAACTGATTTAGTAGAGAAATAATTTTTAGCTTTCCTACTAAATTATTCTGTGCTTTGAATTTATATCCTATTCAACTGCTGTTGACGCAAATATGACATGTAGAATATGATGATCGTCCTTATTAGGTGTATCAAAACAAAACTTTGGAGCTATTTTTTAAAAATTTCTTTTGACGTATATATAGTTAGTAATATATTTTTATTGATTTATTGTTCATCCCAAATAACTTTTAATTATTATCAAAGAAAACCTAAAAATTATTCACAGAAATATTTATGAAAAATCTTTCAATTTTTGATATTTATATTATAGTTTTAACGATTCAAAGTAGTTTCCTGGACTAAATTAGCCTCAAATTGCAGTTTTAATATATAATTAATTTTAGGCTAATTAAATCTTAAGTGTTTTCAGAATGTTGATATTAGTTATTGCACCTTTAATTTACCAGACATTAACATCAGGGTAAAATGTTTTTAAAAGACTTGTAGCTTAATAAATAAAGGGGGTTATATCGAAAAAAAGTTCTTATAACTTGGTTAGTTTTAATGGCATTATACTGAGCTCATTTTCAATCTGCATGCTATTGTAAAATTAACTTTTTACAAATATTTTATTTTATTTACAAATCTGAAGAATCATGTAGAAGTTAATTTTTCTTAATTTTTTATTGATTTAACTATTTTTCAAGGAAAACTCTAAAAATAATGTATGTTATATATATATATATATATATATATATATATATATATATATATATATATATGTGTGTGTGTGTGTGTGTGTGTGTGTAACATAAATAACATTATTCTTAGATTTTCATTGTTTTATTCTGTATGAGGAAATTCAAAGCATGCTTAACTATACTTGCATTTACAGGATGATAGAACTGATACTTTAAAACCAATATTCATCAAATAAACGTTAAAGTTTGCATATTATGTGGAGGTACAAGTTGAATAAATTAGTCTGATTTCGTTTACGATTGTCTGTCACGCATTTATACAGAACATGAAGGGGATGTTACATGAAATTTCATTGGATCACGCAAGGAAAATATTTCTTAGAATCATGGCCATTATTGATTTGGAGGCATATTCTTCATAATAATATAGCCATGGTTCTTGAGAAATACACAGTAAATGAAAGGTAAATCTTGTGAAACCATCAGCATATGAATTATAGTTTATATCTAAATGTTTGCAAGACTTGTGAAAGTTTTAATTTGATGAAATTTCTTTTAATTCAATTATAAGTATACTGCATTTATAAATTATCTGGTAGAAGATAGGCACTTTGCTGTTCTCCGTTTAAAATTTTTTTAATCAGGTTGAATGAATTTATATTTTATATGTTTACTACTTTGGATTTTATCAGAAGAATACAATGTATTAAGTTTCGGGAATCTCACCTATTTATTAAAAGGGAAGAAAAAAAGCATCATATTAAATACAATAAAAACGAAAGCATGGCACATTAAATATTTTGTATGCTGCATACCAAAACAAATAAAAATTGAATTAGAAAACTATTTCTGACTGAAGTTAAATGGCAAAATACGAAATTTTACTTTAAATTGCATAAAAGGGAGAAACAGGCAACCGTCAACGTTCTGTTATTAAGAAAACAAATTTATAAATATATACATTACTGATAATTTAATTGAAAACTTCTAAAATTTTATTTTGCAACAAGAAATGAAAGTCTCATGCTTTATCGAATAAAGATGCATAATGCTTGAAACTTTATTTTAATTACGAAGTAACTGAATATTGAAATCGAGATTCTTTTACCCGATTCATAATCTACTTTCTACCATTGATGTATTGGAAAAGCTGAAATCACCTTCGCTGAAAAGGAAATAATAATTTTAGAAAATCGAAAAAAATAGAAAGCCTTATTATTTTTTTAAGAAGAACTGCAGAAATGTCAGAAGAAAGGTATCACACACAAATCCACTAAATATTTTTTCTCTTTTCACATCACTAATGCATAGATTGCAGTTTAAAAAGCGGAAAAAAAACCATACGCACACTTCTTTCTTGAAGACATTATGAGCGAAATCGCCTGAATTAATTACACTGCGATATATGTAACTTCAGGATTTAAAACAGCAATTTAAATGAATTACAATCGCTGCAATCAAATTTTCAAAGAAAAAATTAGTTTTACTTTAAATTAGCCGGAAATCGACATCCTATTATAAGTTTCAATCCATTTCGGACAACTGTTCTTAGTTCAACTCCTTGGCAAAATTTGACTGACAAATATTAAAAGCAGTTTCTATCTTTTTTTTGCGAAAATTAAAACTTTTCTTGCTATAGCTTTAAGAAATGTACCTTTTTATTTCAAAAACTGAAATGTGAGAAACATAAAATGTGTTACAATTCTTTGTAAGTGAAACAAAGGAACATTATTAATTTTACAAACATGCCTTACTAAATTTTCAACTAAAATTAGACTAAAAGAAAGAACATGTTAAGAATGGAAACTATTATTAAAGACTTGCTTCACCAAACTCTGATTAGCATTAACAATCGATTAAGAGTAATTTAATCAATTATTAAGAGTCTTTTTTTCTTTTCTGAGTCTGAGTTTCTGAGTCTTTTCAATGTAGAGCAAGACATTTGTTTGACGTCTAACACTAAAGGTTAATGTTATTTGCCAAAATCAATGTTAATGGAACGAAAGGCATTTTCGTATTATAACTAATTTAAAAATAACAAATTATCAGATGCTTTTTGTCATTAGAGCAGTTTTTGTAATTGATCTATTGAATAATCCCTTGGTTTGGCGAAATATTCGGCAATAAATATTGAGGATAAAACTTAATTTCTGGTAACCCTGATATTTTCAGTATTTAAATTAACGTTATTTTAGTGTTGTGATTCTGTTACTCACATTTTGGAGACTATCTCCAAAATTTAAAGGGGTACCAGTTTATAAACTTTTACCTAAATAGACTTTTCAGTCTAACTGAATCATTACGTACCACTCTATAACTTCAACACTGCTTTCCTGATCTAGGAGAAAACTAGTTCTTCGTACTCGATTGCTAAGTTTCCTGATAAGAAATTATCAGATCATAGGCATTTCCCGATAAAGCTTTATCTTGTTCCAATCGCATTGATCAATCACAAGAATCCCAACTGTTTGGTTTTATTGCAAATCTGTTGCACTGTATTAATTCAAAGGATTTGTCACATTAATTAATTGATTTAAGATTATGTTTATTTTACGAATGAACTCGAAAATTTCGCAGTTTCAGAAAAACTTCATAATCGGAATATATAGTTTAAATATTTTATTTCTATCTCATTACATTTTAAGTGTTAAATTTATTTGTATCATAACTATGAGAACTTTTTTGTTTTTTGTCTTTTTAATCAAATTAATTCAGTATTATATATATTATTATTGCATGCGCCGCCCACATTGTTTAATGATCAGAGTGCCTGACTGCGGATATGGAGGTCCTGGGTTAGAGTCCCGGTTCGGATAATGAATGCACTTTCCCCTCCCTCTCTCTCCTGTCTTTGTCCTTTCCTTGTATAAATAGGTTGTGATTGGTTGTCTACCCTATAAATGGGTACCTATGGCATGTGTGTACTGAGGAAGTTGGACTTCACACCAAATTAAGGCTCATTTGGAAAAGTGGAGCACAGCAGCGCGTCCCATATTGCCAGCCTAATTCTCACAAAAGACCACAACAACAACTTTATTACATCAAGATAAAGCTCAATTGCTTATGCTACAAATCTAACAAACATTTATTAATTGTATTGAATTAAAGAAAAAATATGGATAGAGTTTAGTAATGTTTTGATGTATATCTAACAACTCAACTATGATAGAATATTAGAAACTAGTAATTAGATTGCATAGAAACTTTAAATATAAAGGTTTTTAATTGGATGAAGTATTAAAGCCCGTACCGTTTTCTTTCAAAAAGTTAGCTTCCCTGATAAGCAATATCCTTTTTAAATAACATTATTACATAAAAATTTTTACCATAAGATATTTATAAGGGAAGATATGTAAGATTGTAATATTATAAACATATGATTCTCCAAATATAACTATAAATAGGAATAACAAAGCTTTCAGGAACATATGTTTATTAATATTATTAAAGTTTCACATCACACTACATAACAAAAACGGTACATTACATATAATTTCACAAAACAGCTACACAAAAGAGCAACGAACAAAACCACTTCAATATCTTAAGTGAAGTGTCTTTCTGGGAAATGCACTAGTTGCGCCTAGCGCCATCTACCCACTTAAGCAGGGAAGGTAGCTGCCATTATAACCGCTACAAGATTAAATTTAATTTATTTCATAAAAATAGCTTTTGAACACAATAAAAGCAATAACTTAGTAAATACAATCGTACGGGAAAAAATGTAAATGAGGAGAAAAAACCTTTTCATCATTTTTATTAATCTTTTACTTACATCACATACTTGTAATATAGTCAAAATGTTTCAAAATATTTTGATGGATTGTAAACTTTTGATTTTTAGGGGAGAATTGTGTGTGAAATATCAGTTTTTAAGTATGAATTCTTTATTCATATGATTGTTGTATTTTTACTTATTATTTAACAGAATAAGTTATTTACTTATTCTGTTAAATAATAAGTAAAAACTATTTTAAAAAATCTCTGCTACTTATTTTATTAAACTCAAGATTTCTTTTCTTAAAAGTTTAAAAAAACGTGTTACCTGCTTACTTTACAAAACAAATTTAAATAAATATATAAAAATACATATCAACATTCAAAGTATACATATCATTCAAAAAATACATATCAACAACAAAGTTAACGCAAATTACAGATTCTTATGTTAGTGGTTAAAAGATTAATTTTAGATTCGTATAGCTTATAAAAAGTAAACAAAATGAAAAATATAAAACATTTCATTTTACAAATTTGTTTTCCTTGTTATCAAATTTTAAATACTTAGTATAATTATTTATAATTCAATTAATATAGATTAAATTCAATTAATAGAGACAATCAGAATTGCAAGTTAATGGTACAGAAACCATCATTTTTGTAATATAAATCTGATACTTTTGGTGTTGAATATGTTGACTTAATTAGGTATCCTTCAAATATTCATCTATAACTGATAAGATTTCGTAAAATAGTAATTTTCTGAAAAATAAAATATCTAGCTGTATAGTTGACATAAAAATCATATAATTTAGTATAAATGATTTTATCACAAAATAATTTTTCTCTTAAATGCATTTATGTGTGTTTCATGAAAATAATTTAAAAAAGTAAAAATGCATGTTCATTAGGGTTACATTGCATTAATATAAATGCAATTAACATAAAATTTGATAAATTAATTAATATCATGCAGAGCTCCCGTGAGAACGAAGAACTACCGCAAAACAATGTGCCATGAATTGAACTTATGTTTAAATACTTTAGAGGCAAATTATGCTATGAATCTTGCAAGATTCTATAACATAAACTTCCCCTAGAGTATTCAAATCTGTAGGAGTCTTTAAATCACCCCAATCTATTAATATCTCAAATCTGTAAGAGTGAGAACTTATGAAGAATATTTCGGAATTGTATGCTGCAAGGCACTCCCCAGACATATTTCACAATGTTATGTAAGCATAATTTCAATAGTTAACTATCATTTAATATGATCACTTCTCAGTTTTGGTAATACTGAATTACATATGTATAATCCTCATCTTTAAACTCTATCTTATATAAAATTGCTATATTTATCATTATTGTTATATGACCTGTTACAATTTAGTGAATCTTATTATTATATGTTCCATCGCTGTAATGTAACTTCCAGTTGTATTTTAAACTTTTAAATTTCTATCCAATTATTGTGCACTTAACTGATCGTTGTAGATTCATTCATTCATATTCGTATGCCAGCTAGGCTGGCAACATGGGGTGTGCTGCTCTACTTTTCCAACTGAACCATATTTTGGTGTGGAGTCCGACTTCCTCAGTACACACATGCCATAGGGACCCGTTTATAGGGTAGGCAACCATTCACACCTCATTCATAATAACTTTGGTAATAACATTACCAAAGAGCACCGTCCCACCCGAAGGTATACGGTGGAGAACGTCGTCGGACGGTAATCATGGAGGGAACCCAGGCTCAGCACTTGGCCAGGGCGTTTGAGTAAAGCTCTTGTGGACTGTCCAAACCGAAGGGGCAAAAGGGGTTCTGTTGGTACTCACTGTGGCTGGTAGAGGGCCGGATGGCCTTAATTGTGAAAGATACAGCACAAAACATATGTACAAGGAAGGAGGAGGTGGAGGTTAGTCAGTGAGCTGAAGGAGGAGTTCAGCCTGCAGAATTTCTTTGGCACCTTTCCTGAATTCTTTAAGAGGGAGGAGCTGCTTGATGTGTAGTTGGTGGAAGTTCTTGGGAAAGGTTTTTTCCCGAATGTTGGAGTAGCGACTACAGTGGAAGAGAAGGTGCTCCGGATCATGTATATCGCCGTCATGTGGACAGACATCTGATTGCCCATGGAATCTACTGCGATAGGTGCCGAAGACTCCCTGCCCGGTAAGAAGCTGGTTTAGGAAGAAGTCCCCTTGTAGTCTTTTCCGTGAAACTTTCGGGAAGAGTTCAAAGAGTCTCCTGGATTTGTTGGAGGTCTCCCATCTGTGCTGCCACATAGAAGTCTCGTGCTCGATGGTAAGTGTCCGGAACTGCTGTTTGCTGAGTTTAACAGTGATGTCAATGTTGTCTAATTGACACCTCATTCATAAATGGAAAGGACAAAGACAAGATAGACAGAGAGAGAAAGTACATCCATGCCCGAACCGGGATTCAAACCCAGGATCTCCTTATCCGTAGTCGGGCACACTGACCACTAGACAAATTGGTCGGCCAATCGCTGTAGATAACTTGTTTTTATATAATTTTCCCTCCTGTAATCTTAATTATTCCAGAGGTTTCCAACCAAATTGGTAAAACTCCATTGGAGTTAGGTACAGGGAAGTTTTCTGGTGTACACGTCCACCACCCTCTTGCTCAGATAAATATTTTGCAGTCTTGAGGAAAACCTTTGGTGTGTCTCGGTCTTGAACTTTTGGAAACAGTATCTCACTCCCTCCATCATAACTTGCATGGTTTAATGGAATCGATCAATGTCTTTGTCGATCAAGAGGCATAAGACAACAACAACGATAAACTATTTCCTGATTTTATTGGAAGTGGCATGAAGCTACTGAATCATGGCTAGTCTTATACTTTCATCCAAACGATACAATTAGAAAAGAAGATTAATTGTATCATTTGTCAGTCAAGTTAAAATTTCCAATCAATGATTTTCTGATTGCAGCAATGGTGGGAAGAGGTATAAAACTTTGAATCATGCAGTTAATAATATTATATGTGGGCCTTCAGTTTCGATTGGTCATATCAACAATGTTCACTCGTTGATACCTAATAATTCTCCATGATTGAAAGTCGCAGGAAATAAAAGTATTGTGCATTTATTGCATTTATCTTGCTTAAGGATTATCATGAGTTGCCCTCAATACTTCACCTTCGTATCCCTCAATACTTCATGTCGATTATCCCTCAATACTTCACCTTCAAAGTCATTTAGCTTTTGATAATCTTTAATATAGGAGCAATATCCGATATTTAATAGCATTGCTAAAATACCTGTTATTACACATGGACGTTATTTATCGCATTGCATGGCTTATTCGTTGAAGATCTCTGTTATTTTCATAAGGACGGTTGTACCATTTTTTTGTACCCATGTATAATATGTATACCAATGTGTTTATGTATATAGATTGAAAGGAGTTTTAGAATTTGAATTGAATAATTCAATATTTTAAAATTTTTAACCTATTTATAAAAAATATTCATTTGTTAATCTCTTTGAATTTAACTACATCAACCATTACAAGATTATATTTATAACTTGATTATGGTACTCTAATAGATTTTTTTGATAATTTTATAATATATATTGTTTTATATATAAAAATCCATCGTATTTTAATTTAATGTTTTTGACTAATGTCTTTGGGAATGGCTAGAAAATCCATGACTGTTTATTTGAGTGTACAGAAAAAAAGTGTTTTCTGTATGATAACTGACATCCCATTTATGATAATTTTACCAACTATGGAAACTTTCAAGTGAAATGACTTAAAATGTAAAAATTTTTATCCATATATCTGTTTAATCATTAAAAGGGATTAATCAAGAATAATTTCCTAGTGATTTATGTTTAATATTTTGAATTTCAAGCAATTTTTCTTTTCAAACCTGCATACATTTGATAAATGTGTAATATTACACTTTACAAAATAGTTTTAATAGTGAATTTTTGTTTATCGTGTTCTTGTTTAATTTCAGGCAATTAATCTCGCAAATCGATTAATTGAAGGAAAAGTGTTTTATGTACCTGAACCAATGCAGTTTCATGTAAGTGAAGGAAGATTTTGCTTTAAATTAATCGAATAATACTTTATAGTACATATATGTGGTATAGAAACTGAAATGTTATATATATACTTACAAAATTAATTTTTAATAATATTATTATTTCTTTATATATTATTATCGGATTATAAAAATGCTTTGAAACTTTCATATTGAAAAAATATGTTTATTTTTAATAAATTAATAAATCACAATAAATTAATTCTGGGTGAATATATATTTTTTTTTATAAATTAACAGTATTGTATATTTTTATAATTCCAAATTTGTTGTAATTATAAAAGTCGAAAGTGTTTCGAGAATTGCATAGATGCTATTTTTGATATTGTATATATTCTTTTATCACATTATACATTGAGTTCTATAATGTACGCAGTAAAATATTTAATGAATTCTATCTTTGTGCAAAATATATCAGTAAATGATTTTTTAAAGTTACACCCAATCACATAACTGATTTATTTTATATAACTTCTTTCTAATCTACACTGCTGGCCACCCAAATTGCAGCACCAAGAAAGACAAGAGATATCAAAACAAAGTTTATTTTGTAGATAATATGTTGACCAATTTTCAAATAATTAAATTTATAGACTTCTATGAAGTGTTGTTCCTGCCAAAATTAGAAGCCAGAAAGCCGCCATTGTTGGAGATCACCTCTACCACATTCCTCGGCATTGACTCAAAGAGACTTTGGATGTGTTCTTGAAGTACAGCAGACTAAGCAGTTTCCACACGTAGTCAAAGTTGATCTGGTTTGGCAGCTGGGGATGTAATCTGAGTCAATCGTTGAGCAACCATGAATCACATGTTTTCCATCGGCAAAAGATCAGGAGAGCTAACCGGCTACAGAAGCAATTCAATCTGGTGATTGACGATGAACTCTTAGACAATGCGTGAAACGTGTGGTCGAACATTATCCTGATGAAATATGACTGTGTGTAAACCCTGAAGGTAAGGAAGGGCAGTTGGCTCAAACTCTCGGATCTATAGCGCCGGTTGCTTAAAGTACCGGCAAAGTGTACCAGAGGAGTGTGAGAGTGATATCCAATACGGCCCCATTCCATAATACCAGGTGCAGAAGCAGTGTAGTGGTGCATAACGCAGCTGTTCAGCATCCTCTCCCCACGGAGTCTCCAGACTCGAATGCGACCATCGTCGTGTTGCAAACAGAAGCGCTACTCTCCAGTAAAAACAATTCTATTTCATTATACCGTCCACATCCTTCTTTCATCGCACCAATGGCGGCAGAGATGGTTGTGGTTCTGCGTCAAGGGTAGATGAAGCAATGGACATTTTACGGGCAGACCACTCTGCTGTAAACGGCTTCGAATGGTGCGCGCAGGCACTGGATGATGCGTTACAGACAGAATGTGCTATGTTATGGTTCGTGATGTGGCTGAGCGATTCTTCATTGCCATGCGCACAATTTGCCTGTCATCACGTAAAGTGGTGCACTGAGATGGATGCTATCGAACACGTCGTTCCGTCGTACCTTCCTGCATCCAACAATCACATATCCGTATTGTTTGGTTACGTTTGGTTTCGTCTAACACGACTGCTGATTTCCCTGGAAGATAATACACAATCTTGGTAGGCCACTATCCTTCCTTTGTAAAACTCGGATTCTTGAAAATAAACGAGGCGTAATTGATAGTTTTGTTTGAAAAAATTGCAAGAAAAACATAATTGCCGAACTTAAAATCTTCGAAATCTCCAAGCCTTAGCACTTTGAAGTGACGTCACAGGCGCGGGTGATGTGCGTCTGCTCTGAAATGCTAATCATTTGCATATCTCACCTCCTCTAATGCATGTTGTAAATTTAATGCTATTTGCATGCTTCCTTCAGGGTGTTGCATTTACGGTGGCCAGCACTGTACTATGTTTGATCAAATAAAATAACCTTTTTATAGATAAATTATAGAGATATTGAGAAATTTTTTTATAGAAAACTTAATTTATGATTGAGAATATTTAATAAAATTATCTCTTACAAAATCTAATTTTAGCTGTTGTGTGTATATTAATAAAGAAAATAATACTCGTATTGCATATGCACTTTTTTAAGATAATTGCAGGGAAATAAAAAATTATTTAGCTTACATGAGAATAAAATGTAGAGCAAAGCACATTGTACACATCTCTAAGGTGCAAAAGCAAAGAACTATTATTTTGAAAAATATCGTAAAAATTGAATCAAGAAATGTAAGCATTCAATGCAAGAAATACGTTTAAGAAAATGGTTATTAAATAACTTAAGTGAAACAAGAGATTAATCTGACTTATATATGAAAAATATTTTCCCCCTATAGGAATATTGTATTGATATTACTTTAAAATAGATAATTTGCAAAATTTCAGGAAGTGAAAAACATGGATTGGATGTGCATAATATAAGAGAATTAGAGAATTCTCAAATTTAATAATCATTTTTTAAACAGTTCTCAGACACAAACTTATTTGTAACTTCCCAAGTACTAATTTTCTTGCAGAGCAGCTGTGCAGATTTTGATTTTGGTAAGTCAATGCTACAATTCTCAGCTACCAGGAGAATTTACAAACTTTGGCATTTTCTGAGGACGTCGCCGTGATTGGTAGATCAAACAAATTTGTTGCAGAGGCTTTTAATCCATTAGAAACTGAAGCTGGTAAATTAGGCCTAAAAATAAATGAATATTAAGCAAAACGCATGGAGACTTCACACAAGACACCTATTCCACATCCATTTAAGGTGAAAATTGCACCTTTAAAACAGTTTCACAGTTCAAATATCTTGGAACTATCACTACCACTGGCATTGATTTGACCGTGGAGATAAGCAACGAGCTCGTTATAAATACTATCGTGACCTCAAATCAAGTAAATATCGATTTTTGAGTTTGAAAACAAAAATTAGCATGTATGGCACAGGTGCCGTATAATCCATGATTCCAAATTCTGAATTTTTTGGCGATGAAGAAATGATGCCAAGATGGCGTATCGTGATGTGCGCGATGACGTAAGTACTAGGGTTATCAAAATAGAATTTTCTGCATAATTCTTATTGGTCTCCATATGCATGGCGTAGTAAAAACGAGATTTCCAGATACATAAGAAAATCCGCCAAAAAATCACCAATCTCAGAATTTGGCATCCTGGATTATACGACACATGTGCCGCATTTATAAAGCAATTATTCAGTCAATTCTGGAGTGAATGCTGGGCAATTGTAAAATTACACGAGAATAAATTATTAACCACTGAACGTAAAATCTTAAGAAAAAGTTTTAATGGAGTCCAGGAGAATAATAGCTGGAGATCCTTGTTTAATTTTGAATTATTTCAAAACTACTACCAGCTTGATATTTTTAATGCCATAAAATGCAATAGGTTACGATGACTTGGGTATTTGTTCTGATCTGACAGTGAAAGTCAAGTAAAAAAGCTCACTTTTACTAATCCCTTGGGAAACAGAAGACGAGGAAGACATTCAATTAGGCAGCTTGAATCCGTGGAAAAGGATTTTAACCTATAAATAAAGAAAAATGAAGAAGCCTCGTGATGGATAGGACGAGATAGTAGCGATTATTATATACGGTCTTGGCCTGCAAAAGGCTGTAGTGTTTTAGAAGAAGAATACTAAAATTATACTAACATATTTTTCATTATTATTATTTTTTTCCAACGGCGGGCACTTGGGTGACGAACCCTATGCCACCACAAGGCCAGGAACTACTACTCATCTGTCGTTACCCAGGCAACACCCGGGAACCAAGGCGCGAGTAGTGTTGCCCGCGCCATACCACCACAAACCCGTTTATAGGGTGGGCCGCATTCATACATCATCACAAAAGAAAGGACAGAAAGACACAGAGAGAACAGAGAAAGAAAGTAACACCCACGCCCAAACCTCAAATCAGGAGTCAGAAGCGCTAACCACTCAGTCATCGGTCGGCATATTTTTCATTATTTGCTGTAGTTAGAAAGTCACAAGAAAAGCTATTTTAATACTTAAAGGCTATTTCATTAGAATTATAGAAATGACTATGAAGAATGAATAAATGCTTTATGCATTTGTGGGTGTTTACGGTAAATGCATAAAGCATTTATCGTAAGCATCATCGGCCCATCGATCATTTTCGTGACAGAAAAATATGCCGCCAAATGTTGCCATTTAGTGATCACATTCCAGCATTGTATGTTTTATTATACTTGAGCTTATATCTTACATTTTTTATTTTTAATGAAAGTAAATTTTAAATTCATTGTTGACGTATTGAATATGAATTAAAAATAAATTTTATTCATTTGTTTCAATTATGTATAAGTTGACTGATGTATTTCCTTCACATTTTGCCAACAATTTTGTAACAAATATGCCGCTTAATTTGCAACATTTGGCAATATATTGTTTTGCTGAAAACAGTCAACGGGATTATACGTAAATACAAATGGGAATAAAATGAATTTTTCTCAAAATGATTAATAGTACTCAATCAAAATATTTATAAAAATATTCAAAAATATATTTTAAATTTCTTTTAAAGTCATTATAATGACTGTTTATTAAAACAGTATTATTACTACTTCCTGTCTGTTTGTTGCACATTGGTTTGCAGCATTAATGACTACAGCAAACCACAGTGTTGTCAATTCGTATCTTCTGTACCATACTATTTTTATTAATGTTCATACATACTCAGTTTACTATAGTTTTCCATCGAATACCACCTCCAAATTACTATATTTCTAAACGATTAAAACTTTCATAAAACATATTTAATTAATCTTTAATTGCGCGCTCACAAAATTGGTGTATTTTCTAATTAGATAAAAAAAGAGTGAATCTCAATCTATTTAGATAAAATAGGGTTAATCGATATAATTAATTTGTTTACTAGGTTAAATATATAATGTATTTTGGTTTAATTAGTTTAACACAAAATTAAAAGAATAATCAAACGGATTAAAAAAAACTTCAAAAAAAGAGAAACACTTAAAAATAATGAATATGAATTTTATTAAACTCCTGTTCATTTTTTTATTTTAAAAATTATATAATTCATGTTTTTTATTAATTTAGTAATGTTTATTAAGTTAACATAAATCAGATATATTTTATTAGCATTGTTTTAAGGACTGTGTGTAGTTTCAAAGAAAATGAATCATTGGTATAATTAAATAATAAAAATAACAAACTATATTTTATAAATTTTCTTTGGACTAAAAATTAGGTTTGTGTCTTATGAGAGCAAAAATAAGTCTGTGTAAATTCTTTATTTTTCAGATCAAGCTTTTTCTTTCTCAGTGTTCTGTCATGCCGTGTGTTGTATCAGCCTGTCAGTATTTTATCATAACGCGACCTTTCTTTTTGTCGGTAAGTGAACAGGCAACACTTTGATTTTCAGTATTTAGAGTAAAGAATAAATTTTTTTTTGATTAAACGTTTTATTAAATTATTTTCATTTAAGTGTCCTATTTAAAACAAAATATTTGACTTAGTGAAAATTATGTACAATTTTAAGAAAATATGCTTTCAAAATTTATTGTAAATTGCATTTGACAAATTGGTGAAAATTTAATCTCCCTATTTAATTTTCCTATCAGTCCTTATCAATTGGTGAAAATTCAATGTCCCTATTTAATTTCACTATCAGTCCCTATCAATTGGTGAAAATTTAATGTCCCTATTTAATTTCCCTATCAACTTTCCTTTAAGGGCAACAACTAATTTTCCTCCAAGTATCATAAATAAAATGTAGCTTTATTTTTAAACAAAATATTTTTAAACATAAATTTGCAAATATCTGACATTATTTTGAGGAATATTTTTAAAAAACTTTAAATATATACTAGAATTAAATTTTATTTTAAAATAAAATATGCATATATAAAAATGTAAATGTAAACCCAATAGGAAATAAGCATGTTTGGATTGAAATATTTTCTTAGGTTAATCAGTACTTAAGAACAAATGAGTCGACAACTTCTAGAAAAAATATTTGCGAATAGAAAGAGTTCTCGTCAAACAATTCTTTGACAATCTGCGCGATACTGATAACATTTTATTCTTATCTAGAAAATCCTATCATAAGATTTCTTAAAAATTATTTATATATCTTATTAAAAATGTAAGTAGAAAGATTTAATAAGAACTGATTACATTAAAGCAGTTCAATTTAAATTAAAAAGAAAATAATTTTTATTTTTAATAAAAAATGTTTTTTGTGAAAATGGTTCATCATACATAAATATGAAACATTCAATAGATCCACAGTATTTAATTTCTTATAAATTAGAAGACACGTGTATTTGCAGTAAAATGTCTTCCTAAATGAATGGTTGTAAAATATTTAATGAATACATAATTTTACTCTTAAATTATACATAAATATAAAATATATGGAAAACATGTAACAGAAAAATAATTCCTTATATTTTAGAAATTACAGCATAAATAAAATACTTTAAACAACATTTATCCTGCCTGTACTTTCATTAAAGTTGCTTTTTCTGACATCATGATACATAAATATGTTTTTTTGAACAATTAATTGTAGGCCGAGTACTTAACTAGTATTAATTGGCTCATAAGAGGAGAACTCTTCTGAATTCTTGATATTATGTCATTCTTTTTATTGACTGCCTACAAATTGAGAAGTTCATACAGTGAGATATTGACTAATATATACCAAACAAATTGAAAGATTTTGCTTAAATAATATAATTTGTGGTCAGTGTGCTTCATTTAAAAAGTTTTGATTTTGTTGTCTTTAAAAATTGTTTGGAAATCGAATGATTTGTCATGATTTAAATGATTGATTGCTATCCAGAGCCTGTAAATTTGTTTTTACCTTATGACTAAATTACAGCAACGCATTGAAGAAAGAATATTATAAAATGGCTAATTGCTAAAAAAAATTCCGATGCATGAAAAATAATGCGCTAGGTAATTTATAATGGATTTGTGAGAGCTAAAATTGCTTTAAGCTATAATTATTTTCTAAAAATAAAATAAATCTTCGTAAGCTTAGAACTTTTTTTAATAAATATTTTCTCAAATAAATAAAAATAAAAATTTTTGTTACAGATTGTAGGAGCAACTTTCACAGTTTTGGTTGTATTTCTGCAAGTCAAAACAGATCCTTCAGTATACAAAGCTGCTAACGAAACTGCAAGATGCTGAAAATTAAGCTCGATATCAATGGAGAGTCTGAGTGGACTCGGATAATTTAAATATGCAAATGATATTTTTAAATATTTTATGTCGATGTGCCTCTATCTCTGTCTAGCTATGTTTGAATTTCAAAATTCTTCAAATATGAAGAAATTCACTAAATTAGAGTTTAAATCTTGTGACAACGTAAGATGTAGTAAAAAGTTATTTCTAACAATAAACTTATAGATGTAGAACATGGAATTACAGCTAAATTCAAAATATTATTTGGGAAAGTAACATGTTAAATGTGGAGTTATTAGAAAACTTAAAAGAATTAATAAAACATCAACTATAATTTCTTTCTAAGGAAAGAAGATTGAACATTACTAATTTCTCAAAATATTTTAAAATGATAGCGGAAAAACGTGAGGAAAAAATATATTTAAGTAATTAGGAAGTTAATTAAATTAAATATTTCCCATAACCAATTAAAAAAATGCAACTATGTAAATTAGTTTAATTAATTACTTTTATTTTTTCATTTATTAATATCAGTTTGATAAAAATAAAGGATAAAGATAAATTTAATGATTCATTTCAACAATAAATTACTTTTGTGATTACGAAAACATGGAAATGTTTCCTAAATATCAATCAAGTAACATAAATGAATATTTTTTCTGAACAGTTGATACCCTAGACATATTTTTATGCTCAGAAAGCTGATTGATATTAATTAAGGGCATTAGACATGATGCACATAAATGCCTTTATTTTTTGTAAATTAAATTCACTAAACTTGTCATTTATATAAGTTTATATATTTCAAATTTTATTTAACTCATGTAAAAATATGAATTTATTGTACAGACAATTTTAGTTTATTTTAAATTTTTCATGTAACTTTCTACGCGTTGCTGAAAGTGACTTCAAAAATACAGTTTGGTAGAGATGTCTTATTTGAAACGTTATTTTTAATATGTTGATACAATATATATATATATATATATATATATATATATATATATATATATATATATATATATATATATATATATATATATATATATATATATATATATATATATATATATATGCATTAAGAAAAATTATATATTAGATTTTAAAAGTGTTTCTGCTATGAAACTGGATCAAAATTAATGAGAATCACTGATCTACTTATGAACTTTTAATCTTTTTTGTATTGGATCTGATATCAATTTTGACTTGTCATTTCCGTGTGCCTACTGAATTGAACATTGCTTGAGGGAAGAATTATTTTTAAGACCTTAAGACTCTCTTCTTTGTGACCTCAGAAATCACAAATTCGGATTAATACCGGGTACGTGATTGATAAATACCAGTTACACTTCCTCATTTCACCCCGAGTACGTGATAATGACCTAATGAGGATTCCAGATAGTTTTTTAATAAGCTTACTCTCACAGGAAGCAAAGTTTTACGCGATACGTGCTTTGAAGTCAGAATTCGGAAAATAACAGGGTCTGCCTTCAACACAATAAGCTATGACGCAAGTCTTGGACACTAACCTTTGTATATCATGCTAAAAATAGAATAACAGATATTCTTCCTCGTCTCGTTTTCGAATTCCGCATTGCCGTCAGATGTCCAAGAGTGTCAAATTGATTTGATTTGTAAAAAATTAAGATCTAATTTTGCGAAATTTGCTCCAAATCTCCAGGCTGTCCGGGAAATCCAAACCCCGTGGTCATTCGATAGCCCATTCCTTTAGATTACCAAACTATATAAAGATAGAGACGAGCGAACAAAGTTCTAAAGATAAAAGTTTCCAACTTAAAATCTTTTATAATTGCTCTTTAAGCTGAAACTGTTGTTATCTTCTTTGTTCAAAGCAGAATATCTCACAAATAAGTATGGTAAGTAAAAATTTCATTATTTTTATTGACAACACTTATGATTGTATAGAATAGAACTTATGTGTACAGCACATATTTCTAATATACATTAAAATGAAATTAAAAGATTCTTTTAATTTAAATTTAAGTCTCTGTGTCCATATTAATAAAAATAAGATCAATGCTGTCTTTTTTTTAAACACTAAAGTTCAAAACTAAATATTTACTTTTTTATAAAATTTTTTTAATATTTTTTAAATTCGTACCTCATATTTTCTTTAATTCACTAAGATAATATCTAATAATAATAAAACAAATTAAAGTTATAAATATCAAGAAAATTTCTAATCAAATGAAAATAAGCGAACTTAATTTGAAGAGGATTATGTCTTAAGAAGAAGAAATCTTAAAACATTTCTGTCAATTTTTTTATCGAGATTGAATTTCAATTATAGTATATAAAATTATTGTTTTGAATGCTTTCAATTTAATTTTAATTGATATTAAAATTTGAATATATTGGAAATATATTATGTAATTAGAAAAAAATCCCCGATTAAAATAACATTTTGCTGTTTTATGAAAATTTATGAAGAAAGTTTATATACATACATATATATCACTGTATTGATATCAAGCTAAAAGCTGTGAGCTTGTAAATAAAATTAAAATGCGTATATACATTTCGGAATTTTAATGCATCTTTTTCTTTTTACATAAATGATAACATTTTGTAATTTTTTTAAGATTCATGATATCATTTGAAAAAAAAATTCGGAAAATAATTTTCAATTATGCTAAAATTTTAGACTAAATCTCTATTACAGGAAGAATCATAAAATATCCCTTTAACAATATTATATATAATTTTCGTTGCTTGAGAATATATATATATATATATATATATATATGTATATATATATATATATATATATATATATATATATATATATATATATATATATATATATATATATATATATATATATATATATATATATATATATATATATATATATAATGTTTGAATTTTAAATTTTTAAAATAAAATTTTTCTACTTTATCTATATTTTGGAAAATGATTTAATTTTTACACTGTTCTTTTCATGCATGTAATTAATCTAAAATTTATTTTCAGTTTAAAATAATAACAAATTCAAATTAAAATAGCCTAGTTGGTACTGTAAATTGTGCTTTTAAAATATAAGCCTTTGATGTAAAGTTAAAATATATCAGTACAACTTTTTTTATAAATACTTTTCATATAGCTTAGAAATTCAGAGTTATTTTTGAAACAGTAAATTGTAATGTTTTTAAATTTAAAATCCTTTATGTTCTATGTATGTTGTATATATATTTGTATAAATGAATGAATTTTTTTCACACTGATTTTTGACGTATATTCTTCTTAAATTATTATCGCTACAGAAATAAGAAGTTAAATGATTCTTGAAATTCAAACAAAAATATATTTAATTAATTACTTTAAAAAATTTAAGTTTACAGAGGGAAAAAAACTATTTTACCGATTTAAATTATTTTACATAGTTTAACTTCTTGTATTTTTACTGTTTGAAAATGATTTTTTATAAATTTAAAATTTATATTTGAAACTCTGAATGTTATTAGAACTTCTCCGTTGCTCAATGAATGGAATTTGATCATGGGTTAAGCTAAAAATATTCCAAAATTTTTCTATTTATTTAATAATTTAAACTTTAAAAAATTATTTGAATTAGTTTAAAAATATAAACGACAATTTTGAATATTTTGTCATTATTTATTTTCGTTTTCGAGTGGTTCACTAATTGAGTCTACTGAAAAATAATCAATGTGTTTTAAATATGGATTATTTTAAGTAGTGACAAGTATCATTGTATAATATGAAAATCATTTTAATTTGTTAAATATTTATTTTTCTTTTGTTGTGTTTAGCAGTTTCAGTAAAAGTGGAATAGTTTACGTAAAAATTAAAACAAAATATTTATATAAAAAAATCTAACATCATATTTTTTTATATAATTTTATCGGAAAATATATTCAAAATTAAATAAGTTAGATACTAAAGAAATTAATTTAAAACTTCTCAAAATTTTTTGTAATGAAAAGAGATTGTAAAAATGATCTTTCTTATTTACAATAATGAATATAAGATATATATATATATATATATATATATATATATATATATATATATATATATATATATATATATATATATATATATATATATATATATATATATATATATATATATATATATATATATATATATATATATTTTAAAATTAAAATGTTTAAGAAGTTAAATCAAGAAAAAAACTATTTAATTCGTAAGATACGTTGGATTATTTATATTTAATAATTTAAATACATATGTCATCAAAAAATTAAAATACCTTCATTTTGCTAAAGTATTTAAGTCATACCAGCTCACTTTTAAATTAGAAAAAGATTTTGAAACTTATTTATATTCTTTAGATGCTTGTTAACAATCGACTGGTAATCTTGAATATAATTTAACATAATTTTCATAGCTTTGTAGTTATATTGAAAACAAAATCTGACAATGCTGGTCTCAAATCATAGAAATAATTAAATTTTTATTTTTATAAGATTAAGATGTCATTTGTGTCTATATTTGTTAGTTAAGATCATTATTTAAAATAACTATTAGAAAGCAGTTTTTGTATACCTTTTTTATTTAAAATTTAAAAAGTTTGTTATTAATATATGTACTAACTATTCTACATTTTTTATTGAATAGTAGAATCTTTTGAATTAACGAAATATTAAATACAAAATATCGTAAATTTTATTGTTAGAAAATTATTTTAATTATAACATTTTATTAAATATAATTAATGAAAATAATGAGGAAATATAAGTTTTTCTTCTAAGATTTGAAAGGAAATTTGTCATAAAAATTAGAAGAAAATTATTGGTATAAAATAATAAATTCCTAAAATACAATTTAACGATATAAACATTACATGAAATAAATAAAATAATTTTAATATATTCGTAAATTTTTATTAAGGAAGCAATTGTAATTAGAAATATCAATAAAAACAATTATAAAACAAAAAAGAAAATGGTTTATTTTGCTAGTTAAATTAGTATAATTCATCAAAAGTAGTATTGATATTGTGTAATTGTCAACTTAATAGTTGAAAGTTACTTTAAAGTATTTAATCATCTGTCATCTATTGTCATCAATGAATAATGGTTCATATTCATGTGTCACAAGAGAAAACTCAGGAAAATTTTAAGTATTAATACACAAATGCTGTAATTATATAACTTAAAGGATAAATACAATATACGTCCTCTAATATTCAACACCAACTGATTCTAACTTGGAATATTCCTCTTAAAGGATGTGCCTCCATTATTAAGTTTTAAGTTCAGTTATTGTAGTAAAAGTTTAAAAATATATGTGTTTTTAGATTAGAGAAATGAATTGTTTTCCAAGTTATTATGGTTTGCATTGTAACACTAAAAAGTTTCTCTCTAATAAAATTAATTGTAAAAATAAGTTAGTTTTCTTATAAACTAATCGATTTAATCTTCTTATTAAAATAAAATTAGAACTTACTATGCATTTTACAACTTAGAAATTTACAACTTAGGAAAAAAAACATTTTTTTTTACAGAAATTATTCATGTTTTTGGCTTCTGTATTTTGTGGAGTGTTGATATTAACAGCAACTCTAGTGAGTGCAGCACCTGGATATAGTCAGCGTGGTGGACACCATGGAGGACATCATGGAGGTCACCATGGAGGACATCACGGAGGTCATCATGGAGGACATCATGGAGGTCATCACGGAGGACACCATGGAGGTCATCATGGTGGACATCGTGGAGGGCATCGTGGTTAAAAACATTAGTTTCTATTGTAATAATTGTAAAACATTAGGAAATATTTAATTGTTTTGTAAATAAATATTTTTCTATAATCTCGTTTCCAATTCATAATGCTGACAAATCACACTCACAAAAAAAGGAATATCTTAAATTACTATTTTAAAATTTTCTGTTTCTCGTGTAATTCATATACATAAAAATTAATATAGTTTTTTTATTTATAGGAGACACAGTATTTCAAATGCTTATTTAACCATAAATTCTTTTTGTAATTCTCATTACATTGAAATATTATGCAAAATTCAGATTTAAAATAGAACAGAAAATAGGGAAATACAATATTAAAATAATGATATTTTTATATACTATATCAAGCAATATTTTTATAGAAGAAACGTAGAACATCTAAAGTTTTTTTTAACAAATATTAAAATCTGCAAATATTTAAACGCAAATCCTAAATAGTTAAAATATATATAATACGTATTTTTAATTCATAAATGTCACTTGAGCATGGATCAAAATTACAAGGCAAGTGGTTTATTTCATTGACTTCAGAAATAGGCAATTCTAAATGTATACCAAACAAATAAAACAAAACAAAAGCATCTTGATTGAATGTATTGATAATCAAATATTTCAGATTTAGAATTTATTTACCTTCAAAACAATGCAATGCCAATGTGGGGTTTTCAATCTTTTAAACTCTTATATGTAAGTAAATGATTGTTAAAAAATTATGGATAACAGAAAGCTTACTTTTTACCAGATAAGTATATCGATTTAATGCAAATCAATGGGAAAATATATAAGCGTAATAACATACAGTTTTAGATTAATAAAACGTAGCAGTTTAAGTTTATGTCTAACTATATTCATTACAAAAATTTGGTGAATTTGAGTAAGTCATTTTAATATAAAAGTGAAAAATAAAATTAATGAATTTTATAATTAAATAATCTTTATATATTAATTTTAAGTATCACAAAATTCTCAATATTTATGTTTTTAAAACTTTTTATAAATAAAATACATCTTTAATTTATTGAAAAGTTATCCCTTCTTTCGAAAAGTTCCTTAATTTGAGGATTATTTAGACTGTATAAATTTTTTCTTTCATTATTGTTAGAAGTATTTTTCTTATGGATCTTTTAATTTTATTTATATATCTATGAATACATTTAATAAAATTTACATTAAAGAAACTCTAAAATCAGTGCACTTTGATGCAATATACGATATTGTAAAATATCTGTTTTAAGAGAACAAAAGTATTAACTAAAAATATAGTAAAAAGGATTCTTCATAATCCTTTTTTGTAATTATTATGGCAGAGCAAGAAGGGAAATTTAACACTATATCTATATTTAACGCTGTAAACGTAAGAAAAATATTAGGAAGAGGTTAACATTATTATATACTTTTGTTACGTATTAGAATATCATAGAATAGCTACCAAAAGTTAAAAACCATGATTGCAAAAGAAATAAAAAGGAAAAAATACATTGATTGAAAATTTCAAATAAAGTCATTAAATCTATCGACTAAAAATAATTTTAAATCCTATTTATGTTCTTATTTCACATTTGAATCATAACGGAAAAATACACTTAAGGCCAAAAAATTGAATAAGATTTACGGTCATCATTTACAACGACATTTTTATATTTTTGAACGATCAATCAAGTTTCAAATAATCTAAAATGTTATTGAGTAGTCAAAATTTCTAAACGCATTATTTTGATCAAGCAAGGTGTCATAAAAGTGTGATTAGTGTATTATATTGTGATAAAATGATCGCTTTTAACTATGGGAAAAGGATACAAAAGACCTGACCCAATAGAAGACCGTCGTATGGAAGATACTCATTTTGAAAGTTTTGTTTGTTGCAGTGTCCCTCTAATGATCTGAGTGGAGTGGAACGTGGTAATACATGAGTCAAACTACATCATTTAATCATAGTTGGAACAAAAAAGTTTTAGCTGCAAAATTACCAGGGATTGGCTGTGTTTACCAGTTTCAGCAGACAGAAATAATTTCAACTAAAAATAATCAAGTACTTAATTATATAGACTTTATAAATTTCCATTAACATTGGATTGAAGTCCTTGGATTTTAATTCCAAGTTTTACTATACCTGAGAATTTAAGTCCACACATAAGGTAGAATACTAAAGGAAAGTTCATGATTGAAGCATGGAAACAAGGGAATCGATGCCTACACCAAACAAACTTGTTGAGAAGTCTTATGCGCATGTTAAAAAATCCTAATTCTTATTTTCTCTACTCTGATGTGTCAAAGGATGAAGGGAATTATGTCAAGTCATGTGTTGATATCATCTCTTAAATATGGCTTGGCTTAAGCGTTCGAGACGCTTGGCTATGTCTAGCAGTTTCAAGTCGACAAAAATAGGCAGCCAAATGCTTATTTCAACACTTCTTCGCAATACTGAAAATAAAATTATAGTAATTTTCTAAATTACACCTCTTAAAATTTAACACGCTTTTGATATTATTTTTATTAATAAATTTTAATTCTAAGCGTCTCAAATACATGCCCGCGCGATGTATCAAGAAACTCTGAAAAATAAGTTGCAACCAAAAGATTTTTGTTACAGTAAACTTTGCTCAACTCTACAAAATACTCTGTTTATTGAATTTTTCAGAATTTCTCCGATGAAGATTTGATACCGATTTCAAATTTTAAAGCACGGATTTTAAGTACTTATTTACAATTTTTTGTAACTCATAACGCTTCATTGCAAAGAATAAGTTTGTAAAATTAAAAATTTTACTTTTATGTGATATATAAATATTAACTCCTTTTTATATTAAAGCTTAACTTGTTTCTTTGATAAATGTATTGCATAATAATAAAGTGAGTTTTTCTTAAAGTTTACATAAAAGAACAAAAATAAAAGGTTTTACATTATGTAAAAATATTTGATTACCTTCTATTATATGACTAATTAATAGAATTATTCTAATAGTTAAAGGGAAAATTACTCTTATATATATATTAAGAGATGCAATATCTACCATTAAAATCATTTTCCTGCTGAAATATTTTCTTTATTGTTTATAAAAGAAAAATTTTAAACTAAAATTTTTCTAAGTTATGTGTTGATAATTTTCTTGTAAAATTTTTAAAATAGAAAGAAATTTAATTTTTATTCTCATATTTAACATAGCTATTTTTTTTATTATTGTAATGTAATAAAATTTACATTAAAATTTATTTTATTGCATTTAGATTTTAAATTTAATCAGACAAATTATCAAATTATTAAAAAAATGGAGGATAATAATGAAATTCCAATCTGTTACTCAGCGGAGTTGAAATTTCGTTATTGTTCAATTTCTTGCTAAAACAAATAAATTAATTTAAATATAAGAACAATCTTATTACAAAAATTAACATCATATTTTACAAAGAATAAATTAAACATTTATGCCTTTTAATTAATAGCTTACTGTAATTTCAGTTTTTTACACAGAAAATTTAAATAGTAATGTGAAGTTAAATAATAATATGGAAAAAATTTAAATAGTATATAAAATTAAAGAGATATTTTACTGTAATTTTAAGAATTTGTTTATTTTATTTATATTTTATGAAGCTGTGTGTTTTTAAATATTAAGGCCTGAATATAAATACTTGTCTAGTCGAAAATAGAATATGAATTTAAAAAAAAGAAAAAATTAAGGTATATATTCATTAGAATTTTAGTATTTAAATTATAAAAATATATCCTAAATGTATTATTCTGAATGCATTATACTTTACAGAATTTTTCAAATTTATAAAGAACTTATTTAGTAAAAACAAAACTTTCTATTTAAATACTAAACATAAAAAATTAATGTAATTTCATAAATTAATTATAATTAAGCACAGAATAATTCAAATAAAGCTACTACTTTTACAATAAACTTTTATCTCATGATGTAAAACAAACAAAAGATTCAATGTAATTACTCTTGTTCTTTGAAGTTTATTATTGAAATATTTTCCAATGTATTTTTTATGAATATATTTAAATGAATAAATATTCTAATTATATAAATTGAATTGAATTAAAGAAATTATTGAATGCTTTCAAAAACTTGAAAATTAATTTTTAATATTAAATTTTAATTAAAACAGTCTTATTAACTAGAGGTTTTCTGTAAATATTTCATTTTATAAAATAATTTCAATGAATTTTACTGATGTCCTCAATAAGCGTTTATTATCTCATTATTAAATCAAAAATGTAGAGACGTAAGAAAATGGAAGTTAGAATAAGGTAAAACATTACATTTATTACTACATTATACATGATTAAAATAGTTACAAAGAAAATACTTAATAATTATTAACAAGGTTACATAATATCTGTACAGTACAAATTATAAACAGTTATTTATGAACCGGATGGTTCGACTTCCATTCCTCATACCTCTATCCTAATCCTCTAACTCTATTGGATATTGAATATTTTGTATTGGGCAGTAACGCCATCTATTGTCAGTAGAGTTAATATGGATCTGTTACAAAAGTAATTTTCTAACGATTGAAAATATAAAAAGAGTGATTCAGTTTTGTGATAGAACAATAAAATGTATTACTTTTAACAATAACTAATTTTATAACCATCTAACTTTGCTTATATTTTTACATTTTTTTCGAAATAGTTATAAAATTTGGAACAGAAAATTTTTCTTTTGTATTTAAGTATAATTTATTTCGCTAAAATTTATGTATTTTACAAGACTAGTTTTTGTGCAATATCTTAACTCGAATGTGAAATAAACGGCACTGTTTTTCTCTTGAGAACATAAATAAACAAAAATGTCGAATGAGTGAGAGAAAAGCGTAAGTGATAAAATTGGGATTTCTATGCATATAAAGAAATCCACCAAGAATCTGACTAAACAAACAAGATAAAGTTGATTACTATTAGTATTTGTGAAAGCAATATTTGCACTGATTATTTGCTTATTGCTGTGAGAAAAAGACTGATTATATTCTAGGCCATGTTTTCGAAAATTCTGTTGTTTCGAAAAATAGTTCGTGTTCTTGGAATTAATGAGAAAGGAGAAATTTCCAGTTTAAAGAGATAAACTTATAGTTACAAAAATAGAAATTGCTACAATTTCTCGCTAAGTCTAGTATATTTAGTTTTAAAAAGAATCGTAGATTCGACTGGTTAAAAGTGTTCAAAGTGCAACTCATTAAATATTTATAAAATATTATTAAAAAAAAAATAGGAGAAAAATATAACTATGACTAAAATGGTTGAGATACTAGATTGACAAAAATATTTTCGGTTTTTACAAAATTGGAGCTAGAGCGTACATTTTAAAACCTAAGCTACTTTCTTGACAACTCAATATTATAATAAACTTTTATGTATTTATATCATTTGTATAATGCTTATGATGATAAATTTTCAGTTTTGGGAATCTATAGAAAATAATTTAAAAATTTTTTGATGTCATTACTTAAATTTTTTTATTATTATGAAGATAATGAATAACTGTGTGTTGAATTTAAATAGCTTTACATGTATAGAAATCCGCTTTATAAATTTTACAATGTATACATTGAATTAGCACGAATAAAAAATTGTAGTCATTGCTATAGTAATACAAAATCGGAAAAGTATTAGTTGAAAAATAAAGTGTTCCTAAATAACAACTTTAATCTTAAAACTATTTTTGAGCCTTCCATTTTGAACTTGAATTTTGTCTGATTCAATATTTTGGTTTTGGCTTAAAAATTTATTTACACCTGTCGTTTTCAAAAAGTGAACAAATATAACATAAAGTTTAGGTGTAAAACGATTTAAAAATATTTTTTCCTTAAAAACATTATATATTATTATTTTCTAACTATAAATTAAAAAAAATATCTATGTAAAATCAAGTAATCCAGGCAACAAAATGCTTAAAATCTCCATACTGTACATTGAGAATTTTTTTATTGTGTTTTATACATTGTACATTGATATAATTTGTACATTTGTAGTGTATTGGTATTGTATATTGGGAATTTTAAAGCTTTGTATTTATTACAGTTTAGAAATAAAATAATAAAATAATAATAAAATTAATGCTTGATAATTTTTTAATTCTAATTCATTAAAACTAATTAGTCATTATAAAAATTAACGTTTAATAAAAAGTTTAATAAAGATCATCAATAAAAAATTTTAATTTCTTTAGACTAAATTTACATTTATTTTAAGCTGAAATGAATTGAAAAAATACTACTGTGTAATATGTAATTAAAATGTATCTAATATATATGTAATTTAAAATTAGACTTTGAAATACTTATGAATAACACACTTAAGTTTATATATATATATATATATATATATATATATATATATATATATATATATATATGTATGTATGTATGTATATATATTTATTCTATATAATTCCAATATTATTTAGAATCCAAGAATTTCATATTTTTGGTTACTTATGTTGATTATTTAATTTTACATTTCTGTATTATTTGTATTTAAAATTTTTATTTAAATAAAAACATTAATAGAACAAATTATAACACAATCTAATTGAAATTTCATTTTGAGATATCTGAAAATTATGACTGAGTATGAGAAAAACAATATTAATATTTTAAGTGAAAATATAAATTTTAAAGAAAATAATTTTTATTGTGGTATTCTCATAGTTAATTTCTTTTATGATTTTTTAATTCTTGTAATTGAAAATTGATTCCATGAATAATAACTTATTTGATTTCTAGATCGTATTACACGTTCTCATATATTTACATAATATCGTGTAATAATTGCATAACATTTCGTAAACTATTTCATCCTAATTTAATTTTAAATTTATTTCAATACGATTTTGTTTTGTCAGTTTTTTTCAATTAAAAGGGTCCATTTAATCATACAAACATTATTCATCACTTTTTTCCCGATTAAATAAAATTGAAGAAAAAAATCACTTAACTAGGAAGTGAAGATTTTTTAACCAGAAAGTGACAGAAACCTAATATTAAAAACAATTTTCAATAATCTTTCTCTTCATATTAGCGGAGTTCTGTCTTATACGTGATTTGAAATTAAATAGTAGGAAAGACACATAGAAAAAAAAACTTTAATATTCAAATTTAATTTGTAAAGGACGTATGTGAGAAACATTTTATAAATAAATAGTATTGCTCAGCTCCTCTTTCCATTTTTTGATTTCAACTCCCGATTTGTGATTAAATAAGAAATCGTAAAGACTGGACAATCAACAATCGTGACGCACTTTTCCGTGAATGTTTCCATAGTTCAATTTATCTAGAAGAAACTGATCATGTGGTTTTCCGATAGCACATTCCTTTAGAGCTGATAACATGTATATAAGAAGCTTGGATTCATAACAGATTAAAGTTTTAAGAGAGAGTCTCTAGCTTGAAGGCAATAAAAATATACCTTAACTACATCAACGTTATAACCAATAAGGAACAAAAGATTCGCAATGGTAAGTGGAAAATTTCCTTTTTATTCAAAGCTTTCTATTTCATAAATCTATGTAACTAACACTAAAATTTTCTTGTAATCGAAAAAATTTCTTCTACATGAAATTGTAAAGCATTATATGTTTTTTATAATCATAAAATAGGAAAGTTCTATGTATAAATCATATGTAAGTAAGAGTGATATATAAGTATGCAAGCATTTAGCATAATTATTAAAGTTTTCCTAATAATTTTGTGTTGTTTAATTTAAGTAATTATTTTCAAATATATTTTTTATAGCTTATAAAAACACTTTAATTGGAATTATTTTGACAAAATGATCCAATTTTGATTTTATAGAAAGTTTAGATTTAATTATATAAGATAAAATGTGTTAAAAAATTCAGTTTTATTTTACAGTTCAAACTTTTCATTATTATTTTACCATATAAGTTTTTTAGCACCGCAGTAATAATTTTTAACAGTTTTACAGCAATAATTATATATAAAAAAATACAAATGTATTGTTCTCAGCGTATACTTCTATACATATATCATTGACAGCTCTACGTCCAAAAGCTTCACATAAAAGATAACAAATGTAATGTTCACAATGTACATCTTCTGAAAAGTTTTTTACTAAACCACATTATATACGCTCTAAATTTTTGTCTCATAATATTATTCGATATTTTTCATATTTAAATTTTGATATAAGGCTAAATAATTCTTGCTACACACTATTACTACAATTATGTTTCATTAAATTTAAAGCAACGAAATGCAAAAAAGGTTTAATAATGCTTTTTTAAATCCCTCACGTGATATTTTTTGGAAAATATTTCTTTGACTATTATTTATGTGACACCGTGGAAAAATCTGAAGATCTTAAACTTCCCCATATACATTAGCAGAACTGTCAAAATTCAAAATTTCCATTCTGAAGTAGAACGTTCACAAATATTTGTTCATTTCTCACATCACATGCACTCATTGGCATATAAAGCTATATTTTAAAGTAAACGCAAGTGCTTATCTAAAATAAAAATGGTAAATTTGGAGGCAAACAAAGACAAGAAATGTATCAATAAAATTACAAATCTTTCACTTGGGCCAAAGGACATATCTATTGCCATTTTTCACCTCTTTATTGGACACGATTATTTGTCTAAACATCTATATCGTATAAAAATACTATCAAACTCCTCTTTGACAACTGTACAGTTGTCAAAGAGGACGACAAAAGGAAATGGACGTGAACCATTTGAGTCATTGCTCTGCACTGAACTTGGGACACTTGCACAAGAGATACTGAAGATCTTGGCGCAAGATGAATGTTTTATATATCTTGCGCCAATATCTTAAATAAATACTGTGGCTTAAGTTTTGTTATCTAAGTTCATGTTATTTTTGTTCTTTGTTCTGGTTTCAATGTTTGTTATCATGACTACATTTATCTTTTAATCTGTGATTATAAAAAAAATGATAAATTTGTCTTTTTTAAAATAATAGGATATTCATACGATATTTTGATTTCTAAATATTCTACTTAACTTATCTAACCTTGGCAATAAATTAATTTTGTTTAAAGTATTAAAAGTTAAACTCTTCAAGTTATATTTGAGATAAATATAAAATAGTCATGACATATTTATAGATAAAAATAATATCTGATGAATTTTACTTTAATATCATTTCATTCAATATATATATGCATTAAACATTAATATTTATATTTTTATTCCACCCAACCATATCATAGACTAAAAGTAGTCCTTTTCCTTATGAGATTTAATTTAACATGAATATTCAAAATTGTTTCTTAAACTTCAATCTAAATTGGAATATTTTAATTGGAATTTTTAGAGCTGCAAAGGCCAAATTATTTGACTAGAAAAATAAATGGATGTATTTCAAAATGCATGTGTAAGCATATTTAGAGATAATTTCAATGTTATTTTAAATATTATAACAGATATATTAGAAACAGGAAAAGGAAATCTCAACTTTATTTCATGTTTAATTATGTACAGTTAATATACGGTGATATTTCAAAAGTAAAATTGGAAATCAAAATTAATGTTTGGTTATATGTAAAAAATATTTCACACACACACTGAACTATTCTACACTTGCTGGACTCTTCTACTTTCTATAAATGAAAAACATTCAAAGAATTATAAAAAAATACTCTTAAAAGAGCTTTTAAATTTGAATTAACCGTAAAATATATAAAATTGAACGATTTTGTGCATTTTTATCTTCTTATATGCGTTATTTTATGATAAGCTTCACTCGAGTTAAATCAAAATAATATAAAAATGTTTATGATTATATAGAATTTGAAAGCCTTTATAGATATATGAATCTACAAAGGATAAATAGCATTTAAATTTTAAGTGAAAAAACTTAAAATCTATATATTCAATCGTATCAGTTTAAAAAATACTAAACTCATAAAAAATCTTGCAAATTCACATTTTCATGCAAATGGATTCCACTTAACAGCACTTTTATTGAATTATCCAAATATTTATATTTATTTATATGTTAATAGAGTGTGCTAAGGATTTTCTTATTTTTTATTGCCTTAAGTGAAAATTGTTTACTGTAAAAGACATCTAACACATCAGTAAAGCAAAAATGCTTTACTGATGTGTTTGATGTGTTATGGATAGTATAAATTAATGAAAATGCAAAGTTGTTAAAAGTTTGTGATTTTTACTTTTTTAAATTAGAATGTGAAAATATTACAATTATGAATGTTAGAATTATTTTTTAAATAAAAATTTTTTTTTCATTTTCCCTTACATATCACATTATTTATTTCCATTAAGTAAATTTATATTTTATAATTTTTATGCTCATATTATATTTTTGCATTTTTTGTGTGGTTTTTAATTATCGAAATCAACGAAGTTAAATTTTTGAAATATTTTAATATTTATATTTTGTTACTATAACTGTATAAATAATTTTAGGATAACTACTAAAACGCTTAATCTATAAATTTGTACAGTAAATTAAAATCATTCAAAGTTTACTATAAGAACTAAAATATAAATAATATAAATTATTTGCGCAAAATTGGAGAAAAATTATGTGTAAAGAAGTGTAAAGGTAGTTTATTAAAGATTATTCCTTATGAACTAACTTTACGAGGAAAACAATTAATTAGTAATAGATTAAATTAATAAAAATTAGAAAATTAAATTATAGGAAAATAAATCATTAATAAGAATTAGTGACATCCGTAAAATCATTAAGAGTAAGCTACTTCATGTCGAAAAGAGACACATTTATTGACAACGATTACGGGGCACTTCTGATTTTAAATAAGGAACTCTTCGAATGCTTTATGTAGTGTATTATTTATTTTATCAAAGAATAAAATTTAAATTTTCAGTTAGGGCATCTTTCACCAATATGTATATTGCTTCATCATAAATTTGTCTCCCACAAACACATGATTATAATTAAGAATGTATAGTAAAATATAAATTCTACAATGAGAAGGAGAATCCAAAACTTTAAACAGTACTTAAAGAAATACATTATACAGAAAGAGCAACTAAGGAATACCAAGAATTACATTAACTGCAACTCTATCATCAAATAACTCTATCAGCAGCAGACAGAAAAATATGTTCAGTGATGAAATCAGGTACTAATTGATTCTGTGGTGATATTTTTGACGCCAATGTAGGCTCCAGTTTGTGATTAACAAGATAGCCGATACACAAAAGCCATGCAAATATAGGGTTACCCGTATCTCTAGAATTTGATTTTTATCGCCAAAATGTAAAGACGAATTTTTGCCAAACCAAGAGGTACCCGTTTCTACACTGAACCCCATTCAGCAAACAAAAAAGTACATTCATTTCGATCAAGGTAATGAAATAAGACTTTTTCGTATGTAACAAGGATAAATTAGCAAATAATGATAAATATTTACTAATTTTTATTTTATATATCTAGTGTAATCAATTATTATATAAATAATTTCTGTGTATATTTGTGGAAAGAAATTTTAACTATCCAATAATTTAAAATAATTTACTATGGTCCAATCAGAACATAATGTACTTCATGCTATAATGCTACTTAAATACTCTCATAATATTAATTATGATGTCTTCTCCACGAAAATTCAGTGTTTTCCTTTGATTATATTTCAACTTTATGATATAATTGGATGAAATGACGATTTCAAAAATTTATTCAAAATAAACACATTTTATTAAGAATATATTATCATATGACGAAACAAATCTGTTTTGAAATTGGTTCATCTCAAAATAGATAAAAATGAAACCACAAATTTTTATTGCTTTAAAGACAAAAGTGCTAGATGTTAGCTTAAGAAATAAAAATATCAAGCCATTTAATTTCTTGGGAATCCATTCAATTTCAGATTCAATTAAACTAGAAATTTTAAGGAAGTTACAATACCTAACTGAATTTTGTTGAAAAGTAACAATAGATGAATACTTACGTTACAGAAATTTTTAAAGTTTAAATAGATGATTTAACCATGCGTTATTTTTTTCCTTGCCGTTAATTATACAGATCAGAACATTTTATTAAAATGTGTAACTTTTGGTATCTTTTCAAAATATATTTTTAAAATATTAGAATTCTTACCAATCTGTAAATAGTTATTTTAAGATGTCAGAGAATGTTATATTGGTAAAAGAATAACTTGCATTTTTTTATAAAATTAAATACTCTAAATAAAAATACTGAATAACTTACAAGCAAGAATGATAATTTTGAATTACTTACAAGTATGAAAATTATTATACTTTAGAGTATTAATTGTTATTTTAACTAACAAAATATTTACAAAATATTTCAGAAATTATCCATGTCTTTGGCTGTCTTTCTTTGTGGCGCCTTGTTGCTCACAACTGTTCAATCAAGTCCGTTATTTGGTACTCGTATATTAAGGAATCCTTATGGGCATTATGATCATCATGGAGATTATCTTGGACACTATGGACACCATCATGGTTACGACAGACACCCCGTAGGACATCATGGCAGCCATCATTCTATTCACACTGGAATAGGTCTTCCTGGCATTCACGTACATCATACAAGTGTTCAACATCATGGCCATTAAGAAATGTAAACAACTCTTAAAATCGTGATAAAAGCATAAATACTTTATGTTTATAATAAAAATATTTATAATTTTTCATAGTTCTTCTTTTTTGGCTCAAGATTTAAAATAAAATTACTATCATTAATTGCATTAAATTGATTGAAGATTGTCTGTTTATTAGACGGGAATCTGATTAACAATATAACATTAAAGTGTTACGAAAGATGGATCATGTATGCAATATAATTTAAAAAATGTATAATATTCTACTATCCTAATTCTTCGAGATTTTGCATATATATATATATATATATATATATATATATATATATATATATATATATATATATATATATATATATATATATATATATATATATATATATATATATGAATTCCAATAGTTGGTCAGCGTGCCTGACTGCGGATAAGGAGGTCCTGGGTTCGAATTCCAGTTCGGGCATGGATGTACTTTCTCTCTCTATCTATCCTGTCTTTGTCCTTTCCTAGTATGAATGAGGTGTGAATGGTTGCTTACCCTATAAACAGGTACCTATAGCATGTATGTACTGAGGAAGTCGGACTCCACACCAAAAATATGGTTCAGTTGGAAAAGTGGAGCAGCGCACCCCATGTTGCCAGCCTAGCTGGCGCACGACAACAACAATTCCGATAGTGCGCTATTTAAATAAATAGATACCTTAAAGTTTTAGTATTGTAAATATATTTTATATGAGAATTGATAATTATTTACTTTATAATAATTATTTAATTTTGATAATAATTATTCAATTTGATAATTATTTACTTTTCTTGTAAAGGAAATTGAACTCCAATGTTTAATAATAATTTAATCTAATTTGCTTACATCACGTGAAAATAGTGATAATTGCAATTTATAAAATATATCTATTTATAAGTGAGTGTTAGTAAAACACAGAACATGATGCTTTAAATTTGTCTAAAATATTTTAAATGATTTCAAAATATTTTCAAGTAAGCTAATTAGTTTGCAATAAGGTTCAACATTACAGAATTTAATCTTTTACATATTTTATAAATCTGAGGACAATATCAGAGTTTTATGTATTTTTTTATGATAATTAAAATAATTTAATTTTTTTTTTACTAAAAATTCACTGACGAATAAGTTTGAATGAACTGTTGGTGACTTTGAGTTATTAAACAAAAAATATTTTTATCTTGTTCAAAATAAACTTATTGTTCTTATAATTTTAGGAAAATTTTACCCTTAATTTGCAAGAATATTTTATAAGATTATTTAACATTTAAGAGTTTTAATTTGAGCATTTAAGAGTAAGCAGAGACTCTTATTGGTTATCGAGTTGGTGACACTCCATCTCTGATATCTATTTTTTTTAAAATTTATTTACGAAAGAAGGTACTTACACACTCACCCTTCAAGTACATGCCTAAAAATTACTAATACAGTATTTTCTTGTACACCAAGATATCTCTCAAAAAGAATTTAAAACTACAATGCGTTAATATATAACTGAAAATTTGAAGACTATGATACCTACAATTATAATTCTTGTTATACATACAGATGATATGAAACCAAGTAAAATGCTATATCTATCTTAAGTGACTATTTTTTCAATAGTATGAACCACTTGTATAGAGTTAGGATTTATAAGATTGGAAAATATGAGTTCTATATGATTATAATGTAGAATTTTGAAATTGTGTTCCTTGTGTATAATTGAATGTGATACTTATGTGAAGTCCGAATCCGATGAGTTCGATGTTTCCAAATCTGCTATAGGTTGTCTTTTCTGCAGATAAACTTCCAATACGTGAACAGTAAGATGTTTCAGAATGTCTGTAACTCTTTTTCCCGAAAAGAGCTTGAAAGGCAAAATTTTAGAAAATTGATAGATGGCATGCTAGCAGGTTCCTTTAAATGAAGGTGTTTCGTGAAGGAGCAGTTCTAGAGATAGTGGTCAAATGTACCACATACGCAAAGGTTTGAATTGGAATTTTTAAGTCAATAAGTAAATAGGGAACTGGTGTGTGGATTTGTTTAGATAGTATTATTTGAAATTGTAGGGATTAGTTATTTTGTGAATCGGCCGTGTTCCATAGTGTCCCATGGCTCTTGGCACAAGGTTAAAGTATATTGCTTCAGTTTTAAATCTGGAACAGATTTTGGGTCTGGCGATTATAGCCATCACTATCCATTGTTGCCTCTTCTGCTCTTTGATCTGCATGCTCGTTGCCCAGAGTTACTGTGTGAGCACATAACCAACTGAGCTGATCTTTTGGTAAATTTTGAAGCGATATTTGTATTTCCTGATTTAGGTTTAACTTGTGTGGTGGATCACTGGTAGTCATTAAGACTGACAAGCTGTCACTCCAAATGGTCATTAATGAATATTTCATTTCGTTTGCATGATTAATGACTTTCAGGAGCATAAAACTTTGACTTGGAAAACTGAGTTGAAATCTTGCAGTTTGAAGAGATGGTAAGCTCTCTCAGTCGAATTTATCATAATTGTGAAAACAGCTCCTGTACATTGATCGTGCATTGAACCATTTGTATAATAATATACAGCTACACAGTATTATAAATGTAAAATCACTAAGACTTCATAAAAAGCCTGTTTGAAAAGGGAGAGCTGTTTTTGAATCAGAAATCATAAAAGTGGTTTTCTGAAATATTTTAGAATTGATTATGTATACATAACATATGAGAAGTTGTTGTTGCATGGCCCCGAAGTCAGCAGCGCTAGACCAGGTCAATGAGCACGTACACCTTCAAAATAGTCCAGCACCATAAGTGGCTTCTCCATCAGATCTCTCCCGGAGAGACCAAGGCATTGAAGAATATGTTCGGAGAGGCCTGTTCATTTAAACACTTGGAGCAAATTTCGAATTTCTTCGTACCCTCGACGAATTTCAAGTTACTAAGATGGCCACTTCTGAAACGGGCAATAGCCATTTGTTCTTGTCTATGAAGGCCAGTAGCCAGGGAAGCACGTGGATGCTCGCAGTGGTATCAATGATGCTCAGGAGGGACAATCCAATTGGTTTAATTCTCGTGTTTAATCTTTTAATGAATCTAGTGAAATGTGAGAGATGCCGACGGCACACCGTCCTCAGACACACCAGCTTTGGCCAAAGTGTCCGCAATCTCATTTCCCACGAGATCCACGTGGGAATGCATATGAGGTAAAAAAGAAAAATTAGCAGTTTACAAAGTCCAAAGTAGTTGAATAAGATTGTATATCATAACAAAAAATAGAACTCAAATAGCGTCCTCCTTGCAAGGACAAGTCTTAAGCACATCTGCAGCTTTTTACAGCAAAGTTTGGTTTCTTGGTTGCTTTGTTGTTATTTTTAGTAAACGGTGGTTGGTACAAGTAGGAATGAGAATTGAAATTGAATTTCGAACCACACATAAACATACACACCAGAGGAGAGAGTCGATACCATGAATTGTTTAACTGAAAATAGTCTGTTAAACATTGAGCTACTAGCTCAAATTTTTAATGTGAAGAATAAGTTTCGATTTTGTTATTGAGATAATAGAATTATAGCCTAATTATATGCGTTCATTTTAATAGTGTTAATCTTCAAACCTGTTCAACATGAATACAATATGTATCGATGCTATATATCTAAGAAATTGGAAGAATGAAATGCAGTGGGAGGAAAATATATAATTTTACGGATTTTTCCTCATAAATAATGTTTCAAGCATACTATGTATAAAATATTTGAAACCATTTTTCGGTAATAAAAATAGAACGTTAGAAAAGATGAAAGTAATAAAATAAAACTAGATAATTATTCAAAGTAATTATTGATGAATTTCACACGATTATTCAAGCAAAGAGGAATTCTTCAAAATTCTAAATGCATTTTTAACATAGCAGTATTCATATATTTTTAAAAATCGTCTCACAGTGATTGATGAATCAGAACTATTTAAGAAACACATTAAAAAGTCAGGAATAGATTGAAACATTTGATTTTATGATGTAGAATGCACAGAAGTTGAAGTTTGTTGTAATAAATTTTAATATCCATTGCTCATTGTTGCCATCTAAATCTTTCAATCTATTATAGGTCATATTTTATACCGCAATAAAGAATATTCTGAAAACTCTCAACTTCTGAATTTCAACTTAAAGGAAATGGTTTTCGAGACCCTTTTATTCTCAAAAACACTGTCTTTCCTTTATATCAAGATGATTTCAAATAATTCATCTTGGCTTATTAGCAGGACAGTGCTAGCTATATTTAAGGAAATTGGTTTACTGGTAAGGAAAGGCATACTCTTCAAATGATGGTTGGATTAGGTAGTTACAATAGTTTAATGTTCTTAAGTTATTAAATCAATTGAGCTTGGTGATCCATGCTAATTAATTACTTATTGCTAGAACAATAAGTGGTGTTATTTGTACCTTAAATGTTCCATTATATATATATATATATATATATATATATATATATATATATATATATATATATATATATATATATATATATATATAAATTTATCAGAATTAATTTGTACTTTAATTAACGATATTTGTACATAATTTAATGCATAGTAAGAATATACTGTTAAGAAAAATCTTCCTTTAAAATCACATTTAAAAATTATATTTTGTTATTATTGATTCTATATAAGAGATACGAACACCTTTTGAAGAATATAGAAAGTTTGAAAGTTGAGAAATTTTGACTTAATAAAAAATTGACTCTTCCTTTATAGTCAATGCACCAAAAACTGTAAAATATCTATTATCTCCATTGTAATTTCTAATTACTTCAAAACTATATTAAAATCTTTTTCTCCAAAATCAAAATATTTTCATCTTAAATAAATATTGATTTGTTGAGAAAATAAATTCTTTTTTCAAAATGCTTATTTTTATGATATTGAACTGATATCTTTATTAAAAAGTTATAAGTAAATAATGCAAAGTTATTTTTAATATATTTCTATACAATATACGGAGAAATTTAAAAACTTTTTTAAGTTTTTGTAGCTGACTTAAAGAAAAATCATAACCGTTGATCAAATACAATTTTTTTTAACAATTTAATGTTTTTTAAATCAATTTATTTTATGAATATGCTCCCTGTACTGAGGATAATAAAATGTCATTTCTTTTAATGTCATTTATCCTTGACTTTTTTTCTTTCATTATTATATGTATAATAAATTATTTTTTTAAATATATTTAATACATTTATAAATACTTAATGCAGCTTTTGCAATTAATAAATAATTGTTAAATAAATTAATATAATACTCAGTTATTAAATTCACATTTCATCACTTAATTATCAAAATAATATCTATTTTAGTAAGTTTTCCTTTACAGAAGCATAAAATTGATAATTTTTTAATTTGAAGTAAATGTGCGCATGTTACTTTCGTTTATAATTTTAATATCTGGAAGAGTGAAGAAAACATTATTAGGTAAAAAAAAGTGGCTACATGACACGAGCTGGAATACTGGAAAAAAAATTTTAATTAAAAAAATTGCTTCTTCATATTGATGATTCATTTGTCTTTATCCCACATCAAATATGGAGATGTCTGAAAACCCCTTAAAATTTTATCAATTTTAAGCATTTATACATTTATTTAATCAATATAAGTAAATGCAATTCTTACTAAAATGGTGACAGTAGAGATTTTGAACGTGTTAAAGAAACTTTAATTAATGTTGTTTCAAAATAACAAGATAAACAAGAAAGTTCTTGCTGTTTTTAATGACCCAAAAGAGCATGACATCCAGAAAATGTTGCCTATTGTTAGTCCTCGTAGTAATCCCCACTGGCTTCCAGCATCTTCTGCCAAGGCGTCTTCAGTTGTGCAATCCTCTTTTGGTAAAACGTAGAGATTTTGGACGCAAAATCCGTGAATGCTTGGCACAAGTCTGCTGTACTGGTGAAGGAGTTTCCACGAATATGATTGTCTAGGGAATAGAAGAAGTGGTAAATGATGGTGCAAGGCAGGTGATTAAAGAGGATGGCTCGAAGTCTCGAAACCAAAACGTTATATGGTATCCCTTGCTTCCACGTGCGGGACACGCTGCCTCGCTTTATCAGCCTAGAACAGTACACCCTTGCGATTAACCTGTGCGCTCTCCTTTTGTTGCAATGCCTGTTGTACACGTTCCAATTGCTGTGAGTACAGCTCTGCAGTGACCTTTTGGTCCATTGGTCGCAACTAATAGTGAATCACACGACGACTAGTCCACCAAACACCAGTTTCATCACAGAGGGTGAAATCAGCCTACCTGAATTTGTGAAACCAATGCTTTGTCGTGTGTTTATTCACAGCACTATTCTCAAACGCTTGACATATTAGGTGAATTGATGCAGCAGCTGATAAGCCCACTTTGAAGACGTAAAAGAAACAACATTGAATGAGCTCCTTCGACACGTCCACTTCTCTTCTCTACTGTACGAGTTATGATTGATGAATGTGCGCGGTGGACCTGCTTTTATAACGACTGATATTCCTACTCTCGACTGATCCGTGTCTCAACCACATTCTACACTATATCGCATCCTTATTCTCACTTCACTCAACGGTAACGCAAAAATGGCAAAAAGTTTCTTATTTACCTTATATAAAGATCTTAATCAAGGAGATTCAAGGTCTTATGGAATCAGATTATTTGCCGATCAGAAAATTCTGATGATTCATTTAGATTATTTTTAAATAACATTTGCTCAGACTAATAAAGAGTGTGATGAAAAATTTCATCTGATGGAATATAAGTACCTAAACTGTTTGAACAATTAATGCATTATAATTTACTATAAATTATTATATACAGATCAACAATTAGATTGTCAATGCAAATTTTAAATTTGAAAATAAAAGTGAGAAAATTGATTTAAAAATATTTAATATATTCCCTTTTTGCTTCCATAAAATCAGTATACTGAATATTTCCTTTAATATTTTGGAAGTGTATTTAAATTGTAAACAGTGCCTTAAATAGATTATCTCGAACATCACATTCAATTTCTGAAGTAATAATTTTAAATGGACAAAAAAGGACTTATTAACTAAAATTATTAACAAAAATTCAATTGCCTTATTGAAAAAAGTAATAGTTCTAAGCTTTTAAAAATAATATACGACACTATTATTAATATGCGAAAATAAAATATGAGTTTCTTAAGTGATATTTAAAGTATTTTATATTAAGAATAGTATTTCTTTTTTTCAAGTTCAGTATATTTATAATAAATATGCTTAAAAACTTTAATTTAGTCCATGTTTCTTTTAATATATGTACAAAATTAATTGTATTTTTTGAGTATGAAACAAGCCATCAAAAATGAGAGACACAAGCAAAGCAAGCCTAAAATTGCTGTTTGAATTAAAATAAACTTTATTTTATTGCAATAGTTAAAAAAATGCTAATAATTAAGAATTTGAAACAACTTGATGAATCTTATTTTTTTTAAATGTGATATTCCAACATGAATGAATTCCGACTGATCATTTTTAATGGTGGTGTCCATGGTGGTGGTGATGCCCATGATGATGTCCGTGATGGTGATGATGACCATGGTGATGATCATGGTGGTGGTCATGATCGTGGTGGTGATCATGATGATGGTGATGACCATGATGATGGTGATGCCCATGATGGTGGTGATGTCCATGATGATGTCCGTGGTGATGGTGTCTCTCTTCTACATCTGGCAATGGGCTTGCCAATGCATCAGAGATCAAGAGAAAGATGCAGATGCCAGAGAACAAAATCAGTGAAGTTTTCTAAAAGCATTATACGCAAATATAATGTAAAGTATAAATATATGAAACTGAAGAAATATTTTACTATAAATCTAAAGATATATGTCGATAATTTCTTATTAGTTATGAAATATATAAAAGATTTATATGAATAAAGAAAGAAAAAATGTTTATGAAAATTTTTATATAATTAATTTTGAAAAACCAAATTTAAATTGCTTATAAATCTTCAGAACTATTTTTTAAGGAATATATATTGCATATAGAGATTACTTTTGGTTCTTTCAACAAACCAGTTTCTTTTTATAAATTAGAAAATATAAAGAAGAAAATATTTAATAATGACTGCAAAAATTTTTTTTCTATTTATTAAGAAAAGGTCAGAAAGGTTTTGTTTTTAAAATTTATACAGAATACCAACGTATTATTTTCGATGCTACATTTAAAATATTTTGAAATATAGCAATTTTACATTAGGAAGCTAAATGTATTAAATTATTTCGTTATCTGATATATTGTTGTCTTCACTTTGTTACAAGCTAGCAACGAAATTAAACATTATTAGCAGTAATTTATTGAACAAACTATGTTGTTTTTTTAAATAAATGCTTTTGAACTTTTAATAAATAGAGAAAATTTATTATTATTCATTCAATTTATACTTAATAATGAATATACAAATGTATAATTAGTATTAATCCATCATATAAGCAAATCAATTTAAAATATTATATAATATTAGCATTTGTTTAAGAATTATTTTAACAAAGATTGCTATAGCTGAAATTTGTTTAATTACTTTGATTTTAAATTGAAAAACACGTAAAATAAAACCTTCCTTTTATTTTAAAATTTACAGAAATATAGTATTTTAATAAATTCTAGTTAAACAAAATAAAATAATAGTAAGAATTACAGTATGAACTGCACTTGTTGAAAAACTTTATAACAAATTAAAAAAAAATTATTTTTATTGAGATGTTAACATTTTTGATCGCTTCTCAGATCAGATATGAATTTTAGAAAAGATCCGTGATATAAATTTAAAAAGATTTTTTTATAATCTTGATGATCGCTTTATTTTGTTAAGAAAAAAGATTATTTATAAAAACTATAATTATAGAAAATTTATTTATTCTTTTTTATTCTATTTTTATTTATTCTTTTTTTTTATTAAATATTGGATTAAAAAATTATATAGATTATTTTTTCTGAATTAATGTTATTGTAAAAATTGATATTTTTAACATATTTATGCACATATAAAAATATGTGTTAATTTTAAAAAATATACAATCTTTTTAAATAGTATTTGAGAAATATCATTTGATAGTTAGAGTAAAATGTAAAACTAAATTATATATAATTATCAAATTCAGAATAATCAAATTATTCAAGATAATGCCCATAATTTGGGAAACAAAATTTTAAATTAAAACGCGTGGGGTTCCTTATGTAAGACAAAATAAATCCAGCCTAAAATAACTAGAGTGAGCATTCAATATTTGAAAAGATATTAGAAAAGAATAAAGTATAAGATTTAATTTTCCGCACTGAAAAAATAAAGAAAATAATATAAGCTAAGGAAAATTTCAGTTTTGTGGAAAAATATATCATATATGTTACATACAGAAATAAAAAAAAATATAGTAAATAAGCATTATCTTTGGTGAGTGTGCTATTATGAATTTTAAATTAAAAAAAAGTATAATATCTAAATATTTTCACCGCGAAGGTTTTATTTATAAATTTCCAAATATATTTAATGGCTTTAATAAAATTTAATAATGAAGCTTACACTTTTGAGACAAAAATTAGACTTACCATTTTTAGCTCTAAGCTTCCGGACTCTCAAGTCAACAGAGAGAGTAAATATAATTGCTGTATCAGCTGAAGATATTTGGGAAATGTAGTTTCATGCCATTGAATTTCTTTGTTCTGCTTATATATGGTTCATGAATTTATGAAAAAATGCTCCTGAAATATCAAATGCTTGTGTTTTTCCGGTTCAATAACCAGATGTTTAAAACAATAACCCCTTTAAGCCATTTTTTAAGTGATCTCAAAATGTAACTCTTTTGTTTCAAAATTACGTTACTTTCAAAGTTTAACCTTTGTAATACAACAATTGATTCTTCAGATTCCCATTTTTACAAAAATAGATTTATTTCGAAACAAACACGTTTGTTTCTCCGACAAAGGAATTGAATTTGAAAATCATTTTTTTATTGAAACTATACTCCAATGACACAAGTTTTAGCTACTTTTTTGAACTTATCACTTGAAGTGGAAAGTAGTTCAATAACAAATCTTGATTTGGTATTTTTTTCTTAGCGATGTTGTCATTGATAGTTTCTGAAAATATGTCTTTATCATTTTATACAAATTAGGTAACAAATTAAAGCTACCTATAGATTTAAAAACTGATTATAAGTAAAATCATATACAAAAGAATATCTCAACTTATGTGACAAAACAAAAATTAAACAGTTTTAGTCTCTCTTTAATATTTGTCTAAAATATTATTGTTATAATGAACATTAACACTTTAATATTCAGAAAGTCTTCTTTATTTAATATTTTATGATTATTATAAGCAAAATAAGATTTTCTTATGAAATTATACATTTTACATGAATTTAATTTAATATTTTTAATGCAAAAATATTACTTAAATTAAGACGGTAAATATTTCTTCCACTCAAATTAAAAACTTTTTTAAAGATTTTGTAACGTTAGTATTAAATAAGAGAAAATAAATTTCATCTATGGCATATAAACTTACTTAACAATTTGTTTTATTTAAAAGCATTTGTTCATGGACCATTTTCATTGTTTTAATATTTATTTCGTTAAAAAAACCTATTATTATTTAAATTTCTTAATTTTCATATTTTTTAATTTGACTTAAGCATAAATTGGCTCTTAACTTACACTTTTCCTGCTATAAATAAAATCCCTTTCCATCAGTCTGCTAAAGTGTATGTAAGATTCGTCTATTAAAAACATGAATTCGGTTATTAAATTATTTATTAAACTCAATGACTTTTCAAATAATTTTCACAACAGAATTAGTTAAGTCATACAAATCAGTTAATTTATGCTACGGAATGCAAATTCTTATTTTTATCATGCCATATATATTGATGGCATGCCATATATATTGATGGTAAATAAAATGCTACGTGAAAAAGTATAAAAATAAATTATGTAAATTTTAGCTAAAATTTTCCAGAGACGTATCTTTTTTAAAGAAATAAAATCATAAAACGTTTATTCATACAATTTAAAGATTATTTTTTATCTGTACTTCATATTTTTTTTACCTTTTGTGCATTATTTTATATGATGTAACAGACAAAAATAAACGCTTAAACTCTCAAAAGAACAATTTTTAAGAGGTGAATATACTCTTTAAAAATTACTAACATTATATATACACAAAGCTAAATATTTTAGAAGAAATTGGATTTTGTTTCCCAAACCCATTAGGGAAAATTTGTCTTACACTTAATTAACATATTTCAACGAATTTCAGCTTTAAAAAACATTGCAAGCTTCGTGCTTATAGCTCTCCAGGGTAATCCGATTTTTAATAGCTTAATTAGATTTTAAGACAAAAGATGCCTCTTTATAATAATTGATTTACATAATGATACCTAGTAATACACAAAGTAAAATGCTCATAACTTTCTTCAACATATTAGAAGTTGGAAATGCATGAATATTTATGATATTTTAAGAGCTATTTACTCATTATTCATAAAGTTTCTTTAACATCAATTTCTTGTTTAAAAAATTTTTACAAGGAAATTTTTAACATTTTTACTTCAAATAAAATTTTATTTGATATTTTTTTGTTGAGTATTATAATGAGATACATTCCTCTACTAATGAAAACATAGGTTCAGATTATATTATATGTATTCAAGGATTATTTTCAAAATATTTTAATTAAGGCAATGAAATATTTTAAAAAAATTATAAGCTTGAAATAGTTTCTTAAAATGTACTGTTTTAATTAAAATAATTTATTAATTCTACTTTATAATTATTTGGAGGGAAATTATATTCTTATGATTTTTTATAATGCAGGTGTTCGTTTTAGAATATCTGAGTATAATATCTCTAACTCTTGGTACTTAATTAGAAATACTTTTGGTATATTATTAAAAATGTAATAATTATATAGAAATAAAAATTTAAATTTTTGCGCTTTTTATCCTGTAACTAACATAGATAACAAAATATAATGAGACTTATTGAAAATATACAAAATGTTTGAGATAGAAAAATGTTACTAAAATATAAAATTGCAATGCAACTTAAAAACTAACTATCCATTTACCAATAAAAACCAAATCGGCGTTACAATTATATCCAATTTCAAACTTTAATTAAAATATTAGAAATAACAGATTCTAATTGGTAAAGTGAATGTTTGTAGAAACATGTGTGGCCCTTCTTAAGATTAAATGTACAGTACGAATTACAAAATATAAAAAGTATATATAAATAGAATATAGAGTGCTATAAGAACATAATAAAATATTTAATTGAGCAAAAAATAAGGAACACACTGTAATAAGGAAAGCAACATGATAAAAAGATTGATGGAAACATAATTTTTATTTCTTTTGCATGATGTTGTTGTTGTCGTGTGGCAGCTAGGCAGGCATTATGGATTGCGCTGCTCCACTATTCCAACTGTACCATATTTAGGTGTGGAGTCCAACTTCCTCAGTACACACATACATGCTATAGGTACCCGTTTATAGGGCGGGCAACCATTCACAACCCATTCATCCAAGGAAAGGACAAAGACAGAATAGAGACTGAGAAAGTACATCCATGCCCGAACCGGGATTTTAACCCAGGACCTTCCTATCCGCAGTCTGGCACGCTGACCATTAGACAAGTTCGGCGGCTCTTATATGATATTATATAGTAAATTAGATACATAAACCATCACGAGAGACAGAATTGTTTTCAATATCCAAGATGTGCAGCCTCTTCAAAATGGTCATGGAACACAAGTTGAACAAAATATTCTTCTTTACTGCACAAAACAGTTCAAAATTTATTAAATTTAAAAGAATTGCTTAGTAAATATAGCTGTCACCTTTAAAAATAAATATCAGTAAATATATGTCAAAGATTGAGACAAATATTAGTATGGATCATAGTAAGAAATACTATTATATTTATATACTTGATTTTAAATTCAATAGAAATATTGTATCATATAGAATTAATGGCATCAGGTTAAATAATTTTTCTCTAACTTTCATAAAATATAGATTCTTTAAAATACTTGTCAATAATTTCAACATTACAGAAAATTTATTAAATTGTTGTTTAAAATATTCCTAACTTTAATACATATGAAAATGGTGCTTTTTCATTTAATGGAAATAAATTAGCAACTTTTAAAAAGAGCATTAATAAAAATATATACTAAAATATCTTTTAGCAAACAAAATCCCGATTATACTTATTTTTTCTTATTATTATGAAAAATATCGAGTAAAAAATTGTGACCTTGTCTAGATTGGTTGAATTATTACTATATAGAACATACATTTTTCAAAATTCTGAAAGCCTTTTAGCACTTTGGAATTTTTGACAGATAAGTAAATTATTTATGAATTAATGAAAATTTTAAGAATTATTTATTAAATTTAATCTCGTGGTATTTATTAATTAATCTTTAGCTACGAGCTCCAGTGGCTCAGTAGCTTCACGCCGTTTCCCGTAAGCTCAGCAAAGTGAAGCATCATTTGCCGCGGGCAGTGGTTGGGAGGGTGACCACGGTGAACTCTCCTTCACTGGGTTGGGGACATGTCCACGTTAATATGTGACGTCTAAAGTCCTTCCGCTGGTGTGGCATGGATGTGAAGAGGAAGGTGCCAGCTCAGGTGTGGCCTCATCACCTGACCGTGGTTCAAAATTACGAGGCACTTTTAATAGAGCAAAAGTCGTACTTTCACCTTCGTGGTGCTCTGATCCAAACAATAGACACTCTCTATTGACTTAATTCGCTGCCAAAGGCATAGCGAGCTTGGCTTGTCCAAGTGTCATAAGCAACAACAACAATCTTCAGCTGAAAGCATTTTTCGTCATTTACAAGTACTACAAGAAATTCCGTGGAGATATGTTAAAATTGCCTTTTAATTTCAAAATGCTATTCACTATCAATATGATATGTAAATATACTTTAGGACTTGATTTTTGTAAAAATTCATATTTAATTGCATTTCTTAAATTTTGTTTTGCTAATTGCTGTGATAGATAGATATTTGAATATTTTGAGTTCACTTTAATATATATATTTTTTAATCTTAATTAGCTGCTAAAATTTTTTTAACTTACGTTTCAAGAAATTATACTGTATTTCATTAAAAAATATTTTTACTCTATTACGGTTGTGATTGCATAGATGACTTAAAAAGAGAAATTTATAGGTTTTAAGTAAGAAAAATAATATTTTTACAAAATCTTCCAAAATATTAAATTAAAAACAGCATCTTAAAGGCATTTTTTCAAAACACATACAATTTTCCCCATTATAATTTCCATATATTTTATCCTTTGATTTATAACCAAGATATATTTTATTAAATTCGTGTTTATCTTTCCAAATATTTTTAATGTACATATATAGAATTTATTGTAATAGAAATTTTCTCAACAACTCCATTTTGAAATATTTTTAAAATTATATTTTAAGTTCAATTGCTTAGGTTCGATATTTTTCTTTTACATTTTGACTCCCTTTATAAAATAATTAGCAAAATTTAATGAATTATTTTATCATGAAAGAAACTTAACAAAGCCCTATTAATGGAAAAAATATGGTGCCCTATTGTGGGTAGCTCAAGTCTTTTTAATGAAATTTTATTATCAATCTTTTAGATAGCTCCCCGGAAGAAATTTTTCATAGATAGTGGGCTTATTTATGAGTTTCAATAGGATAAACCCTGAAAATTCCCAAGTACCCACTCCATGAGAATGATTGTAGTAGAAAGAAAGGAACATCTATCTTCCGACGTTCTACAACTGGCTGTGACATAGTCAGGGATTTTCTGTTCTGATGAGACTTGTTCTAATACTAGGATACGGTTTTCCCTCCGAATTAATTTTTACTTTTTAGCAATTTTAATATTTAGAATATTTATTGAATAAAATATTTAGAAACTAAAGTTGATAATATAGCAGAATTTACATCCAGATCTTTTCCTTCCACTCCAGATCAAAGTCAAAATTGAGGGAGTGGTTCCTCTGCTGGTGCCATCTTTTGGAGGAGTTTTAGAGCAAAGACGTCCTTTCACCTTCGGAGTGCTCAGGTTAAACAAAAGACGCACCTTTCTGATTTAATTTCCCAAAGCCGTCATCTGGGGAGCTTGGCTTGAATAAGTGTCATAAATCTCGACAACAACAGCTAGATCTTAACTGTGAATATGTATAAATATTTTTCTCTGAAATAAGAGTTGTTTTTAATATCCAAATATTAGATAATCAAAAATAACGATGCAATTATTTATTGGAAATGAATAGTCCACCCACATAAGCAAAAACCATCAAACTGTAAAATGAATAAAAGATTTAAAAAATTTAGATCTCAGTGTTCCTTTAGGGTGTAACAATTTAAATTTGTAAAATATTAAAATGTTTTAATCAAAATTAAAAAAAAAATGCTTACATATTTGAAATTAAAAAATCATTTATATAAGATTTAATTTTTTAATTTGATTTATTGCAAACCTCAGTAAGTGCGTCCCCATTTATTTTAATGAATTTATAATGACCACTTGTATAATATCAACTTTCATTATTTTTATAACATCTCTATTTGGCATTCTTGGGAAGGTGTCTGGTTCACAAGCAAAAATGTGTGAGCATCAATTACTAATCCCATATATTATCACTGTCCAAAACAAGATATGGCAATAATTTTGACACATAAAATTGTTAGTTTTATTCCATAATATATTATAAAATTATAATTCAAAACTTTAAAAGTATACATTTGATCACATTTTTTTACAATCGAGATTATGGATTTCCATTATCCAAATATAAATTATAGTAAATTTCAATACATAAATTAAAGAAAAAAATGACCTGCAATACTATATTTCAACTAACAGTTTATAATGCATAGCCAGAGAAAATTGTTTGATATTACATATATATATATATATATATATATATATATATATATATATATATATATATATATATATATATATATATATATATATATATATATATATATATATATATATATATATATATATATATATATATATATATATATAATTTTACGGAGTTTCTATTAATATAATGTACTATATGTTAGAAAAGTTAAAGCTACTGCCAGCTATTATTAGTTATTCTTAGATTTTTAGTCTTATTTATTCTTAAAATTATTTTACTTCTTTTACTCATGAAAAATTTATGTGTTAATAATTTCTTTTAATATTGAAAACACAGATTGACCTATAGAAGTGAACAGTGGTAGAAGAAATAATATATAATAAAAAATTCGTTATTAGAAAAATTATTTTACGCTTTCTTGATATTTAATGTTTTCTCAAAAAAACTCATAAAAATTATTTCATCAAAATAAATGCGCTTTTTCTTATTACAAAGTTTGATATATTTTGAAGGTTTCTAGTTTAATTTCCAATATGCCTTGTGTAGTTTCCTATACGTTAAATACTTTTAAGCCATTGGCAAACGAATCAACATTGTTCTATAGTAGACTTTGCTTTACCTATGCACAGTATTGAAATATTAATAGAATTAAATTTAAATAGCTCAGAGTTGATGGATCAATTGCTCTGAGGTCTTTCAGTTCTGGTTAACAGTTAGTGGTTTCTTAGCGTATATTTTTAGTGGATCAGAAACAAATGTAAATTTTAGGTTTTGTTGAAATTAATAATTCGAGAGTAAAAAGGGCAAAAGAACTCTTAATTTAAACGATATCTTTCATTTATATTAATAAAAGATGGACTATTATCCAAAAGTAATTAACATAACTGACATACAATTTTGTCTCTCCTCAGATCATCCCCCAAATTTAAACTGATGAAAAATTGAAATGAATGCCAGTCATGTTTATGAATTTCTGATACTACCAGAAAAAGCTGAGTTTTGTGGTAAAGTGCAATGATGAAATGCAAAACCACATAATTTAGAATTTATATTCCCTTAGGAGCATATTCTCTTAGATTTCAGGAATCCTTAGCATCCAGTACAGCAATAAGCAAAAGAAAAATTTCAGATTCTGTGTTCAGAAGATTCACAAAAAGAATTTTTCTGCCTAAATTCTGATACCTATGTAAATGCTCAGAGATTTTCAGATTTTACGACTAATGAAAGGTTGATGTGATCAATCCTTTCTGTCGGATGCAAATACGTTTTCCTTTGAAAATCTAATGTCACTAAGCACGCTAATCACAAAGGTCTGCATGAATAACTTTATTCTTATAAAGGTTAATTTTCTTCCGCTTATATTATACTATTTTTATGGAAACATAAATTTAGCTTAACATTAAACTATCAATTAACGGATAAGGCAATATTTTGTGGTTTTACTGAGAATTTTATGTAAATATTAAATTCTAATAACTGTTGTGAAAACTTTCAAGATCTTCAATTGTTGAAATTTCTGTAATCTTGTGACTATGTTTCCATGACCGATAAAGATTCCATGATTGTCTTTAAGATTTCTTGTGCTTTTTCTTTAAATTTTCCTCGTCTATTAGAATCTGATTAAAGGTTTTTTAAAATCTTGCTGAAATGTAAAATATTTCACTTAATTTACTAATAAAATGCTATTATTTTTAAGGTTTTTCTTCCACCTCTTAATGAAATTCGATTTCATTTTGCCAAATTCAATAATTTAAATAAAAGTCAACAACTTTCATATAAAATTTGAATGCAAAAAAGATGATGCCAAATATTTAAAAATTTTAGATAGAAATATTTCAATTGTCTCACTTCTAAAATTGATTTAAGATAAAATATATGCTTAGGCTACGTTTTCGATTACATTCAGATAAATATGTGAATACATTTGCTGGTAATTTTTATTTAATAAGAAAACTACACTACAAAAAATTCTTTCATTGATAATTTTTAAGTTTGAAAATATTGAATTAATGATGATGGTGGCCATGGTGATGATGATGTCCATGATGGTGATGGTGTCCATGGTGATGATGGTGGTCATGATGGTGATCATGATGATGGTCATGGTGGTGGTCATGATGATGATCATGGTGATGATGGTGCCCGTGGTGGTGGTGATGTCCATGGTGATGGTGATGACCGTGATGATGATGATGACGGGCTTCTACATCAGGTAAAGGACTACTCAGGGTATCATTAATCAACAGTAAGAAGCAAAGTCCAGCAACGATAACTAAGGAAGTTTTCTATAAAAAATATTAATTTATATTGTAATCAAATACTTATGTTTAAAATAAAAAAATTTTTCATAAGGGAAAAAGGACTAAACAAGTAAATTTATTGATTTAACATGAAGTTATATTTCGATTCAACTTTATTGCTCATAATAATTTTCATGTTTAGTATTAGTATCAGGGAATAAATTTCAATGAGAAAAAAATTAACTATAGAAGATAAGCATGTACATTTAGAAAACTTAAATTAGAAGACGTTCAGCACATTTCTTAATTACTTTTTATCCTCTGACTTATAAAAACACTCAAACGTTTTTATAGTCTCCTTTCCATTAGCCAATCATTTAATCACTATACACGTGTCATTATAATAAATTGTGTAGAATGACTATGTGCATTGCTTATGGTATGAAGTCAAAATTCAAATATAATTTGAGGGTAGAGAAAAACAAAACAAACAGAAACTGTTTTATAAAAACTAATTTTTTTATTTGTATCTAAAAATATCGAAATTAAATACTAGTATTGTTAATGTGTGGTACAAAAATTCTTAGTTAATTCTTTCCTTAATAATTAAAACCTTTTCCTAAAATATTATCTTTATAGCAGATATTTATTTTTCAATGAAAACATTAAGAAAGTTTAACCGTTAAAAAACTAACAAAACGTGTTTCGATGAAGAATACAATAAGCGATAATTTATATAAATGAAAATTTGAAGAAAATTCTTTTTCATTAGAATATATAAATATTATTAAACAAAATTTCTATTATAGATATTTTATTGCATCATTATATACATTATTTCTCTTGGTTAGTTTTATATAATTTGCATGTGTCAGCCTTTTATATTTAAAGCATAATTAAAATTTATTGTATCACTTTTAATAAATTTTAGATTTAATTTAAGTTGTTAAAAGAAATTTGTAGTTTTTACTTACTACTAAAGTAAATCAATTGCAATATTTTAAATTTAACAAGGGATTTTAAAATAAGAAATTTATAATTAAACAATGCTTACCATTTTTAAGCAAAACTTTACTTTTTACGAAGATGAAAGATTCTGGAGTCTTTACAAAACTCTAAGTCTATTTTGTTTTCTTACTTTCTCATGAGTTTCATTTTTGAAGACGTTTCCTTATATACTTTTCTCTACACATGAGCACTCTTTGAAAGATTACGAAGTGCTTGTAATTTTACGCTTCAATAATTTCTCACCTCCAAATTAGAATCAAATGAAGGGCACTTCTTGTAGATGTTACTTGGAAACAATGCTATTATTTATTATTTCATAATCACTTCGATTTATAAAACCTATTGATTAAAAATTTCTTTGTAAATTTTGATTTCTTAGTAAATTGTTAGTTGCATATATATTTTCAATCAATTTGTAAATACTGATTAAATAAAAATAGGAAATAAATGAACATTATAAAAACATTAGTTACTTTCTTGTTTCATTTTGATAATAAAAATTCAAAATGAAATAAAAAATTTGCAATTCGGAAAAATAAAGCGCATTTCTTTTTAATTAAATATATTTAAAGTATTAATTAATTGAAATAATTATTGAATGATTTGAAAATTTGAATGAAATGTATGAAATTATAATGATTTTTGATTAAGAAATTTCTTATTTATTTATTGATTCTCATTAAAATTTATGGGTATTTTTGTCTAAGACTTCCCCAATTTCTTATGGCATCTAGAAAATGTGATCATAAAATAGTAAAAAAAAATTTAACTCGAATCTAAAGGGATTTTTTTAAATAAGACCATAATGATTTACTCTTTCTTGAATTATCCGAATTAAAGTCATAGTAAAAATTATCTTTAAAAAAAAAATCGTAAATTCCGTTTCCTTCCACTTGTTTTTAAGGTAGAAACTAATGTGACTTAACCCATTAATCATCGGGTAAAATCTAAGGCTTCCTATGCCGCCGTTATATATGTATGTAAATATATTTATACATATTAACTCCAATTTATAATATATTAATTAGAATAAAATAATTAATTAAAAATGTGAAATTTATCTCCGCAATTGTGTCATTGAAAGTATTCCAAAAATTATTTATTTGATACTTCATTTCAAAGAAGTATTCACTGAAAAGATAAATAGTAATTTGAATTTCATTGATTAATTACAATTTATTCAAAAACGCAATTTATCTAACGAAACGCTAAATTTCTAATGAGTAGAAAAAAAGAGATTGTCGTAAATATATGAATGGGGTTACATAATATATTAATTATTATTCAAGCGGAAGTTAAAAATAGAAACAATGAATGTATTTCAATGTTATGATAATATTGCTATAATTTCTTTGTTTGAAAAATTTTATGATTAAAATAAGCTTTCACTGAAAACTATACATTAATTAAAACTCAGCTACAGCTTTTTATGCGTTTTTCCTCAATCTTCTACAAATTCTTTTTGTTTTTGGACATTTTAATAAGCATTGAAATTTTATAAAAATATTTTATAATCTAACTTAGGAGAAATATATTACAAACTAACACTATATATTCCTGTGCGATTTTTTTATTTCATCGTGAAATATTAATCTGAAAAGTTAAATCTCTCTCATCCTTTTATATGTAGAAATAACCCCCTGAACACTTTATAATCACATTAGCCTATTTTCCAATCTTTAATTTTATTTCATAGTACTTCACTACATATACGAAATTAAATAAAAATTTTAATGCTTTAGATTAATAATATTATTAAAAGTGGAAAACCTTCTCTTAATTATCTCTAATTATTAATTAGTCTTAATTATTAATATTCAGACAAAACAAAGATGATTTGAATTTGATTTGAGACTTCCTTTTATGATTCTAAATAATAATATGTGATGTAATCCTACTGAATGCTAATAATTAGAGTGTATAACTTTTTCTATAAGCATAATTAAGATTAATTTATTCAATTGTATTTTTTATAATCTAGTGTATTTACAACCTTTATAATTTTTTTAAAATAGTGCTGTTGAAATATCAATCATCAGTTTGTATTTCTTCTTTCCAAAATTGAATTTGGCAAACTTTTATTCAAATTTGTATTCATTTTACTAAAATATTGATTGATTTAACACACACACACAGATATATATATATATATATATATATATATATATATATATATATATATATATATATATATATATATATATATATATATATATATATATATATATATATATATATATATATATATATATATACATATATATATATATATATATATATATATATATATATATATATATATATATATATATATATATATATATATATATATATATATATATATATATATATATATATATATATATATATATATATATATATATATATATATATATATATAATACGTTTCTTTCGTAGAACTTGAACATGTTATTGCAATACCGTGTTACTTCCCTTGTTCACACGTTACAATGTTTTATTACTATGGGTATAGAATGAGGTGGAAAAATTTATCTGAATAACCAAAACAATTACAAATTTGCTTAAAGCTGTGAATTTTTACAACAGAAACTTTGCGCCCAAGAGCCATAATGTTCTTAAAATGAAAATTGTCTAGTAGAGGCATCCTATTAGGAACCTGGTATACTTTAAATTTTTTCAAATTAAAACATGCCTTTTTTTAACTTAAAAGAAAGAAAATGCAGTCATGAGAATGCAGACAAAAAGAGAAAGTGTACTGACAAAGGTAAAGTGACATAAAGTTAAGATTCATTTTCAGTATTTTTTTTACTCCTGAGTGAACACTTGAGTGGTTCTTCAAGCGAGAACTAACGATTTTTTTTTATATTTCTAATCAGCTGGTGATATTTCTATCAAATATCGTTTTGTAATGATATTAGAAACTTTATATGCGTCATTGATGCATAACAAATTTGCAACTTTGTATGCATTAAAGATTCATTAAATCTGAAATTATCATTTAAAATGGATACAAAACTACTATAAACGTCAGACCCTGAGTTTGGAATCAAACATACAAACCGTCGAAGTGAAGTCCAAAATGTTGGTCATTCATCTTCCAGCTTAGTAAAAAATATACTGCTAAATGCCAGTGAAATTGAAACATAAATGAAATTAATTAAAGGAAAATTTAATGTGATTTAAAATCCAGGTTTAAAAACAGATATTCAAAATGGAAGCTTTTAGAAAATGAAATTATTTTCTGTTTTACATAGAAACTTAAAAAAAATTGGTTTTTGTTTTATATATAAATATGAAAAACATAAAAAATTTTTGTTCTGCTAAAAGATGCAAAATAAATTTTTTTGCAGCACAAATTACTTAAGAGAAATATTTAACCAAAAATTATTTTAGCTCATCTCTATACAGTGTAAAAATATTTCTAGTATGTATAAATAAAATCAAATGTCAGGTAATAGTTTATTATTTTTTAAACTATAAGAGACTACAATGACTTGAAATTAATTTTTAAAGCCTACTTAAATTTTTTTCCGATGAAGCATTATTTAAAGTAAGTTTTTCTCTCTTTTGCATTTCTATTTTGCATTCAAAAGTTAAAGAATAATACAGAAATACAGTTTTTTGCCTTACAATTGTTGCAAAAATTTAATTTTTTATTTCATTTTAAATATTTTTTCATCATTTATGAATCACACACACACATTAGTTTACTTAAATAATTAATTATAATTGCATAAATCGTTACCGAAATCAAATTTAAAATAACTTCTTTTTATTTAACATTTAAATCATTTTTAAATAGTAACACTATGGTTTTAATAAGAAAAACATTCTTCGTTATATTCACTTTAGAAAATTTTACACAAACTAATGTATTTTTCACAAGTTTTAGTTGTTTGAAAATGAAAATAAGAAAACAATTGCTCTTAAAATACACAAACTTTTTGTTCATTTATACACATTTTGAACAAACTGTATCTTGAATTTTGTATTACAAATTTTATTTTGAACATTTTGAACAAAAGTAATTCTAAGAAAGGTGTCACACAAAATTTTTTCAAACAAGCTAAATATTCTTTTATTATAATTTTCTTTGAAATATAATCAATACAAAATTGGGATGTGGAAAATTTAAAAGTATTTTATATTGAATAAATTAACTTGCGTAAAACCCATTTCCAAAAGTAAATTGCATTAGCATATGCAAAAGTTTTAAATTTTTAAATGTTTGGCTTCATTTTGGCTTACAATGGAATTTAGTCTTAATTACCAACCTAATATTAAATTTCCCAAAAGAGCCCGGGATTAAGTCTTTCGCAAAACTTTGCCGACATTTTGAAAGTGATTAATCTTACTTTATAAAAATTAAATTTTGTAGGAAAAAATAACCATTTTACAAACTATTAAATTTATGTTAATAATCTTATTACTTTTTGAGAAGATTTAACTGAATAATAAACTTTTCTATTTATAATTTACAAGCAATATTTAATAATGTACATATAACACTTTCGAAAATACAGTAATATTACTACATTAAATGTGCAATTAATTAAAAAGAGGGAAAGTTTAATAAACTGGCCCTCTTAAAATAACAATTTGTATATTCAAAAAGTATTTTCAAATAAGTTCAGAAATTAGCTTCTCTCATGAATATGAATGAAATCACTAATCGTTATACTCAAGAAAATATTTCTTAGTTATTTTTATGACTTTAAAATTTACTTAATATTTATAATTGTTTTATTAAAATATTCTTAAATTAAAATATTGTTCGGTAATATTTGAAAATAAAACAGAGAAAAGAGTTTCTAACTTTTCCGATTCCAAATAAGTTTTTAGTTAATTCTAAACAAGAAAAATTTTTAAACTATTATAAAATATATTAAACTTAAATTTTATAGCACAAATATGAAGTTATCTAAAACTTTTATTAAAAAAAATGCATTCATATTTTCATTTGTTTATACAAGAGATTTCTATTTACTCATATAGTCATGAATTAAATATTATATATTAGTATGATCTTAAATGTATTATTTTATACAACTTAGTTACCTAAATTTTTGAAAGTTATTTTAATCATAAAAAGAACTAAGAGAAATATTTAAAGCAACCTAAGAGCGTTTTTGCACTATTTAAGTATTTGCACTCTATTTTATTCATTTCAATAACTTAAAATTCAAATTTGTTAAAAGGTAAAAAAAAAAAAAAGGAAAGAAAACAGTATGCGTTTGATTCTTAATTTAATCAAAACAACTACAAACAAAAAGTTGAATATATGTATTTGTTTATTTGAAATAAATGATATATTTGCTTATTTGAATTGAATAAATATTCAATAAAAAAAAACTTTTCTATTTTCAGAATAAAATTTAAATATGATAATAGTTAATACTTAACTTTTATATATCTTCGAAAAAAATTGCGAGGTTATGTATGAAATCAATAAAAATGAATACATAAAATTTATCCATAAAAACTATGCTTACTAAGAGAAATCATCTATCATTAATGTATCCACTGTTTAATTAATCCCTTTAATTTCTTAATTTTGCCTACGAAAATTTTCAGATGAGCAACCAGTAAAATTTTTTGAAAGTAAATATAACTGTATATAGAGGATGACAGAAAAAATCGCACTCTTTAAAGACTCAAATGGTGAAGTTGTTACTATTCTTAACTTAAAACTAACAAGTAAAGAGATTTTTAAATGAAATCTTAATTTATTCTTAAAAATGATTTTCTTCATTTTGAAATATTATCATCTAGTTTTTTTTATAAATCTATGATCCACTTTTCTTTTCTAATCAGTCACCAAGTAACCCGTAACAACTACACGACTTCATGAATAGCTTAGGTTATAGTCTAGTAAGATTGATTATACTTTCTCTCATAATCACTTTTCATACTGAATAATTTTTTTGATGATCATTTTTCATGCTTAAAACTATTAAGAATATTAATAGTCACTTATAAAATTAGTTCAGTTTAAATTTTTATTTCATAAGAAACATTTTATTCAAATTAAGATAGTGTGTTACGTTGTAATTCTACCTTAAAGTATTTTCTTCTTTTACAAATGTTTTAAGCATTTAAATATTTTCTGTACGTGAATCTGATCTATTGAGAAATACCCGGTAACTTTCTGTAAGTAATATGTTATAATAATAATGACGGAATTATTGAATAAGGAATCTGAAGGCAATGCATGAGTATATTCAGCGTACAAGTATGAATGATGCTCAAAATTAAAGATTTTTAGGAAAAATAAAAAATATTCACATAAAGTTCAAAGTCATTGAATATAATTGATCATTAGAGTCAATAATTATTCTTGTTATAGTATTGAATTCAATACTCTTATATCATCGTTAATTATTATTATATTTTCATTATCATATTAAAATTATTGGATACTAAATAATTTTCTCCTTATAAGAAAATCTATCATTCAAAATTTTGTATAGCGCAAACTTTTCGTTTCAAATACTTTATACCATGAATAAATTTAAAAAATACGTAACTGGAAACTATAAATGATAGCATTGTTTGATTAACAGGCTAATTTTATATTGAATTCACTTTGAATCGTCTTTAAATTTTTGTTTTTTCTCGTGATGTAATAAAAATAATTTCAGTAGATAAATTCAGAATAAATTTTATTAAAAGCGAATTTTATAAAATAAATTCAGCCAAATTGTCACATATTTTAGCATTTGATTTTACTATGATAAAATACCCATGATATATAAAAATAAATAAACTTCGTTCAAGAAAACTTCCATTATAAACGTAAATAATCGAACTTTTAATATAATTTAGCAATTCTCATTAATACACTGTAATCTTTTGTAATTATTAACAAATTCTAATCCTGAAATCCAAGTAAAAGCATTGCAGCAGTACGATATATTATAATTTTTCTTTCTTCTTTTAATAGTCATAGAAATATTCAATATTTATTTAATGTCTTCTGCAAAATATTTTTGAATATTTTGAAATATTTTGAATTTTTAGTTTTAGTTAAACATTTTTCAATATGTGAATACCAAATTAAAATATAAACTTGAAACTAATGTGTCGAAATTATTTTTTAATTTTAATGTTACAAAGTTTAATCAATAAATTTAAAAAATCACGTATATTACTTTTTCATAAGATTTTCGAACAATAAAATTTAAAGTTTTTTATTTGAATGCTAATAGTTTCACAGCTGGTATTTCTAGGTTAGATTAAGTTACTACCATGTATTGATATTTGCAATTAGTAGAGAAAGAGTGCCTTTATGTTAATATTATTTTTTTTAGAATTACTAAATGAGAATAAAGTAATTTTGTCCTATAAATTACTCATTACTGTAGGAGAATGGGGGAATTACCTATTGTTATTTTTTGTAGCAATGATGTACTGTTGTCTTAATTTTCAAAAATAACTATTCATTTTTTATAATAACTGTATTCTATCAATAAAATTGTGAAACAATCGACAATGTTCCACTTTGAACAACACATTTATAAAAAAATGTCCTTCAATTGATTTGAATTCGAAGGTAAGTTAATTGGAGCATTAAAATCTAAACTCTTCGTACTCTGACATGAAATTCTCATACTCAAATGAAAGTATATAAAAAGGAAGCGTGAAGAGTGAAAAGCATGCGAAAATCAAATAACTGCAAAGTATTGGCACTTTGTGAAGACTCCAGTTTCTTTCATCTTCCGGAAAAGTAAAGTTAAGCTTAGAAAAATGGTAAGAAGACTTTCTATTAAAAATGCGATTAAACTAAAAATTAAAAATAGCATAGTTTTACATTTTTGAAAAATAGCATTATTAGCAAATATAGTATACATTTACTTTTTTTTAATTAACATAATATTATCATCACAACTGTACATTAATTATATCACAACTGTTTATTAGTAATATCAAAACTGTAGTTATATCACAACTGAAGATATGCTATCACCTAGTAAATGAAATTATTTTTATCAAATTTATTTTGAGGATTGTAAATTTTGATTAATTTAAGATTTGTATCAAAGGATTTGTGTGTGTGAAATACATTGTTTTAACTCAAAGTTTAAAATTCAAATTTATAAATCACATGTTGCTTACAGTCATAATATTCAATTTAAATTTTTAGAATTCTAAAATATAATTTATATTAATGTGTCAAAAATTATAATGAGTTTTTTTGGATTCAAACATGATAATAATGTTAAAGTTAACAATATGGTTACATAATAAATAGTTGTTATATGTTAAAATTAACAATAGGGTTAATTCAAAGTTAACAATATGATTACATCTCTGATTATATTATTTTAGAAAGTAAAATTTTCAAGGTATCAAACAAAGAATTTATTAGCACTTAATTTAGAAGCTTTGTTTTTCTTATTTCTCAAGCGAATGGAATAAATATATTTATTTAAGCAAAATTAATAAATATCTACAGATGATTTTTAAAAAGATATTTTTCTTCCAAAATTACAATTTCCCCATCATATTAAGAAGTATTTTTCTTTTCATATTTCTTTGATTTATTACCATTTCCAGTCGGACAGCTTATGTAAATATTTTCACTTTCCCAGAAAACTACTTTGCATGTTATTTTCATGATCGTGAATCATTAAAAAATAATTTTTTAAAAGCCAAAACTGTATATAATGGTCTTACGTATATATACTTGTTATTCAAAGAAACAAGTGTCAAAAATAAAATTACTTCTTGCTTGAACTTGACGAAAGACTATTAATAATACCTTAGGCATTTTGATATAGTATACAATGCATGTAATAATTTACGAAATTTAAAAAGTAAGGATTATAACTATCAATGTAAACTTAATATAATTGAATGGATAAAAATTAACTACGTAAATACTATATTTTTGCGAGTAAAGATTTATTATTAATGAAGTGTTAATAGTAGTTCAGTAATTCAATCAGTTAACATTAATAAGTAATTCAATATTCAACTTTCCTTTGAATTTCATCGAAGTTTTGTGAATCTAAAACGAACCTTGTATAGTTATTCATTTTAATCAAATGAAAAATTAACGATTTTCATGTCTTCTGAAAAACTATATTTCAATAATAGAAGGTTTTTACAGAAAACTTCATTGCTTATCGTTGCTGGGCTTTGCTTTTTGCTGTTGATAAATGATTCTTTTGGAAGTCCTTTACCTGATGTAGAAGCACGACATCATCATCATGGTCATCACCATCACCATGGACACCACCACCACCATGGACACCATCACCACCACGACCACCACCATGACCACCATCATGACCATCATCATGATCACCATCATGACCACCACCACGGTCATCACCATCATCACGGGCATCATCATCATCATGGTCACCATCATTAACCGAATACATTCAAATAAAATTTATGTCAAGAAAATGCGACAATATCTTCTAAGTGATAAAAATGAGTTCAAATATACAGAAATGTTATTTTACATAGTTAAATTACAATCAGCCATTTTGTAAAAACTACACTTTTCTTTGAAATAAAAAATTTTTTCACACATTGTATTTAAAGTTATTTGATTTATGTGGAAATATAATAATTTAACATTATTCTCTTTATTGATACATGTTAATAATACATTTCATTTAGTGTGTGAAGAGAACAAATAACATTACCAAAATTAACGAGGACAAAGAATAATATATTATACTTTTAGAATTTTTCATACCAACATTCATTTTCTCTATTGTTAAGTTAAAAAGCATGAAAGTTTTAATCTTTCTTTCTGATTATTTTCTAAATATCGAATACATTTATTTTTTCGTATGCTAAAATATAATTGAAAGAACTTGATTCTTTTGGAATAATAAGTGGAAAAAATAAGTTAATAAATAAGCAATTCTCAAACATAGACTTAATTCAATGAACTGAAATTTCATAAAAAAAGTGTTTCTTATTTATTTATAATTCATTTTTTAAAATACGCTTTTAGCCAGAATATCTTAAAATGTGTAATCAGACAGTATTACGAATAATATTTTATCATTTAAATTATTTTTACATTAAAATTTGGCTTAAACTAAACTTTCAAAATGCAATTAAGAAAAATAACAAAAAACGTATAACAGTTATTTAAAACAAATTGTTATTTTATATTCATGAACTTAATATTTAATAGCAAAAAGCCATTTCTTACTTAAATTTTAATAAATAAAATTTAATTTTAGAATTAAGGAATAAATGAAATGATTTATAAAGAAGCATGATTATTTTTATATTTTGTCGAGTAGAAATAAAAAATAAAATGTAAATTCGCCTACAAATCATCGAAAAAAATTTCAAATTATTTTTTAAATTTAAGAAATAAAATTACATTTCTTAAAACTTTATACTTTTAATTGAAAAATTTTCAAGATTCGGACAAAATGGAAAACGAGTGAAATCATTCAGTTTTTAGATAATCTTGATTTCTAATAGAAGTATAAAATGAAATTTAAGGAAATTCATAAAAATATTGACTTTCTATATTTTGCATGGAGTTTCTAAATGAAAAATTTAAGCATCAATAGAAATGTGAATGATTACATTTCAGCAAGAATTTTTTTCCATTAATTATCTAAAACTTTCTATACTAGGGAATTTCATATTTTTGATTTTCGAAGTAATATGTAAAGTAATTCTAAGTCACGAGATCACATGTTAGCTAGTTAACAGTTATTAACTGAGAACAAAAAAACATTATTTAAACTTCTTATTTAATTTGTTTTTAAATTTTATCCTTTTGCGAAATTATATTGAAATGAAAATTAAAGACATTAACATAAACTGAAAATATTAAAATTACTGAATAAAATGTGTTCATCAATAAAATAAACTTGTTTGGATCATTAAATTTTTGTATGGGTTCTTACAGATCTTAAATCTCTCTTAATGTGTAATGAATTAAGATAACATCTGAGAAACAATAATGTGACTATAATTATTAAGTTTCTCACTGCCTTATAAGTTTTATTTTTTATTGTTACATTCAATAATATATACATTATTATGATATTTTCTGGCTTATTCTTCAGGCTTATAGAATTACACTGTTTCTCTAAAAATTATAATAACAATCTTAACAGTTGAAGGTAATTAGTGCAAATAGAAATGGTTGTCATATGATACGTTAATTGTTTTAATAATTGCTCTAGAACATATTACGCAAATACCTTATTGGAAACAAATTGGATTCTGGACACACACACAAGCATTCATATATAATTAACTCCCCAATTATAGTTATAACAATATTCATATATTTTTTCTATAATAACAATTTTTCTCCATAACTTAATCAGAATCAAATAGGAAGAAATTAAGATTTGCCTTCTAAATCAACAAATTAAGAATAATTACCTTTTAAAAATTGTGCCTTTTCAAAGAAATATTTCATTGATATTTCTTCAAACTCCCCAAAAAAATTTTTTATCAGATCTTTTGGTCATCATTTATAATTCATTGTTTAAAAGATTTCACTTTTAGTGATCGACCTCTCTTAGCTGTTTACTTATTCAATCTCTTCCAAATATAAATACCAGATGATAATATAACCTCTCATAATTGTGGAAATCCATCTACTTTTTTAATTTTAGTATTATACAGTCCCAACTGTCATACAGAGTTTATTATACTGCTAATAGTTGTATAACATTATTAATGTTGATAAGCTTTTCCAGTCTTGTTTTTTTGCGTGAAGTAACAGATAACTTGAATTGCGATTGAAACAAAAATGGTTCTAAAAATAATATAAATACATAACGATAATCCGATAAACTTACCTATTCACTTTCATTTGTCTTACAAATTAAGACATAAACCCAAAGTTAAAAGGATTTTAACATAAAAGGCTCTATGCACTAATTTATCTGTCTTCTAACAGAATTTTTCTTTCAATTTAAAAAATTGCTTAGTTTAAATAATCATGCAACAAATGATTATTAAAACTCTTCACAAAATATGATTTAATTTGTAGAAAATACAGATTTAAGTGTTGTTTCAGAAATCTGCAGAAATAAATTTTGAATGTTTTTCAACTATTTGATTAATGCTAATTGTATAATATATTTTTGGATGATATGCACTTTTATTGACCTCTATTTGACTCACAGGATTTATATTCTTATGTAGAGTTTAGATCATTAAAATTAAAAGTTATAAGTATAGAAATTTTATAGTAATTAATAAAAGACAAAACATCTTATTTATAAATATTAATTTTTTTAGACCATTGAGTAACTAGACCCTATTTAACATTTATTTAAGCAGTACTATAAAATACAAAAATTAATTTTTCATATTTCTTAATTATATAAGTCATAATAATTTAAAAAAACAGTTTTCTTTATTCCCTAAGCACTTACACATTTATCCACTTTAATTTATCTCAAAAATTGAAATATGGAATTTTAGATAAAGCTTTTATAAAAACTTAAATCGATTTATTTCCCAATTATACTAATTATTAGTACTTAATTCCCAAATTAATTAATAGAATTAAAATCAATTGTTATTAACGTAGTAACAAGTAAATAAGTAGTTAATTCTAATTGCACATAAATTGAAGAAAGTCCATTTTAATTTTATTATTTAAAAAGGGCATTTTTAATCACAGTCATTCGCTAATAATAATAAAAAGCTTAGAAGAGATAACCATTTAATTATTGTATATCAATAGCGCCCACAGTAAATAACTTTCATTTTCTAGAAACTTACTAAAGGAAAAAACGAGTGATATGTAAAATTATGAAATATTTATGGCCCACAATCTGTTAAAAGATGAAAGCATGATGAGCAAATAAGCAAGTAGCTGGAAAATGTGCAGCCAATATCCTACGAAAAATAGTATGCGTAGAATGATATAATCTTCTGACAAATCCTTGCAAGTATTTTATTCTTCAGCATATAATCAGCCATTAAAATGATTTCACATTTCTGCACTACAGAAGACAGCATTGATTGTATCTTAAATAAAATTGTATAGTGTGGATGTGTCATTAAAAACAAAAACAATTAAAATCAAGATAATATAAGCAAGATAATATTGCTTATATTATCTTGCTGATTTCAAGACAAAAGGAACAGCTTTAAATAACAACACACCTATGACACATTTAAAATTACTTTCATCTCATCTCAACGATGTCCTGAAAAAGAGACTTCTCGATTTCATGGTACAATCAAACTTAGGAAAGAAACACCTATAACATTTTCAAACGTTATCTAAAGATTATATAAACCCATTTCTCAACTACCTGCTGACAAAGCATGGGCGATTTTTTGTATATTTTCACAAATTAAAGAAGGCACTAAAAACTAATTGCTTATATGGACAATCAAGAAATTTAAAACATTATACATAATTTAATATTAACAAAAATATTCCAAATTAAGCAGCTTTCTTCACAAACGGACGCAATGTTCATTAAATTCTACATCACAACAATGCACATCTAAGGAACAAAATAATCCTTTTACTACTGCTCTGCTAAAGGGATAAGACAATGTCAAGAAATACAGCAGAAGTTATATGACTAATCAATTGATTTCTCCACAGATTTAGAATAATAATACATTGAATGAATGTTATCGATGCAGATTTTATTGTTTTAAAAAATCCAATGAACAATGCTGATTAGTATAATGTTTTTTTATTTTCAAGACTGTATAATTTATATATATATATATATATATATATATATATATATATATATATATATATATATATGTCGTTGTGAAAATGAGGTATTCTTATAATTTAGAAATTTAGAAGGCAGCAGTATAATTTTAAGCAGAAGACACCGAAATCTGGTTGCCACCCCAAGAAAATCATTTTAGTTGATGGTCAAAAAGATCATGATCCACTTTAGTCCTTCAATCGCAGGTAGTAGTCATGATAAATCTTCTACTGTGTCTGATATAGAATTTGGTGTCTTATGGTAAAGAGCCATTATCAATAAAACCATTGAGATCACGTCTTGAGGACAATAAGAAGCTGTACTTTTTCTTATTCAACTATTTGTCCTATTTGTTTCAGCTGATGTCATTCCTGAACATTTTTTAGCAAAATGTAACACAAACATTTTCTTGATAATGAAATACTTAAACCAACAATATATAATCAATTAAATATTGGGTTGTTCGGAAAGTCATTTCGTTTTTCCCACCTGGATAAGCTTTTTGCTAGTTAAAACCAACCACTTTATGAGTGTGAAATCGTGCTACTACCAGAAAGATGGTAAAAGCTATTGGACTAGAATGGACAATATGCAATGCAATACGATATTTATTCGTTATACGTTTTTCATTTTCATGAAAAACGAAATTACTTTCCGAACAACCCAATAAAATAATGTTATAAATAAAAAGTCTGCTATATCAATAGGATCAACAGTCTATTATATCAAGGAAAAGCAATCCGAATAGTCAAAATTAACAAAGACTGGCATTAAATGTTGCAGACAAAAAGTATTGCTTTATACTTTTAAATTTTGCTTCAGATTAATAGGTTCTAGGTTCGATTCCTGGTTCGCGCATGGATGTTCTTTTCTCATTCTGCATTTCTTTATCTTTTCACTTTCGGAACAACGATGGCAGACCCCCTGGGTGCCCCACAGATGTCATCACCTTCACCTCTTGTAACGCTGAACAGGATTAAATAAGGACACCAAGGTACTGGAAGAAAATAATATTTTTAAATCAGTCATATAAAATTTCATAATTCATTCATTTGATTTCATTTTAATCATAAATGGGAGAAAATCTTCAAAGATACTATCTTAATCAGACTATAGAATAAGGTGAGTGGAAACTACTAACGAATTATTTACTTTAAAATGGACAATAAAAAGAAAAAAAGCAATTTGTTAGTTTAATATTTCAGATGCTCACATATTTAAATATTTTTAGTGCCAAATCTAAATTATAAAAAAAATATGAGTGTGGAAAATCTTGGCAAAATGTGATTTAAGAAATGTTCAATAAAAATAAATTATTAACTATTGATGTAATTTTTAGAAACATTCTACTACTATTATAATCAATTTGAAACATCAATATTTAAGTTTCCAAAAAGATGCTCATTTTAAATGCGCAAGATGTTTTATAAATTGATACTCGCAAAGATAAAAGGCGGTGCAACATTATAGGGTTCTAAAGCGATAAGTTGAGTAAAAACGTTTTAACTAGGGTTCAGCAAAGTAATCAGTGTCTTCGGAACTTATGAAAGAATGAAATCATACACGCTTATTAAGCTTACACAAAGGTGCTAAAAATTTAAAAACGTCATCAGCAGAAACTAAGATTGATAGCAAATACGGCATTTATATAAAACACAGTTTTCTCTGCATATACTTCTATTACACCAACGTTCTAAGTAGGGGAGAAATTTAAAAATTATGGTTGAAATCATAATACTTTTAAATGATACTTGGAGATTTTTAATTTTAAAAAAGATAAAAATCACTTTTATGGAAAAAACTTCTAATTTGATTAATTTGGCTTTATTATATTTTATGTAAAAGTCTTGTTTTCATCTTCGTGGTCCTCTGGTTATACGAAAGACACACCCTACTGACTTAAATTCGCATAGCCGACGGCAACCCGAGCTTGACTTGTCTACATGTCATAAGTAACAACAACAACATATTTTATAAGATTAGTTTCTAACATAATTTCTGTAAGAAAAATCATTACTAATTGATTTTATTATGAGTTTAATCTTCGTAAATATGATTTTTTTTTCGTTGGTTGTGAAATTGTTTTATTAATTTGCTGTTATTTTTAACACACAAAGACTAATTAGACTGCAACCAATTACTTAAAAACAGATTCCTATACTTTTAATATGAAATGGTTGTTTATTTATAGGCTTTAAGAGAGAGAGAGAGAGTCATTCTCTTTAAAACTAACACATTCAACTACAACAGAAAATTAAAAGGAATCAAATATATTCCTATGTCTTGAGTTTATTTCTTTTTTATACAAGATTTATAGTAATACAATTTTCAAAGAGATTTTAAAATCCTGATAAATTGGGAAATCAGTTATTTGACAAAATTTTACTGTGAGTAGAGCAATATTTAAAATCTCATTTTTGTAATCAAAAAAATATTGCCATATTAAGTTATAGATTACTCTAAAAAATAAATGGTATTACAGGATTTTAAATTTTATACATGACATCCATCTATTCTTTATACATCGTATACAAAATTTAGTTTTTCTGAAATAGAGACAGATTCTTATTAATAATTATTGTTATAATATTTGATGATTTTTCCTCAAGCAAATATATAGTACTTCAGATTTTGATATATTTTAATGTTGAGTTTTTTCAAATATAAAAGAATTAAAAAATCAATAAATTCAGTAACTAAATGAAAACTTTTAAAATATTTTGTAAATTACAACAAAGCAAAGATAATTAAAATTTTAACCAATAAGTAATTATGCAAAACAAATTTAAATAACCACGGAAAGACTTTCATTATTCAACTAAAGACAAAAAATTGACCTCCTCATAGCTTAGAGTTTTCTATTTTCTTTCTTCTTCAGTGTTGTTTTTCTTAGTTTTAAATAAGAACATAAGTTTTTGCTTAGTTTTACAAAGCCTCTTTAATCTTACGAAAGCCTGGCTCAGTTATAATTTTAAACTGTCCAAAAGAACTTTCTGTTTACTCCACGAATTTGACATCAACTCTTGTTATTTAAAACCAGGTAGAAATGCTGTTACTTTTAAGAAAAATAAAGATGCAATTTGGCTCCTGGGACATTTTTTTAACTGATAAGCTAGTTATTTTTATTCTTAAAACAGGTTTTTGCTTTAAAATTATAAAAATGCTCCAGTAAACAGTTTTAGTTTGCGGAGATATGAACCAAGATTAATTAAAAATGTTTTTAATTATTTTTCCTTAAAATATGATTTATCAAAGGATATTCAATAAGAAAAAAAGAATCTATTTTACCCTTGCCAGCATCCGAGAATTTTAAATCAGTATTTATTAGCAACTTTGAAATTTGGAGCATTTATTTTGATTATAAAAATATCACTCGATCATTAATTTTAAAAGTAAGGTACACACATTATCATTTAAATAACTTTTGTCAATAAGTGATAATTATTTAGTTTATAAATGTATGTAAATGTAAAATGTTTGTTTTATTTTTTAGTAGTTTCTAAACATTAAACTTTTTTAAACAAATGCAAATAAAATATTCACGATTGTAATTTTTACAATTTTGTTGCATTCCCGTCATAGCGAATATCGTATATAATGGAAAAGTACCTGTACATCACGAATGTACAGCATATCCAGAATTAAATAAGTTTTACATAAAGCTTACTATAGGCAAAAACAACCATTAAAGCAGTATAGAGGATATAATACGGAAATGTTCCAATCTAAAGCAGTTTAGAAAACAATTGCAAAGTTATGAAATTTAATAACCACAAAAATATAAAAATTGAATAATTCTTACAGATTCGTAAAATGTAAATATAATGAAAATTATTATAAAATTCATAAAATTAATTTGCACAATTTACATTACAACAAATTACATTTGTATGGCTAAATATGTAATTTGTTAATAATAAAACATGTTTCGGAATGATATTCATAGCGAAAACGTTTTATCACTCATGAAATTTCTCATTTCTTTCACACTCTTCTATAATATTTCATGCTAATCTGCTAACTAGTTTCATTAATAGATAACTTTCAAATAGTCTTTATTTCTGAACATACAGATTTGAATGATTTTACTATATGTAAAACTACAATTACGAATATTATATCTGATTTTCAAATCATTTCAATTAGAATTATTTTAATATAGTGTCTCATAAGAAGATCAATATCAATTTCAGCATTGATTTTATAATACCATGTATATTGCTGTGAATAATTAAAACTTAGCATCGATTCATATTTATATTTTTATCAAAACTATTTGCAAAAAAATTAACTACAAATATAAAATATAAGTAGCTTAATGAATTCTTGAATGATGGATATAAAATAACAAACTATCGTAATCTCTCTACTTTTCTTTAATAAGTGTCTCAAGCCATGAAGTTTTGCAATTAAATATGACATTATCACCACTCAAAAGTTCTTTCAAGTTGAAAAAAGAAATGTATTGCTTTCATGTTATCGATACTTTGCTATAAATATACAAATTAATAGTGTGAACTAAACAACTCTTACGGGATTTCCGTTCTGTTTTTAAAATAAATATTTGTGTCACTAAAAACACAACGTCTTAACGACTTAGTGATAAAGTTAGTAGCAAAAAATAGTAGAAAACAAACTTATTTTTGCAGAATCAGAAATACTATTCTTAAATATGACAAAAATGGAAAACTGCTTTTTTTATTGGTGTGTTGAGATATTATAGTACTTTATTTTAAATATTTTCGATCAAGCTAACTCTTTACTATTCAAAGCTCTCCAAATGGATAGCATGTTGAAAGAAGTTATTTGATAAATATTATAGTCAATAGTATCACTAAAATCTTATCCCAAGAATTATTAAGATTTTAAGTTTGATTATTAAGAGAAAAATTATAATATGATGCTAGTTTTTCATTGGTATATTCCATGCTCACAAATTTATAACTCCGCACATTTCTAAGATTATTTGCGGTCAGTCCTTACTCGAAAACCTAATACCTAATTTTTCAATAAAACCAAGTTTATGCCAAGCTAGTAAAACTGTACAGAATGATCTCGGTCTATAATACGTTGACGTTTCAAAACATGCGTCATTTATTAAGATGAAAGTGGTCATTTTCTTATCATTGTTTTCTCTTAATTTCATATTTTCAAAAAATACTTCACCATTTTATTTTATTTCAGAAATAATCGTCATGTAACTCATACGTGAGTGTAATTTTAAAACAATTCGATGATAATTATTTCAGAAATGTTTTTTGGTACTTTTCCATTTCGCCGGCGCAGGTGATAAAGTCGCCAAAAAATGATACAACCGCTGCTAGAGGAAATATCTCCGCTGGTAACCTTTTACTGCTACGTTAAAATCATGTGACGGCCTTTTACTATCAACAACTTTTTTCAATTTTTTTTACGTTTCATAATTTTATGCTAATTTGCTATATATAAAAATTTAATAATTTCATAAAATCTCTCTTGAAAAAATCGGATTTTAAAAATATAGCTTAAAAAATAATAATCGTCAAATTCACATAAAAAAATAAAAATAATCCATATTAAAAAAAAAAATCCGAATGATCCTTGAAGAAATTTTAAATGATGTTAAAATGCTTATGCCTCCTAAGTAAAAAATTCTTATAGCTAACATTTATTAACATTTTTTGTGTATATTGTGTGTTGTCAACATTATTCAAAATTTTTTATGTGTATACTGTGTGTTGTCGCCAATTGGTGACTTGATTGGCGTTTGGCGAGATTTGCGCCTGCGAAATGGAAAAGTACCTGTTTTTCGTATATTTAATTCAATGTTCAAATTTTTATGAATATTTTTAGACTATTAAAATAAATTTTTAGACATTTGTAGATAAGAAAGCTAAATATCACTATCAAACTTAAAAGATTTATTGTCTAGTAATATATTACGAGGAAACGATTTGAAGTATTAGTACAAGAAGCCAAATAATCTTTGAAAAAAAGATAAATGAATTGCTTGACCTTCTTTGAAATTTAGAGAAAGTAACCAGAAAAGTAAAAATTAATGTGAAATGAAGTATCTGTCACACACACACACATATTCAGATATTTACTTTCTGACAAAAAGCATTAATTTTAAAGACTACGTAAATGAAAATAGATTTCTAAAAATAAAGAAGAAAATATGAGACATATTTTCCACTCTAATGAAACGAAAATAAATACACTCAATAAATATTAGTCTAAAAGCATCGATTCCAGATTTAAAAATATTCCATGAATATTTACAAGAATCTATAGTTTCATTTAGAAGACATTTTGAGTTAATATAAATGATAATTTCATATTTATATTTGAAAAAACACTTAGTCAGGTTCACATTTTTAGTTTTAGAATAAAACGTATTTTCAGATTTTAAGACAATTAAGTTGTCCTTTCTTAGATTTCTTTTTGAAATAGATAAAAATGGCTTATAATATAATGTTTATAACACAAAATAATATTTAGGTGTATATAACATAATGTAATGGTTCATAATTTTCCTACCAAAAATAATTGTTTAAATTTTTTATCTACAAATATATAGTGGTCTAAAATATCCCATAAAATGTCTAGTGTTATTTTACTATGATAAATGATAAAAAAATCGAAAAGAAAATAATATTAGGTAGAAGTTAAACTTGATCTCAAGATTATAATGTAGAATTATAGTTATGAGCTGAAATTCATTCTTTTTATATTGTAGGATTCAAATATTATAATGTCTATAATTATCGAAATATAAACTATGAAACTCATAGAAAGCAATTTTCTTATAAGTTATTATATATAATGCATAAAAAACTAAATTAAGAAAATTATAAATATACTATAAGTCTCAATGACAAATATAGTAGCTACTGATTGAAGCGAATGTTTTAAATATAGTTTATTTAAATTTTTAAATAATCTTTAAATATTGTAATAATCATAAATACAAATAGTTTAATTTTACAGCTACTGTTTCTTCAGGTATAAAATTTGAAGAATACTAAATTTAAAAAGTTTTGTAATGCCATGTTTATTATATAACGTAACTAATTATTTTCATTCTAAGAAACCATCTTTTCACTGCAATAGCCTAAGAACGTAATATGTTATCCCTTCTACAATTTTGAAATATATTTTTAAAGAATAACTTTTTTAAATTTTATTATTTAATACATATTTTATCAGGATATAGAAATATCGATTGAAGAAATTTAAATGATGCTTATAAGAAATCATTTAATAATTATATATATATATATATATATATATATATATATATATATATATATATATATACATTATATGGGGTGCACTGCTCCGCTTTTTTAACTGAACCATATTTAGGCCTGGAGTCCTATTTCCTTTGTACACACATGCCATAGGTACCAGTTTATAGAGCAGGCAAATATTCACAACCCTTTCCTACAAGGAAAGGACAAAGACAGGGGAGAGAGAGGACATTCATGTTCGAACCCAAGACCTCATTCGAGTCAGGCACGCTGACCAGGATGGGGGGATTTATTCACTATAATCTCGAATGAATGCAATAATGAAAAAATTTTTTTAACTATGTTCAATGTTAAAAATTTATATTATTTTAATTTGTTATTATTTTAAACAAAAAATTTGTTTTTAATTTCAAATTAAGAAAATTTAGTATGGGTAAAAGGAAGTTTTAACTATACAAAATTTAAATAAAAGAAATTTTTTGCTAAATTTTAGAAATCAGAGGGTTTTATTTTAAGTAGATTTTATTATTGACCATATTTATGACCCCAAAAGTAAACAGATAAAAATTTGCCATTGGATAACAGCCTATTTTAAGATTAAAATAATCAACTTGATGTTTAAGCAATCGATACAATATCAATACGATTAGGAAACTATGGAATAATTTTCAATTGTGAACACAATCCTTAACAAAAAATGCTCTTCATTTAAATATGGGAAATTATGAAGTATGGAAATTTGAGTATTTTTCAATCAGTCATTGGTCTTGAAAACATAAAGATAAAAAATAACTACTTGAAAAATGAAAAGTGTGAGTGCACAGAGTAAAATTTGAGTAAGTGCATTTGTGTAGGGACTGAAAATTTTCAAATTCAAGATAATAAACAAAACATTTGTTTACCGAAAGAGAAGATGTTTTTATAAGCACATTTTGCATTTAATTCAAGAATATATAATATTAATATCATTATACATATTATATCTTCAAAGGAATGCATAAAATACAAGAATCATCAATCTTAATAATTTTTTCCATGTTATATTATGTTAATAGGTACATTATTATTTACATTTTATGACGGTGATTTAGTAATTTGATATTTCTTCTGAGAATTTAAATGTGACTGGATATTATAATTGGAAACAAAATTAGAAATGTTTGGTTTTGAAATCGGCAAACTTTCAAAAAATTATTTTTTTGAAATAAGTATAAATATTTATTAAACACATGCATAATTTTGTCTAAAATATTTCTTGGTATCTGAGTAAATAAATATTAAAATATAAATTACCTTTTTTGAATATGTAAAAATTATTATTATAATAAAAAAACTTCAATGTAAGTATTAAGATATCATAAATTTCCAAATTAGTTTTAAAGGTATTTCAAATATATATATTTTCAAATTAATTAAATATCTTTAGAATAAAGAACAGTGCTAAAAGATTTTAATATTTCTCATTTTATTACTCAAGTGAAATCAAAAGAGTAAGCAGAAATTCATTTCATTTATCTTATCCACTTTTATATGTATACAATTGATAAATTATTAATAATTTTTTAGGTAAAATAATGACATATTTTTGTTAAGTATCTTGAACACCACTGAATTAATTTGCAATCAAAAAATAAGATTATGTGTGAATTTGGCAAACATGGTTTATTTCTTATTTATCCAGAAAAATGCTTTGTATAGGTTTTAATTTACTTCTAATTGCAAATAGCATAATTTGCATTTTTAAATTTAGTAAGCATTTATGGCATCAATCATAGAGAAGAATCCCAGTTTTTTGTTCTAAATTTCCAAGAAATTTGTCTTAAATATTTGTTATGGCTTAAAAAAATTATTTTAATTAATAAAATTATTACATTTTTCTTTATACTATTAATAAATGATATCATGTCCTTTTCCAATAATTCATACTCACTATCATCATTCTCATGGCTATCATCATCATCATTAATGATATCATTTATTCCAAAAACCTCAAAGTATTCTTTACCAAATAATGTATTTTGTTTCTTTGTATTTATAATTTATATATTTTGTTTCTTTAAAATTTTAGAATAACATATTTTTAAATATGTCTGGCATATAGCGATTTCGATAAGTAATTAAATTAACTGATATTCTAAACTCTTTGCTCTTACTATATCTTAAAGATACCATGCACTCAAATGTGTATGTGGCGTATGACTGTGATGAAGCAAAAACACTTTCATACATACCATCAGGACTTTATAAAATATGAGTCTATTTACTCCTCATTCATTTTACTTTATATTATTTTCTTCATTCATTTGAAATCTCTAACAATTCTCTCCAAAATTTAGAACTTTATAGTTCTATATGTAATACTTCAAAAAAGTTTCTTTTGAGACTTCCAGATATAAGCAATTATGTCTGGAAGTCTTTCTGTGGTCTTTATATCTTTCTGTTGCTTTTAATAACTAAGAGGAATTTGTGCATGTGATGCTAATTTGTTTTAATTTTCTTGTCTCATTTTTTTTTCTAGAATTACAGTAGTATATTGGTTAGGAAATGTACAAGTGGTTATCAAAATAATGAGTGCATCTATGAATTAAAGTAATATTTTTGAGTGCGTGTCATAACTTTTAAAATATAATAATAGCTAGCAGTTTTTTTTATAAATGGATATGTATGTATTCTGGTCATATGTGGTATTATTATTGAAGTTCTGAATTTTTTCTAAAGTTTAAAATGTCAGACATCTCCGATTTTTAAAGAGGAGAAATTTTAGGAGCCCGTCTAATTGGAGCAAGTGGGACCAAAACATCTCAACTTTATGGCGTTTCTAAAAATACTGTATAAAAAGAGAAGCCCAGTGAAAGAGACCGACAGAGATTGAAGCGGGTTAGAAGGCCTCAAAAATGAAAGACTTCAACAAAAATAACCACAGAGATCAATCAGCAACTGGATATTCAAATGTCATTAATTACAGTCAGAAACCACCTTTATAAGCAGAGCATTTACAAACAGATCAATAGTTCCCAAACCTCCTAACACAGATGTTAATGCCAAACGTCGTTAACAGTGCTGTTACCCGCACAAAACTGGTCGACTGATAAATGGAAGAAAGTAATTTGGTTTGATAAAGATTCGTTCATATTTTTCTCTACAACAGGACGGGACTTTAACATAGATTCGAAAGATAATTATGATGAAGAAGATCATTATGACTTCGAAAGATCATAATTATCTTCTTCTATGTATCAAGCAGGGGCATCTGACAAAATATGGACAGCCGTGTCGTGGTTTTCTGCTAGACCAATCGTAACTCTGAAAAGAAGGATCATTGAGGAGAAGTATAGAGAAGTTTTAGCTGATCAAGTACATCCTATGTTGCAAACTTTGTTTTCTTGTAAATGATGGAATATTCCAGATGATAATCCTCTTATCCATACAGTTGGATACGTCCAACCACTGCTCGATGAAAACGAGGAGACAGTTAATATCTACTTTTGCCCATAATGTTAACCGACTTCAATGCTATTTAATCATTATGATCTATATTTTAGAGGGTTCAATATAGCATCGATACATTCCACTGAAATGCTTCTCAAAAATTTTACAATATCTTAATGAAAAAGGGTACAATATTCCTCTAAAGATTATTCAGCACTTGTATAAATAGATTGTATAAATAGATCCAATCCGCATTATACTCCAAATACTATCCAACACTATATTAAGGAATTATTCTTTATGAATTTAAATGTTTCCATTGTTTTAATAACTATAAAAAGGTTTTCTGAATAATTTTTCCCTTTATGAAATAGATGTGGAAGACTATAAGAATAAATACCTTTTTAAAAATAAGAGTTTGAACATTACATACGAATCATATGCAGAATCGGTTTTTGCAGTCTTCAAAATGATTTAGGATTTTACATCATGAAATATAATGGAATAAATTTAGATCATTTATAATAGAATAATCTCTTATTCTGTAATGAATTTGCTATTCCATTATAAGAAAATCCGGCAGCAATCATGAATTTTTAAAAGAAACTTCTTTTGCTTTCTTTAACTAAGCATTTGGTCATAAAAGCCTTTTTTCTAATATTTTTATAGCATTTATTTTTAAATGTAAGTGAGATAGTGTAAGACTAGAATTGACAACGTTAAAGAAAATAATGCAATTGTGATAAAATTTTGTTAAAGTATATGATATAATTTAAATGTAGTTAGTAACTTTATTAAAATATAGAGCAAATGATATTAATAGGATCTTATTTTTATAAACAAGCTGCTTAATACTCTGAACAGTACATATATTAAAGAATAACTAAATGGTTTTGTGCGAAAAAAAAAAAAGAGTTAGCGAAAACGAAAGTCGTATAAAATAATTAGAAAGTTCTCATAGAATGATAGTTATTTAGTACAAAATATTGTCAAAAATGTCTTTTAAGCTTTTGCTTTTACCAAAAGAAAAAATGAAACTTTCAATATGGAAACAAATAATTAGTGATAAAAGTAGTTAATGATAAAAGCATAGTTAATGATAAAAATCGACAAAACTATACTCATCAGTTCACAGGAAATAAGTTTAGACAACGTTTTATTTTATAAGTATGAATCGCAATTCTGTTAAAATGTCCTTATTTAATCTCTTTTCATCACCCTTAATGTGAGTGTTAAAATGTTTTAGACTATAAAAAGAATTCCAAAAGCATAGTTATAAGCTGCCTAAATGTGTAGTCATTGTTTTCGATTTAGTATAATGCTATTTGTACAATTCAAAGTAAATCTGCTTGGCCTAGCTTGTTTGAGTTAAAAGGTATTTGACAACATTTTCCCTCAAGAAATGAAAATAAATTAATAAGTACTAATAATGAAAGACTTAGTTTAATTAAAAAAATCTAAAACTTAAATTATTATCCACGTGTTAGTAAGAAAAAAGAAATACAAGAAATAAATCAGAAAATCAATTTATTCAGTTGTTTTATATTTGTATAAAAAGCTTTTAATAAATTTTGGTTAGCATATTTTTAACGTAGGAAAAGTGTTTTCATTGCATTAGAAATATACATAAGTGAAAAGAAAATAGCCTTTTATACTTATTTTTTCAAAAAACAGAAATTTCCTCTTTAACACCTACATAAACATTGTGATTTAGTTTTGCTTTTTAAAAAGATAATCCAGTTATTTAAATATTTTTTACATTTATTCCATCAAGTATTTATGTTTTTCTTTGAATACATTTATTAAATATAAACTATCTGTTTCTAAAATCAGCAAATTAGCTCAGAGTTTTGTTTTCATTTATGATTCCATAAATTGGAATAATGAATTTATTTTCAAATTTATATTCAAAAGAATATCATATGCCTTCAGATTTAAAAATCGCCCGAGATAATCATTTTAAACCACATCTAATTCATTCAAAAATCCTAGTTTTATAGGTACTTCCAATATATTTTTAATATTCAAAGGCACAAAATGTAGATTATAACAAGAAAATAAAGGAAAAGTTTCAATTATAACATATTAAATGAAATTAATATTACTAAAATATTAGCATTATCTTTTCAAAATATATTTAATTGTTACTCTCTAATACTTAAATTTAAATTTTATAATTTTATTTATTTTTAATGACTTTATAAGATTGTTTTAACACTCTTGACTTTATTGACTTTATTTTTTATTAGTTAATCTATCTATATTATTATTAGTTTGTCGACTTTATAAGATAAGATTATTTTATAATCCCATACTCACAAAATATGAACGTACACAGCATTGCTGACATACAATTATGAAGTTTTACTAAAAGATGATTTTAATGCATAAATATTTATAATTATAAACATCAATATATTATAAATAACATATTTAAAAAATACTATAATTTCGTTAATTATTGTATCACTTGACATACATTATTTCGAAATTCTAAAAAATACTCTATAAGAAATATATTTTCTATTGTTAGGGAATAAAATATATGTGTTCAAATATATATTCCCCTTTAAAATATGTAAATATATAACACATTCTTATATTTTGCCGAGAAATACATTCCTACAGTAATACATTTCAGGTTATTTCAAGATATTCACTTCTCTTTTTCGTCCTTATAATATTGAGGTTTATCATGAGTTTGAGTATGACCATGATGGTGTACATGGTGATGATCTTGATTAGGATTCTTATCATGTTCAGTCATAATCCTTGATTCATCATCTGTGTAAGCGTTAGCTATCAGGATGCACATCATAAGGGAAATGATGAAAAATTTCTGAAAATTAATAAATTCCATATTTTATAAACATATTTACATTTGTTGATTTTTTATAAATATGTAATAATTTCTTTAGCATAACATAAAATAGACATAATTGACGCCAATAGCCTGCTGAAATCAATAATGCTGAAGATGTAAGTAATTAATAAATGTAGATTTCTAGAGTATTACAATTATTTGAAAAATAGTTCTTAATAACAGAGGTTAATTTTATTAAACAGCAAATTTTAATAAAGATTTATCTTAAATTTGGACACTTTTATAACTTTTACATATTTTGAAGTACCATGTAAAATATGAAAACCTAATTTATTAATTTCACTAAAATTAATATATTAATAAATATCCAACATATTTTAGTAAATTACATGAACTTTTTAAAATATTGTATTATTGTGGTTTATTATCACTAAAACATTACTTTAGAAAATCTATAAGATTATTTCAGAGTAGAATTTATCAGATAAATATTTACTTGTTAATAAGCTTTCTTATTTTCCAATCTTTTCTTTCGATTTGTGTATTTACTAGAATACAATTTAATTCTAAAAAATAATATGAAAATCAAAATAAATGCTGAAGCAAGTTGAATTTGTTTAGTACATCATCATTCGTTATTTCCATATATTATATTTTCTTAATTATATAACAGAAAATAAATCAAAATTTAAATCAGCTAATGCTATGTAACTTAGTTTCTTCTTTTATTCAATTATGGTTGAACAAACATTTTGTTAAATTAAATTAATTAACATTTATTAAAAGATTTATTGAAATGATAGCGAGTATCATGTAAAAGGTGATATATGATGAGTAATTCATTCTCGACCCTAAAAGAACTCAAATTCTTAATTATAAATCCAATGTATGCTAAAATCAATTTCTTATCTATCTTTAAAATAATGAAATTTCACTATTATAGATGTTTCAATAAGGTAACTAAGAAATAAATGATTAAAATTCATTTTGTGCTACATTTTTGAAAATTGGGGAGTGCTTTATCCTCTTGTGCCAGTCAATTTAAAATGCTATGTATTTTATTTAATGTACAATTTAATGATATATGAAATAGATTAGATTATCCTCAGATAGTCTTATTAAGTTTTCAAAACTGACAAATTTAAAAGTATTGTGTTTAAACTTAATTAGTTTTAATTTAGCTTTTTTTTTACGCCGCTACAATCTATAAAGCTTGAACTTCAGCTATACTAAGCAAATAATGAAGGCTAAATGAAATAAATATTAGTATTATATTTTCGTGTTCCCTAAAAATTTCATTAGTAAGTAATTAGATTGGTCCTCACATTTGAGAATAAATTAATTAAACTTTCATTTCTGCTCCTTTTATATTTTTGCAGAAAATGTTGGTCTGGAATTAAGTGTATGTCATTCATTCGCAACACGTGATAGATAAGAACTTAAATTTTGGTGGGAAACAAAAGTGGGTCTTTAAAAGAAAACTAAAGTGAATTATTAAAAATTTTGAAATTAAAGTTTGTATAAAAGTGAATCTAAAACTTAAAAAGTAAGATATTAAATGATAAAATAAACATAAAACTGTTTAAATTAATCAAATAAAGTAATTTTGAAAAATACTACATAATTAAATTAAAAGACATTGTTTAAATATATTTAATGCTTGTTGAAATTACAGAAATTTATTGAAAATTATTTCATTGAAATAGAAATGTTTTACGAACTTAATAGAAAACTGACAATAAAGTTATATTCATTTACATAATTCCATTATAAAATTAAAAAAACAATCATTAAATGAAAATTTAATTGGGAAATAAAATAATTTCATTGGAAGATAAAATATAATACAGAAATTATCATATATTTTATGTATGGCCTTCTTACTGGTAACAACCAGAATGAAAATATTCATAAAAATATAAGCTATAATTTAATCTATAATATAGTAAATATTTTGAGAATTAGGAATTAAATGGAAAGACATTAGAAATCCTATTTCTTTATAAATTATAAGTATATTTACTTAATAACATACGATCAAAAATTTAAATTCCACTTCAAGTTAGAAATGAATAAAAATATAATACTGGAAATCCAATTTCTTTTAAAGATATAAATTTTAAATGATATAATGTAGAAAATAATTCTATAAACATTTCTTATAATTCTTATTTTATCCCGTAATTTTAATTCAATCCATAAGAAAGTGATAAAATTAATGATACGTAGGAAAAAATAAATACAATTTTATTGGAAATAATTAGTTCTGGAGAATTAAAGTATCACATAGCTCCTACATCACTTTTTGATGGTAAATTATTTTAAAAGTTGTATCAAAGGAATTTCTCAATGTTAATTGTTTTCCAATACCATTGAAAAATTTCTTTTTATCAATATCTCCTTTGGAAATACTTTTTGAAATTATTTTCCATTGTGCACACGAAACCTTTGTGAAAAATAATCGTTAAATATTTTCAATGTCCATGTAAAGAAATTAAGTGAGATGAAAAAATCCATAATATGAATTATCCGTTATTTTATAATTTTTCGTATTTAAAGAAATTTTAAATTAAATATTTTTAGGAAAAAATGTAATGTATAATACCCATAATTTGAAAATCGTATCATTTTATAATCTTGAAACAAATTTTAAAGGAAATTGCTTATAAACGAGATTAGCTTCCATAAAAAAGCAACTTTTTTAAAAATAGTTATGGGATTGAGTAAGGAAGCTATAATGTTTATCATTTTAAGCCTAGATATAAATAACAAAAGCAAATTACTACAAAATTTTTAAGCTTCTGAAAATAATCTGAAAACTAACAAATAAATTATAGGATTTATTAAAAATAAATTTTACTTTTCACAGCTTTCTTTTCAATTTAACCAGCAAAAATTGCAATATTTTATCCTACTTTAAATTATAAAAAAATCATTAAAAATATTGGTTTTCGAATGCTTTATTATGGATGTTTTATATATATTTAGTCTATTCTTCATTAAAAGGAATTTTATGAATTATTACTGTAAAAATCTCTTCCTGTTATTTTTTAATATGTTGTTCATTACGTTTTATTCATAAGATATGACATATAGAAATTTTATTAATGTTTTATTGATGCATTTCATTATAAAAATGTTAATGCATCGTTTTCATAAATACAAACATCACATTGAAATAAACTTAATGATTATGAGATTAAAAATAAAAACTCTGCTAATGCTACTAAATATAAATAAAACATATAATTAAATTTTACACTGGACAAGTATGACTATTACTATAAAGTTGACTAACAGTTTACAGTCTACAATATAAAAAATGTTGAGAGAAATCACTAATATAAAAAAGATGTACTTACCATTTTTATTCGCTAAAAAATGCGATATTTAATTAATTGTGCACTTTAGTACAAGTCTGATATTTTAAATTACAACACATGCAAGCAATGGACTCTGCACAAATGAGCTTCATCTTTTATACGAGCTTACCTGCGTAAGTATTAAAAAATACCATAAAATAATGCATTTGCTTGCGTCTAATTTCTTGAAGTCAAGCATCTCCGAAGTTTCAAGGACGAAGACTGAGTTTTGATTTTTCTTCCTGAAGATCTTGCAACAATGGTTGTTACTACACGAAAGAGAACTGGAGCATGGCAATTTTGTAAACTATGAAAATGCTGCCTTTCGCAACAATTCGCAGGTTTCAAGTATGCATATAGAAATAGTGCTGAAGAGACATATTTGAACAGAAATGGTATTGTGTATATATAAAAGAATAAAAATGACATTTTTTTTTCTATTTTTGGCGAATTAATTTTAAGAAATATCATCTGAATGAGACAATTTGGCCAATTGAGCAATGTGAACAAATAAATGTGTTATACTTCGTTTAAATTTTTTAAAATTATTATTTGTTTATTTTAAAGACCATAAATAAAAACTAATATATTATTAAACATTAGAAATATTAAATATCTGTAGATTTCTTTTTAAATATTTTATTATAATAACTGTAACTATGCAATAATAATACAAAAACGCAATAAAGTTAAATTTATCAAAGAGAGAAATAGCAGTTTCAAGTCATGTTAATAATTTCCAGATTAAATAATTATAGTGAGTGATAGATTAAAAAATTTAAGTTGAGAAAATTATTGATGTTTTTTAACTAAAATGTTTATTGCAAATTATAATGTATTTCATCTCTTTATAACATAGTTTATATAAAATATGCATGCCATTTTAAATTATATTGAAAGAGATGATACCTAATTAATATTAGTTAATTTATAAGGGAACAAATTAATGTAACTGTCTATTATAAACTTACATACTACTTATATTCCCAACAGACAAAAAATTTTTATGTTCATAAAAATTACGTTACATATATCGGTTATTTTGTACAAAACTATATCAAATTTTATTTAATATATCACTATCGTAATCAAATATTTAATGTTTAAAAACAATCTATATTTGAAGTACAAAATATATGACAAATAAAAATCTAAAATGAATTTTAGAACAACACATAAGTTTTTCTTATTCGAATTCAGTTGAAAGATAAAAAGCTGACTGTGTGAAATAATGTAAATAAAGGAGTTTTAATAAATATCCAGTAACAAAATATGGTATAACCCTCATAACTAAAGCTTGAGAAGATGGTACAAAAGTTATACTTAACTTCAAAATTATGAAAAGCAATATTTAATATATAATAATCGCAATATCATATTAATAATTACAGAACGATGTAGTAAATTAAAATTTTAATAAATGTTTTAAAGATCATATTATAAATTTTAAAATTCCAAAAAGCATTCATATGTTTAAAAATTGCATTATTATTCACTCACAATTAAAATGTCCTCCTTACATATAGACAATTGCATATTAAATTAAGAATTTATAAACTAAACTTTGAAAGTGTGAAGTTCAAAAGTAAATATTTAAATAACTGTTATATTTTTAATAAAATTATTTTATTTAGGAACAAAACTACAAAACTGTATTTTACTTAATGTACTTCTTGTGACAGTTAAATGTAAAATCATCAATAATTTTGTTTAAATAAAAAATGCTTTAGAAATTTCAATTTTGTAAAATTGATAATTTAAAATAAATTATTATTATTTTTCTATTTAATTATTATATATTTTGCTTTACTTCCTTAAATATTTATACAGAACGTTTTCATAACTCAATCAGAGAAGAAGTGTTTGTTTGCTTAAAATATATTCTATTGATTTTTGCATCCAGTTTAATTAAGAAACTAATGAGTTTGAGACAGAACACCTCATTAGCATTTAAATTATTTTCATTTCAACAGAAGAATATATATATATCTTTGATATAAATTAAATATCCAATCTTTTATTTTTCTAACTTTTTAAAAACCGAAAAAACTAAATTTCCTATTATCTAAATACAAAGTAAGCGATAAACAGATAAATAAAGGGAGCCAAACAAAGAAAAATTAACGAATAGATAAAATAGCACATTTATTTTTCCGAGTTCTGTTCATTTGTTCTAAACTGGACTACTAATTCCTGGAAATGGAACGTGCTCAAGTTTAATTTCTTTCGAACATTTCGAACTTTTTTGAATTTAAATGAAGGAGCGTGAATAATACACACTTTGTCTTATCTGAGACATGCTGATTTATGAAATTTTCTCACCCGGGGGATTTTGAGTTCCATGATTTACATCTTTGGCTCAAAATAAATCGTTTCAAAATATCGAAACTCACTTTTGAATATATTAAAGATAAGGTTGCCTTCTGAGTAGGAGAACAGGAAAAAAATTTGTTCTCTGTATGAGTTTGAAATAAGGATTCTTAACACTGGCAAGTGAAAAACAATGGCAAGCTGTATATCATTTATCATCCTGTTTCTGAGAAAGCTTATCAAAAATGTATGCTTTTTACTTATTGCTTGGATACTTCAAAATGTATCATCTTGTAGTATCGAGAAATTTGAATCCTAAAAAAAGTATATTAACTTTAGAGTTTAATTTACGAAAGAAAATTTCCTTATGCAAGAGTATAGAAGAAAAATGAAAAATTTTAAATTAAAATGCTAGTAGGAAATTATGTAAAGGTACACATATAAATAAATTATTTATTAGTAATAATTATTTATAGCTCACACAAATAAAGTGAATAAACTTCACACATGGTAAAATTTTTATCTTAAGCATAATTCGAAATATAGAATTTTTCTCTTCATCGAATTCATGCAATTTCTTAAATGCATATTTCAATAAATAGTAAAATATAAATTTCAATAAATATATAATTTATTCAAATTCATATTTTAATTGCTGTTGAATCCGATGTGAAGAAAAATTCTATAAATACAAAATATGCCTAATATAAAAATTTTATCATGTATGAAGCTTAATATTAAGAAATATAAAAAGTTTTCTTAACTTTAGTAATTGAAAGATGATGCTTTTAATGAATTGTTTTAATTCAATTTCAAAAAATTACATATTTTTATACTTTTTTGCAAATGGTACCCTACCATTTTTATATTTTTCATTCAGTATAAAAGTTTGTAATTTCGTATCATGTAAATAATTTTTTCCATTTTTATATTAAGAATTTTTATATTTTTCATTCGGTATAAAAGTTTGTAATTTAGTGTTATGTAAATAATAGTATCATGTAAATCAAATTTATTTTAAAATAACTCTTTAGGCTTAAGTAAGCATCATTTGAATCACTTTACATGAAGTAATAACAAATTTAACAAAGACAATTACCAAGAAAGAAAAATTACAAACTAAATAATTAAGCAATTTAGATTAATTTAGGACAAGATTTATAAGTAGCAATATGTAAAATCATAAAACCGTAGAATATCGATGGATTCTAGGAAAATTCCTTTATTATGGATGTTTGTAAAGAAGAGTTGTTTTGAACATATCTCAATATAAAACACATTTAGGTATTCATTTGTGATTACGTGGTTTAGACACAAGGATGATATCATCAATTTAACATTTATTGGAACTAGAATAAATGTAAGTGAAATATTTCTGCTTGTTTTATAAATTTTGACACTTAAAGATTGAGCAAATGTCACTCATAATTATTTGGACTATAATTACCGGTCTGAAATATATACGGAAAATCAAAAACGGAACCTTAATTAGGACGAATCAGAATTAATTGAGGATGTTTAAAGAAATATTGTGACACAGTCACGAATGTCTAGCTTTGAGGATAGTATTGAGCTTGCAGTGCTTCGATACTTAAGTATTTCTTTTCAACGTTCAAAAGTTGTTGCGTTGTTCAAAAGTTGTTGTTCAAAAGTTTTTAGTAACGTTCAAAAGTTGTTGCGAAACAAATTGTATTTTTTCGTTCAAGATCTGTCACTCATTTCAGTGATAATCATATGTAAACTTGTTATGGATTATTATTATTAATATGGAAACATGATCTATTACCATGATCACCGCATTTTTCATTCTGATAAATACTTAAAACTAAAATTACTAAATTGGAAAAACAAACCAACTTTAATTGCTCTCACAATTTGTTCTCTCTGCAGAACGGATCTAGATCAGTTACGGCAGATATCCTGTAAGCATACAAACTGGTGATTTGTTGATGTGTTTTGTTATGAGACAATAGTGCAATGAGAACTGCAGACATTATTTACTATTAAATTATAAATGATATTGTCTTAAGCCAAATATTTTCATGCAATTTAGCGAGGCGTCACTGGTTTTATATTTTAAAATGAATGAAGAACTTTTACAGCAAGACTTATGAATGAGTTAATGCTACAACCACTTTTACGAGATTAGAAACGAATAAATGTAGCTGGTTTATCAGCAAGAATAATTACACGAGTTGATCTACGAAATCCACAATTCTTTACGTGTGAAGCATTAGATACATTAGGTATTATCTGGATTTCAAATTACTATTTAAGGCCTTAAAATTTTACTAATTCACATCAGTAAAATTTTAATTATTTTAATTACTGATTCACATCAGTAAAAAATTAATTATTTTGCATAAGGAATAACATTACGCTACTAAGCATGTGATATGAATCAAATAATATAGCGCCCATTTTTTAGCAAGATAATGAAAAGTGAGAGTAATAGAAAATAAAATATTTATATATTTTTAAAAGTTGATTATCTAATTTAATTTCAAAGTCACAATACACTTAGGCAATCTAGTACACATTAGACAGGGTATATTACTAGATTTAAACAAAACAAAAAAAAACACATTAGATCTGTTGTTATAATTAAGAAATGTCTGGCATAACGTATTATAGAACAATATTGGAATTTTTATTTGTAACCTACATACATAACTTTTCTCTGTATACGCTTCTGTCATTTTGAAAAGAGTGTGAATTACTATTATAAAGTGCTAATATGAAGAGTTAATTTACAACTGCCAAGAATTGATGGATTGTATCACCTCGATTGTTTAACTTAATTTTGCAGTTTGATAGTGCGTTTAATTTCCACAAAACAGCCAGTTTTTCAGAGATCTTCCTTTATAATAGTTGAGGCGTTGGTATTTTTCCACTACACACCCCCGCTTTTCATCCTAAAGAAATAGCATGTTTTCAGAGAGAAACAAAAATAATATAACGTAGATACAATGATTTTATCAGCTCAAAATTTTATTTTAAATTTAATATTTACTAAACAGAATTATTTTGTCCAAAATTTGACTAAAATGTGATAAATGATGGTAAACAAGCTGAACACTAAACAAAGCTAGAGCTAGTTGGTGCAAAAGATTGCTTGGTGTTAATTTTTTCGGTTAAAAGAAACATTACGGTCACAAGTTACCAAGGGAAGAAGCAACTAAATACAGCAAAATTTAATTTTGTCTCATAGAAAAAAAGGTACTATTACATTTTACTTATGCAATCGATCACCGACGCGATTGCTAAATAGTTTCCGCTTGAAATAAGCGTTGGCGTTTAAATAAGTTTTATCAATGAGTGATACCGCCCAACCTGTCTAGTGGTCAGCGTGTCTGACTGCGGATAGGTAGGTACTGGGTTCAAATCCCGGTTCGGGCATGGATGTACTTTCTCTCTCTATCTACCCTGTCTTTGTCATTTCCTTGTATGAATGGGTTGTGAATGGTTGCCTACCCTATAAACGGGTCCTTATGTCATGTGTGTATTGAGGAAGTCAGACTCCACACCAAAATATGGTTCAGTTGGAAAAGTGGAGCAGCGCACCCCATGTTGTTGTCAGCCTAGCTGGCACACGACAATGAATGAATGAATCTACAACAGTCAATTAAGTGCACAATAATTGGATAGAAATTTAAAAGATTAAAATACAACTGGAAGTTACATTACATCGATGGAACACATAATAATAAGATTCACTAAATTGTAACAGGTCATATAACAATAATGATAAATATAGCAATTTTATATAAGATAAAGTTTAAAGATGAGGATAATACATATGTAATTCAGTATTACCAAAACTGAGAAGTGATTATATTAAATGATAGTTAACTATTGAAATTATGCATACATAACATTGTTAAATATGTCTGGGGAGTGCTTGCAGCATACCATTCCGAAATATTCTTCATAGGTTCTCACTCTTACAGATTTGAGATCTTAACAGATTGGGGTGATTTAAAGACTCTTACAGATTTGAATACTCTATGGGCAGTTTATGTTATAGAATCTTGCAAGATTCATAGCATAAATTGCCTCTAAAGTATTTAAACATAAGTTCATTTCATGGCACATTGTTTTGCGGCAGTTCTTCGTTCTCACGGGAACTCTGCACGATATTAATTAATTTATCAACTTTTATGTTAATTATATTTATATTAAAGCAATGTAACCCTAATAAACATGCATTTTTCATTTTTTAAATTATTTTCATGAAACATAATTATATTGCCCCTTATTGCCAACCTAGCTGGTACACGACAACAACATCAATGAGTAATAATCGTTTAATTTATAAAATGTAAGTAAAATATTTGTATTATTTTTTAGTAGTTTCTGAAAATTTAAGCATTTTTAAACAATACATGATGCAAATTGATTATTTATGACAATAATTTACGATTTTTTTCTTTGTCGTATTATTAGAAGCGGGAATATAAATTAAAAGTAACCAGGCGTTATTTGACTCATTTATTTAAAGACATTCAATATTTTACTTTACATAACATATCGATGTTAATCCTTTCCAAATAATATTTATTCATTTGTAATTATGCTATTATTTACGATTCAAAATATTAAGATTTAATATAAATTTCAAATGTATTTAATCCTATGATAATCATTAGCTGAAATACAGAATGAAATAAACACTGAAAGAAAACAAAAAATTTTTTCAAAAATGTATAGTATGTTTTAGTATCATTTAAACACAAGTTTAAGCTTCGTTTTAAAATTCATAAGCTATTTCCTAACTTCATTTCACTTCAATCCTATATAATTCCTATCCTAAGTGATTTACAACTAATGCAAGTTTATAACCAAAGATTCGTAAAAGCATTCTATTTAAAATCATTCAAATAAAAATTCGTCAAAAATATGGAGTAATTCAGGAAAACTAAATGCTAAATTTAATTAAAAATAATAAAAGAACTAAAAATGATCTCTCAATTTAAAATCCAGATTATTTCCAGAAATTGAAATAGAATAGTAATATGTATATATAAATCTACTGCTTCATAAATCCAGCAGATTCAAAATTACAGAACTTTACGATGGAACAAGATGACGCTGAGCTCCAATTAAATGAAAGCCGGGATTAACGAAATTCAGAAATTAATTAGATTGAGTTTAACAGAATAGAATGGAACTCAAGACCATTGGATATTGGAGCCCAGATTTATTGGCAATCTTATTCTTCTGCATCAAATACTATTGGGATATAATATCAACCAACTAAATTGGCGGATTGTCCATTACTTTCGCCATTTTGAAAATATATTTGTGCTCTTTATTAAACTTTATTTATCCGTAATTTGTTTCATATTTTAATGTCCTTTTGTTGCATGTTTGCATTTACGCTCATTTAATTTGCTATAAATGGGTTATATAATTTGAATTATAAATTTGTTATAATTTTCTTTTATAGGAATTCGTGTTCATTATATAATTACATTAATTTTTACCTAGTAATATGCTTATAACAGAAAAGTCTTAACAGTTTGCATTGCATTCTAATTATATATTTCTTAATTACAAAAATTAACTATATCTTTCGTTTCTATTACTACATCTAAATGAAATTTATAGAGATGAATTAGAATGCAAATCATTACTCAAAATTTAAGGGAATATTATTCTCTAATCAATACTTCGATAAAAATGTTATTAAGATTTCAAAAAACAAGCGGAAAATTTAAAACTAATTGAAAATCTTATTTAATTTAAATTTCTATATGTAAAAAATGTTATTTAGAATTGTTTTATTTATCCTAAAAACTAATAAGTATATGCTATTTTCTTGCAAATATCACCAAATCTTTTCTTTGAAAACTTCAGAATTATATATATATATATATATATATATATATATATATATATATATATATATATATATATATATATATATATATATATATATAATTATTTTTGTGAAAACATTCTAACCATTACATAACCATTAACTATTCAGTTGAATAAATCGATGCATTTTAAAAAACTCATTATTTTTATTGGTGTGGAGTGGGAATATATGAAAAAGGTTCCAAATTAATTGCAGATCTGATCGAGGTATGGCATTTTTGCTCAAATATGCTGTAAATATTCAGATGAGAACCTATATCATTAGTTAAACCACGTTTTTTATAAACTTTTTCTAAATATTTACCACAACGAAGATTAATTTCTTTAAAATAGATTTCTATCCTAACACAGAATGTTTGAAAATTTTCTTGGAAAATGAAATATATATTTTATTTAATATATTTTTATAAATATGGAACTATTAATATTAAAAGAAATTTTAAAATAACAAATATAAAGGACGTTAAAGATACAATTACTATTTTCCATAATTGTGTAAATTCATAGAATAACTTTATAACCATTATGAAAAATATATATTTTGAGGTACGAGATTATTTTTATAAATGAAATTATTATAATATGGAAATTTATATATAATAATGTAAATTTTGCAATTAAAAATTATTATAAACACATATTCTGATTTCTCGACAGTTTAAAGATTAATTATTTTCTCGATAATATTCGTTTGACTGTTAGCAATTTTTTAGATGGTTTATTATTTTCTTAATAATTTATTTTCTGTATTTACAGGGAAGTATTCATAAATCTTATCATCCATTTATTTAGAGCATATAATTATAATTTAAAAAAAATAATGCACCAAAGTTTATTCTGTATCAATAATTTATGCAGAATAATAATTTCTTCATCTATCCAGTTTCAATGTTGCGAAATCAATTGTTTTTTTTAAAAAAAAAAAAAAAAAACTTTATGGCATTTTTAATGAATATGGAATTGTTTTCGCTTAAAATCGGCAAATAACTCTTTTCACGAATGTTTCATCATAGAAAATATTTTTATTGGGTTTACAAATATACACAAATTTGCAAATATTAGTTTAAAAATAAAAATGAAAAAAATTCTCCGAGAATATGCTGACGAAACTTACACTAAATCTCTTTATTTAACACTTAATTTCGCGAAAAATTATTACAAAAAAATGTGCGATCCATTTGTGAGTAAATTCTGGAGTCCTTTTAAAACGAGTATTTTCAATTAAGTAAATTCTTTAAGAGGTATTACTGATTACTTTTAGTTTCTTTAACGACCGAAAACTTCTCGGGGAGAGGGAACGGATTCTCTTTCTCAATACTTTTTTCTTCTTTATTTTCTTTCTTCATCGAAACAAGGCTTAATTTACTTTCAATCAAAGGCCTTATTTCTCTTTGAGAGCCCTCCTTTTAACAAACAGAATCAGAGGATTATGGTATCTTGAATTGAAAAAGGATCCACCAATGAATTCGGAAAAGAAATTCGTATGGTTTTGCAAATGGAATGTTCCATTAAAACCTTCTTGAGAATATTTGAAACAATGTGGTAGTAATGTTAAAATAATTTATCAGTTTCTCTAGAATTTCATTTGAAAATTAAGAAGAGTGAATTTTTAAAAAAAATATCGTTATTATCTGCATTTAATTTTAATAAATAAACTACAAAAAACAGAAATTTCACAGTAAATTTGCATTTTCTATATTGTTTTGAAAAGTTTTTTTTACTTATGGCTTTTGATAGTAAATATACGTTTGATATCCTCTTTAAAAAATCAAACAAAAAAATAAATCTTTAAGTATTTACTTAAAAATTAAATTAATAAATTTATAGCTTTTTTACAGTGAAATATCCTTGAAGTATTAAATGATATTCTATAAAGTATGCTTTGATCAAATGAATCATTAAATCGCTAGACTTACTATTTTCAACTATTCTATAAAGTGCATTAAAAACAATCTAAGAACACATTTTTGTTGACTGATGTTGTATACAGTATGATATATAAGTAATAAAACCACATTCTTCTACCCCAAATTCTCCCGTTTTGGTTAATGCAAATTGCTTTGCTACAAAAAGTGCGTGTTTCCCTTTTGCATTCCAAATCTATTTGAGTGCGTGCTTACGAGTGTTCTGGATACTTTCTGTCTATAAGTTTTCTAGTATCTTAATAGAATATGCCCCACTATGTATGAAAAGTTCATCCAGGCTATAATTGGTAATGGATTTTGGAATTTTTAGAACTCTTTTCTGAAAGACCATTTTACACGTGTTGTCGATACTAGTATAAAAACATAATAGTATTTTATACTCTCAGAGTAAACTTGAAGCAATAATTCATAGCATTAAAATGTATCAAGCAGGATATTTTGCAATTACATAGAACCGGTGAAACAATTCTTATCCATTTAGGAACTTTTTTCAGTTTTAATCGTAAGCTATCTTTTTTGATAACAAGATGAATTGTTATTGGGTAACCTCATTTTATTGAAATGCGCAGATCCTATGAAAGTATGGAAGTAATAGCCTAATTAACTATTCTCAGAATATTTTTGAAAAGAGCTAGATTTGTTTTTAAAATATTCTGTTATAAGATATTCGGATGATATGTGAAGAGTTAAGATATTCCGTGACATAAAATATACTAACATTTTGCTAATAATTTGGATTCATGAAATCATTGGGTCTGCAACTTAAACAGATCCAAGCATTTTATTACATAATATTCGTTGCATTCAAACTGCAGTTAAAGCTGCCAGTTTGTGTACTCCCCGATGTTTACCTATTCAATGTGCAATTTTGCTTTATCAATCTAGAAAATATATATTATTCCTTTCCACTGCTTATTATTCCTCTTTTTACTGTGAAGATTTTAACGATATTTTCAGCACAGACACAGGACATTTATTGATAGGTTTTATTTCTCTGTAAATGGTTTCTAGTTTTTACAAAATAAATATTTATGAAATTTCAAATCCTTAGTTTAATTTTAGTAGAAATACATTTTTCAAAACTTTATGAGAATGCATTTTAAATGTAATACAACATAGAGAAATATATATTTTTCCATTCATAACTTATTTCTCATAATATGTTAAACTTTCATATTTCTCCTAATGCAGAGACATTTTGCTAAGTATTACTGATGCTATTTGTACGACTCCTACAGCAACTCCTGAAGTTATAGATGCATACCTCCCCCATACCTAAAAATAGAAGTCGAAGCAAAGCTTAAAAGGCCCGCCAGGGCAAAAATTTCCTGTATATTCTATGCTTCCTGCACGAAACATGATTGAAAATGATATTAAAGGCGACACAATTCATCCTGGTGTCTTCAATATTGAAAAAAAAGTTATAATTCAAGAGGAAGACAATATACCTATTACAGTGAAGAGATCTTGTCCATATTCGTGGAGGCATCAAAAATAGAAGAAAAAGTTGGATCCGGAATGGTAATATATTCAGAACTAGGTTTACAAAGTTCTTGGAGTACATGCTTCAGTCTGGGAGCACAGTTTATCAGGTTGAAGTACATGCCTTGCGAAAAGCCATTAAAATTGTTGTTTCCCAACCTCTTCCAACAAACATCTGATCTCAGATTATTAAGCATGCCTTAAATCTTTGTCCAAGGCTCTTCACAAATATCCAATGGTACGAAAAATGAAAGAAATTATGGCGACATCAGATAGCATCACAATTGGTTGGGTAAAAGACCAAAAGCGGACAGAATTGCAAAAGTGATTGCACTAACAAATTATTCTTTTCATGGCATATCATTTCCACGTTGTTATATCAAATACACACTCTACAACTGGATCATATCAAATCATGATCATTTGCAATTATACTGATATCCTACATGAGCAATGTATTTCTCATAAAAAATTTTTTAACTAAGTTTTTAGAAATATATTTATTTAAAAAAATAAATGCGGATTTTTTGGTAATACAAAGTTTAATATTTCAAACAATTAACGATTTTTTTAGTTACATTTACTTTAATTCTATATACATAATTCAGGGGTGGCCTTGCTCTTTGATAGACTGAGCCATTTTTCAAAATTTGGAATTTTTCGAGAGCCACAGTTAAATACCTATTTAAAAGGTATGGTATGCAAAAAAGGTACTAAAACTTTTTTTACAGAATATATATTTATTGAAAACATATAAATAAAAATACAAAATATGTATACCTAATTTAAATATTAAAAATTAAACACATTTACTTTACTTCTCTTGTTAATTCCTTAAAATTTCATGAATAATTGGTGACAGCACTTCTCAGTAATTCTTTGAGATGCTGGTTAGTTAATACTGATCGGTGTTTGGATTTCATAAATTTTAAAGTGGAATAAAATGATTCACATAAGTACGTTGTTCCAAATATGTAAAAAATTCGACAAGCAGCCTTTTTTTTTTAATTCAGGATACTTTGATTCTGGTACAAATTTCCAAAATTTAGTAATTGGTGTCACGACTTATATTTTAATTGCAGTGCTTGATCTTATCTCAAAGATTATATAAAAATAACTCAATGAGAACATAAGAAAAGCTAGAAGGAATATTGACTGCATTCCAAAATAAGTTTCAAGACTTAAAATATTTTAAATTGTCTTTTGATTTTTTTTCCAAAACCATTTGAAATTAACGTAATTCAAGGTGAGTTTTCCATTTCCAAAATAATTATGACCCAAAAAACATTGGGAGAATTAGACTTAATAGAAATGCAAATCTCTATTAATTCTAATTCTCCCGAACGTATGAAAACTGCCAATTGCGAAAGATCTGGGATAGCTGTCACTTTGTCAAGGGCTAATCAGAATGCAAAATACTCCTTCACATCATTTTTTAAGTTATATTCAAGAGATGTATTGAATGCATGCGTTTTGCACGAGCAATATTCCAGGCAATAACAAAACTGGCTTCATCCACATTATTAGCTTGATTGCTAAGGGTCATCCAAATTGACTGTTGTTTATTTAAAATTTAATTTTAAAAACGCAAGTTTATCTAACATTAATTTGGAATATGGTGGATACTAAAATTAGAAACCTGGAGGATGATTGGTTTCATAATGTTGACGTAAATTGTTAGCTTTATAATTTTTTACTGTAGAATTGCAAATAACACATAATGCTTTCCCGTTATTGTCAATAAAAAATAAATTTTCTTCCCACTCATTATTAAACTTCTATTTTCTTGCTCGTATTTTTTTAAAATTTTCTTTCTCTGTTTTCTCAGTAAAAAAAACTGAAAATAAATAAAGAAATTTTGAAAATACTAGTTTTGTGTTATTAAAACAATAACAACGCGTGCTGCACATTACAAAACAAATTATATTTAACTCATCAAAAGTTCCAGATTACAAATTGTATCCTTATCAATAGTGATACAAATTGTTTCCTCCAGAGCACAATGTCAACTATCCGTTGCAATAAAAGTTTGCAAATTCAAAATCGGTCTGGGGTTGGTCGATTACGCCACTGTTTACCTTCTTTCGTGCAGTTTTTTTGATGAGTCATATTATTCTCAACTTGGATGACAATGAAATTTGTTACAACGTCGAACTTAGTCTTTCATATTTGTTGTCAGTAATTTAAAAGACATTTTGAAACACATTTTGAATGATAAGTATTTTTTAAAATATAATAACACAAAAAATGAGAAGGAAACTCGGGTGCATTTATCGAGAGCCAGAAATAATCCTTCAAAGACCCGCATGTGGCTCGCGAGCCGCAGGTTGGCGACCCCTGACATATTTCATTACTATTAGAGAATCACGACAAACCAGTATTGTTTTACATTTCAATGAAATAAAATTACTTACAACTGATTCCCTGTCACCAATGGAAACATATAATAGAAAATGTAACAAATCCCCAATAGAATCTTTTTCTTCAGCATTTATTTTACTTATAATGAATTAATTGAAACACCAATAAGTGAAAGAGTTCGATTGAATTCAATTAAATAATTAGACTTTTCAATAAGATACGTTTATCCTCTAACAAATGCTTATGTTCATTATGCTTATATTTTATTTTCCAAGCTATTGATGTTGTGAAATAATAAAAACATAAATAAATTTCTCTACTCTTTTCAATACTTCTTCCCCATGAAAAAGAACGATATTTTGTAGTGAATAATTACCAAATTCTCATCAATATTTGAATATAAACTTAATTATAATAATGTCTTTGATAAATATATATAAAAGTGTAGAAAATGAAACCATTCACTAAAATAATGAATGTTCTTAGTAATATATATATATATATATATATATATATATATATATATATATATATATATATATATATATATATATATATATATATATATATATATATATATATATATATATATATATATATATATATATATATATATATATATATATATATATATATATACGAGGGTTACTCTGAAATTTTTGAGATACGCCCAGACGAGAATTTACAAAATAAAAATAACAGTTTAATTTTAAAGTGCAAAGTATTTTAACACAGAAGACGATTTTTTACTGACTTACTTCTACTTGTTTAGCGTGGAATAAATTTTCAACAGAAGAGAAAAGGGAGTTGAGGCTAGAACATTTTCGAGCTATGATTTTCTACGATTTCAAAGCAGGATTAAATCAAGAAGAATGCATTCAACGGTTGCAATTAGCATTTGGTGATGAATCTCCAGCTCGTGCTACTGTATTCAGATGGTTAGAGAATTTAGAAGAGGTCGCAATTTTCTTCAGGATGAAGAACACACAGGAAGGCCACCGTCGGCAGTAATTCCGGATAATGTGTCTGCCATACAAAAAATAGTAATGGATGATAATCGCTGTACCTATCAAATGATACAGAAGGAACTTAACATTGGATCCGCAGCCATACACAAAATCATTCATGAAGAATTACATATGAAAAAAGTAGTTTGCCTTTGGGTTCCCCATAATCTAACTGAGCATCAAAAAGAGGAGCGTGTCAGAATCAGTAAAGAAGCTCTTAATATGCTAAATGATGGTGGCCACCGCATCATTTCTAAAATTGTAACAGGTGATGAAACGTAAATACCGTTTTTTGACGTTCCAACACGTCAAAAAAGCAAAGTATGGGTCTTTGAAGATGATCCCACGCCGACAATGGTGAAAAAACAATGCGCACTGAAAAAAGTGATGTATGCCGTTTTCTTCAGAAGTACGGGATTGATCAAAGCCATCAAGTTGGAAGGACAGAAGACAGTAACAGCAAACTGGTATACCACTAAATGTCTTCCAGAAATTCTACAAGAACTGAATGTTAGGGGACTAATGCTTCACCATGACAATGCATCTTCACATACAGCCGGATTAACAGTTGAGTTTCTTAAACAAAGACAAATTAAAGTAATCGAACATCCGCCGTATTCACCTGATCTAGCTATGTACGACTTTTGGTTATTCTTTAATCTAAAAAAGAACTTACATGAACGTCGTTTTTATTCAGAAGAAGAGATTCATGTGGCTATAAATGCATTTTTTTCATCTATTCGAAGAAATGAATGGTTTGAGGCATTTAAGCTGTGGAAAATTCGTCTACAAAAGTGCACTGACGCTGCAGGAGACTGTTTTGAACACACCTAAAATTTTGTAAATATAACTTTAAAAACCTAGTTGTATCCCAAAAATTTCAGAGTGACCCTGATATATATATACATTATATAAAGTACAATCAGCTTATTCAAGTATAAATTACAAGTGGGATGAAAAGCAAACCAAATGTTTCGTGAAAAATGTTAGTAAAATTTTGCAATCATTTATTAACCTTATTTTCACATTTGCAATAAAACGAAATAAATTTCTTCTCGGTTATAAAAAAATTGCATTGAAATAAACTATTTTTCTTCAATGCATAAAATACATTTAATATTTTAATATACTTTACTTTGAATATTAAAATTGATAACGGATATAAAATTTTTTTCTTAAATCAAAATAGATATCTTTGCTAAATTTTTAGGACTTTAATTATGTGAATTTGAAAACACAATGCTTAAGCAAGTAAATAGAAATTTTAATATATATTTATTACAATATTTTTTTGCAAAATTTTTACAAAATGTATTTTTTAAGATGAATATACCGTCAATAAATATATTTTTAGGAATATTTCTAGAAAATTTAAAGAAAGCTCTAGGGGGAAAAAAACACCGAATAAAATATCGAAAAAGATTCAGTCCAATAAGAAATTGATCTAAGTCAAGTTCTGCCATTTTCGGTCAAAACCGTTGCGCAAAGATAAAAGGAAATTCCATTTAGAAATTTTTTCTCCTCGGTATTGAAATTCCATACCAAAAAAGGCGATATTTATTTCGAATAAGGTATAAATCTAATCTCTTTATAAAAGTATTTAAAGTTGTTTCATAATATATACACACAATAATATGATGCATAATATCTATTTCTATTTGTACATATTTGTGCTAGGATTTCCACATATTCATAAAGATGAGTCGAAACAAAAATTACTTTTGCTTTATTCATTTTTAATATCTGCACATAAAAATAGAATAATAAAGTATCATTAACTTTTACGATTCATATTAATACTTTAGTTTTGATTTAAACTTGTGTATTTACTCTACCTTAAATTAGTTAAAACAAATGATCATAAAAAATTTGAAAAATTTAAACTATATAGAATAAAAAATAATGTATATAGAAAGAACAACTGCAATTTCATGAGCTAAATTCAAGTTGTAAACTTTAAGAGGTATTTTTCATATACTTGTACATATGATTATGCTAATACGTAAAGTAAAATTCATTCAAAAATATATTCTGTTACATAGAAAGGGTCTGTATTTTTAAAATTTTTCGTGATGTTACAAAAATGCAATAAAAGTTATTAAAATAGAATATTTTAAATTAATCGTCTTAAATTTCAATTTTCACTTATTGTTCTTTTTTAATGATTTTCTTTTGAGATTTAAGATTATAATTTTTATCTTATACATTTTATATGAGCCCGTATAGAGTTACACAATAATATAGATTCGTGCTAATTAAAATAGAAATAATTTTGACAGCACATTTTATTTATATATGTCATTAAATTTATATATTTTTTATTCTTAAATTTATACTAAATATCATTTTATTTAAACCACTGCATAATATAAAGCTTTCACTTACTGATATCACGAATCCATTAGAATAAATCTTAAATCCATATATTGAATTTTAAAGAAAGAGAATTCACATATAATTTTTTTTAACATTTTTTTCATGATAAATATCCAATTAACGTTTGTTTATATGACTATTATTTGTTTAATATCTATTACTAATTTGAAATATTAACTCCATAATCTGTCGTTTTTGTAAAATCGTAATTTTTTATTAAAAAAGAATAAAACTGTTTCTTCGAAGAAAATTTCTTACAAAGATCTTAACAATTGAATAGAAAATATTTGTAATACTTTATAACGATGATATAATTAGAAAAAAAATATAATTTATAATACTTCATTAATAGAGATTTTTTGTATGACTTAGTAATTTTTTCACACCCTTATAAAGTAAATTTTGTAATTTCTTTGCTTTTTAACATCTAGAGTCTTTAATAATTATCTTCTAGTAACTTTAGAAAATAATAATTTCAAATACTACTTTTCTATTTATACTTTTAAATATTTGAAAGACGTCATATTTAAAAGAAATTAAAGTACCTTTTTGTGTGTGTTTACTATTATTAGTTGCATAATTTTAGAAAAGTGCACTATTACTATTCCAGAGACTTCAAGTTTGAGTACATGTACATTCATTACTCTATTGAAATTTCGCATTTTATGTAGTCGACTACCGAACAATTTTGCTCCACATCACAAGTAAATAAAGGGAAGTTTTTCAATTTAATCCTTTTCAAAGAACCGGAAAATTACTTTCTTCATATTACATCTATGGCCAACTGGAAGGGGAATCGAGTATTAAAGTTTTTCTGCTCGTGTGCCTGGAAGAAGTACAGGATACCCGCGAGGGGGCGCAACGGTCGTCCATCATTCAGGAGATTCAAGATGAGATGCCAGCAGTCGAAATGAAGATCTCTTTCCTTGTGCTGCTCTTCATTTTCCTTGCCGTTGACTCCCAGAGAATCGCCATCAGGAGGAGTGAGTATGAGTTATTACGTCATTTGTGTATTCGCTCGTCGAATGTCGCTCTTTTAATCTTGGCTTTTGCTAACTGAGCAGCTGAGAAAACAAATTATTTCTGAAAAAGTTATAAGAAACTATTTCTGAGTGCACGATAATATATGCAACGTTATTAGAGGGAGATTTTATTCCTTGTTTCATTCACTGCGTGCGTTGAATGTGTATGGCGTGTTAAATTAAATGTCGAATGTTTAGCCTATTAATTAAGCAAATTTTTTTCGTTGTAAAGGCTTACGAAAAAATTGAAATGGAAAAAGACATGCGTTTTGGGAATGCGCATCATAAAATGTGAATTAATGATAAATACATAATATTGTTTTAACAAAAAAGAAAAATGATTTCTCAAACTTATGAACTAATAATATCTTATATAATTGATTGCATTTCAATTATTTTTAAATGAATTTAAATTTTCCAATTTTCACATAGTTTTTAAAGAAATAACTCCAATTTACTTTCATAAATATTTAAAGAAAATATTTAAATTATTGTTTTTCTGCAACATAATTGCAGTAATTTATAAATATACATTTAAAATAGCATATATATCCTCACTTTATCAAAATAATATTTTGTTTTTAATGTTAAATTTAGAAGAAGTGAACTGAAAATATAATTCAAGAAACAGATTTATTCATGTAATTCAAGTGAAATGTAAATTTCGTTAACAAATTACAGTTATTAAAAAATAGAATTTAGAGTTAAAAATTTAATTAAACTCTTTCTTTAAAAGTATTAAAATTTATTTAAATTGATGTATTTAAATTGGTATATATTAATTGTAATATACTATTAATATTTTTTCAGAAAATACCAAGCCTCAGTATTAAATGCAAAATTTAATTTTTTTTAATTTGATAATTTAAAACCTGAATTAATTCCTCACGAAGTTTATTAAATAGATTTTGTTTTCTTTAGTACATTATATGTGATTTTATTTATGATGAGATCTTATAAAAATGCTCTTATAATAATGAAGATAAATTAATATATATATATATATATATATATATATATATATATATATATATATATATATATATATATATATATATATATATATATATATATATATATATATATATATATATATATATATATATATATATATATATATATATATATATATATGTATATATATATATATATATATATATATATATATATATATATATATATATATATGTATGTATATGTATGTATAGATATAGCATATTTTCAATTAGAAAAGTTTGCAAGGTATTTTAAAAGTTGATGTTTCGTTCAAAGTTGTTTTTTTTAAATGATAAGAAACACTTCTTTCCATTTGTTAAAGTTAATGGTACTTCTCGAAACGTAGCTTATGAATCTTCTCGAAACATAGTTTCTGGAGAGATGACTCGGAATAGAAGCTTATTTTTCCAGAATGCGTTGGCAGCAGGAAAGGAAATGATCAATTGTTCCGGAGAACTTATTATGAAAAGCAAAGGAGAAAGAACCATTTGTATCATCCGCGAAAACTGTCAACGGTGCATACGTTCCCTGGGGTATTCGAACACAGGGAGGAAAAAGGGACGAACAGAATACACGCGTGAAAGAAAATTGAGGAAATAATAGTAGCACATTTATATGTATAATTTTTTTCCTCTCATACACGAGGGAAATATATGAAAAAGTAGATTTAAAGAAGGAGTTATTAATTTCTCCAAATGATTTATGTACTTTACGTTTCATTATTTTGCTTTCCATGTCGTTTCAGATCATTTTTTAATGTTGATATTACGGCTAATCAATCACATTAATATGGTAAATGTTAAGGGCTCTTGATTAAAAAACATTTAGTTGTTATCTACTATTTGATTATAGAATTCAAAATGTAGAAGTTTTTTGCTAAAGTTCAATACTGATCAGTTCCTACAAAAAAGATAAATAATTGCCGTGAATTAATTAAATGCTTGTAATTATACCATTGAATATTTCGTTGCATAAGTAAATGTTGAAATAATGGTTTCATCTTTGAGAAGAAAAGCAATATTAAATAAATAATTGTGTAGAAATGTTTGATAATATCAACTACAGAACAACTTAGAAAAAATATTAAAATGTAATCAGTTTCAAAAATCTTTCCAAAGAACTCAAGCTATTTTTTTATATTCTTTTTGGTTATTTTAAATCCGGTTTTAAAACAAGATCCATAGTTGATTTTAAATAAATTTCAATTTCAATTTTTTTTCACCAGCATATTATTTATTCTACTCTCTAGTATTAAATTATAGTATTATTGCCATTTTAATCACTATCAAAGCATTTAACTGAAAAATATTGATTCTTTAAGGCTGTAAAAACAATACGGATGATAGTATCTAATAAATTTAAAGAAAATATTTTTCTTACATAAAAGCATAACTTGTAACTGTCAAGGGCTTTAATCAACGCTTTTTGATAGTTGAGTTAAATAATATGTTTTATAAACATACTTTTTTTATTCTACTTTTTTAAATTTACCATATCTATAATTTTGAAATGAGGATACCATAGTCTTTCTCGACAGAACTATATCAATGGGAACAGAAACGTACACAAACATTTTCCAAAATTTGAGACAAGATAAATATTTACGCCAAATCAAGAATCAAGCTCTTGCTACAGCTTAATAATGATGTTTTTTCAATTGGTTTGTAGTTCATTGAAACCTAAGAATGGAATCCCATTCTGTGGAGTGAAAGGTGCTGGATACACTGCTGCTCACTGCTGAACAACGTCAATTGGACGCTGCACAGCAGGATTCTTTACGCATGTTTGCCACATTGGATTTTCGATAATTTACCAGATTTTCTCCCATGATAGCATGTCTGTTATCAAAGTCACAGTGGTTGTTCAAATAACTAAGACACCCTTCTACTATTAAGCAGTCTGGTAAATAATATCAAATGCAAACTTGTATAGTTTACCAGTGTTTAGTAGTAAATCTACATTGTTCAGAAAGGAAGTTCTTGGGGTCTATTTGAACAAATGTTGATAACCAGAGAGGTTCTCCTACAATTTCCAAATTTCTACCCATCCTAGCACGAGAATACGCTACACTGTATACGAAGTAATTCACTCAGAAAAGCTATATGTGGCATAATCTCAAATGTCTCACTACAGACTACACCTGTTAGATTACCCATGCCTAAATTTGGACTAATATGCATCAAGTCTTTTGGAAGATATTATTTCCGGGGCCATGATAGCCTAGTAGTTAGGGTATCAGCCTTCCATCCGGAAGGTTGGGGTTCGATTCCCAATGCCGCCAAAGACCCACCGAGAACATGCAATATACATGCTCGTTAAATCTGTGGGATCGAAAGTCCTGTGGTCAGTCGTTGAGCAGTTACCGTGGGTGGAATGGTATGGAAAAAATTTCCTCCCCCTTCAGATCAATGTCAAAATTAAGGGAGTGGATCCTCTGGTAGTGCCATCTGTCGAAGGATTTAAAAAAGAGCAAAGACGTACTTTCACGATCGTGGTGCTCTAATAAAAACAAAATACGCTCCCTGTTGACTTCAATTCGCATTGTCAAGGCATAGCGAGCTTGTCTTGTCCAAGTGTCATAAGCAACAACAGATATGATTTCCAGTTCAGTTCCAGGCAATGTTGAAGGGCGTGAAATGGACATTACTTTCCATTTTTCTGTCCATCGATGTAGTTATGAAAGACCTTTTCAGATTTTGTCACTTGAATAAGAGGTACTATCTATGAATGTTCTTCCCGTGAGACTACATTGTGAAAATTCAAATATTTATAATTACAGCTGTCAGTTAAATGATAAGCGGTCTCAACTGTATGCTTTAGTAATAGCAACTTTTCAGAATATTAGATCCGAAGTTTTCTCCCTACAACTGAAAATGGTTGAATGAATTTCCACTTTCTGTTTTGCAGCAATAGAGAGGGTAATTTTTCCGGATATTCTCTTTTGTGGTACATATATACATCACATTATCTATGAAAAATCTTCTTGAAATATATTATGATACCTATAAATGCCTTGTAGCATCTTTCATCTGGTTTACAATTTACTGTGAGATATCAAATTATGTTTTTATTTTAAGCATTATATCAAAATATAAATGACGAAATTAATAGATTATTTTGAGTATTAAGTAACTCATTACTAGCCGGTTAGCATGTATGATAAAATCTAATACACAAATTGTGCATTTATTCATTAGGAAAAAAAACTTCAAAGAACTTGCTTCAAATTTCGAAACTATAATTAAATAATAACTTAACTCTTTAGAATAAATATTATTCAAATCATAATATTCTACTAAATAGTTACTATGTTTTTTGCCTCATTGGTTTAATTTTCGGAATTATTGAAAATTTTGTAATACATATTTAATATTTTGTAAAAATTATATTTAAAGATAATTATAAGACGAAATTAATAGATTATTTTGAGTATTAAGTAACTCATTACTAGCCAGTTAGCATGTATGATAAAATCTAATACACAAATTGTGCATTTATTCATTAGGAAAAAAAACTTCGTAAACTTGATAGAACTTGCTTCAAATTTCGAAACTATCATTAAATAATAACTTAACTCTTTAGAATAAATATGATTCAAATCACAATATTCTACTAAATAGTTACTATATTTTTTGCCTCATTGGTTTGATTTTCGGAATTATTGAGAATTTTGTAATACATATTTAATGTAAAAATTATATTTTAGAATAATTGCTATTTTCTTCAATCGCATAGATTTTTCCTGAATTATTCATGGAAATAATATGAATTCAACGTTTCAAAACACTTAAATCTATAAAAAATTACAAAACTCTACTATTATCGAAAATAATTTTGTCATCTGTTGAATTCCTTTCCCTTCAAATATATTTGTTTAAAAAAAGCTCCATCACCGGGGAAATGGCATGGAATACAGCTTTTAAAAACTTTGGTTCTTATAACTTTCGAAAATCTTATTCCATTGCAAAAGATTAAGATGAAGTCAAAATAAATAAGCCAGTAAAAGCGGTGGAAAGTGAAGCAAGTAATGCATATAAAATATAAAAAATAGAATAAAATTGCACAAAATATATGATGAAAACATAAAGTAGAAATTGGACTTAAAGATTTTGAGATGAAAATTGTGTTTAATGCGAAAATCATCAGATATCCAATCTGATTCAATTATCTATCACAATGTCTAGTTTTTTTTATATCTTCATTAATTTTAATAATTTCCGATTTCTTTCATTGTTGAAACTACCATTCTTCTTTAGTAAGTTTTATTTAACCCTAAAATTTCAAAACTATATATATGTGTGTGTGTGTATTTTTATATAATAATAAGCTTTTTTATTTATTATTTGCTATTGAATTTTACTTTTTATATTCTTAAAAACAAAAAGTGAAAAATTGTATTTAAATATAAAATACTTTTCATTTTATTTAATTTTTAAAATCTAACCTAGTTTCCTTATCTAATTTTCATCTGATGCTTCGAGATAAAACTGAATATGTGTATACTCTTCTAGATTATATTGTAAGATAAAATCCAATACATCATTACAAAATGCTTCTATAATGTGAAATTCTATTGAATGCCTGTAACATACCTTTAATATATTGGTTAAAAATTTGTTATTTTTCTCAATCAATAATAGTATTCAGTCTACGGAAATGTGGTTGAAATGCAGTTAAGACCTCTATTTTAGGAATATCTTAACGCTTTTTTCTTTATTATGTCAAAAACCTTTTAGAGACATAGCATAGTTTATTTACTACTATGCTATGCCTTCAAAAAGTTTATTAACCATGGTTGTTTCTTTCGTTACAGTTGAAATCCTGTGTACGCTACTTTATTACGATTCTCATTGGTTTAAAATATCCATGACGTCAGATGACGTTTCGTCTACGTCACAACGTATTGGGACGGCGTTGTAAATCCGACTCGTCGACGAATTTGCTGCCTGCCTTCAAATCACATTCTTCGATGAATCATATCGAATAGGAATTATAATTTTCTCATAAACAATGAAAATCAAATACTCTACATAAAAAACTTTATCATAATTAATTTACTTAAAAAATTTTAGTCAAATTAAAAATTATTTGATTACTAAAACAAATAAAGCACAAAAATTTTATCTTTTGATAAAATTTTTGTTTTGTTTCAAGAGAATGGAACTACTGAGAATTATATACTTAAACTAACGTAAACAAAATATTATGTAACATATATTCAAATTATGAATTCATATGCATTAATAATACAAGTATCTAAAAAATTATAAGTATTTAATTGAAAATAAATTTTATGATGAAAATTTCGTTAAAAATAATATTTTGCAAATAGTAAAATTTTTAATGTTTCATAAATGTAAAGAAATAATAATAAATGTAAGGAAACTAATTTTATTCAAAAATAATTTCACCAACCACAAATTTCCCTAAGGATTAAACATTTCTCATAATTTAATAAATGAATAAACCATAAAAACCATATAATATTTAAGTAATTAATTACATTTCAATTAAATTAAATTAATTAAAACATAAAATTTACAAAATTAATATTTCCTTTTTGCATTAGTTTCCATTTATTTTTGTTCGAGTGATGCATTATATTTTAAAATAATCAAAAATTTATTAATGGTTGCAGGGTAAAGTATTTATATAGCTAATTAATTAAAAAATTATAAAAGAATATCGTCGAAATTATAAAATATATCGTCTTATAATAATTCATTATATTTTCAAATACATATTTATGTATAAAATTGAACTGAAGAAACGCATATTTTTTAATCTAATATATCTCTGTGAGTTTTATTTTTAGTTCTTTTATTAGGAGGAGACTATTACGATGAGACAAAAATTTAAAAAGTCATAATGAAGCATAAATTTTGTCAACAATATTAGCTAAAATTATTTCTGATTTATTACTATATATATCAGAAATATTCTGAGATTTAATATGCCCATTTGAGAAAATTCCTATCTTTAAACTTGAATTGAAAATAGATTACATTTATTAAAACAACAAAAAAAGAATCTTTTTAATGCAATATATATTTTTTACTAGTGAGCCAAATTCATTAGCTTTCATCAGTCATATTTTCCTGTTAAAAAATATAACTTAGCTTTCGTAGAAAAATTGCAATTTGGAAAAATAACAATATATACTACTCTTAACTAATTAGTTAGCTTTTTTATAAACATTGAAGTCGGGAATCCATTCATAAACGCTCCAATGTACTTCCACTTGGGGGAGCACTAGAAAAGACGTAAACACGTTCGCTTCAATGAGTGGAAACATTACTTTTTTCAAATATAAATAAAAGTTTATTTTAGAAATAGTTATAATTAAAATTAAGGTTAATAATAGCGCATATGTTTTAAGTTTGCCAGAATTTGACATACAGATAAAAGTTTCGCTTCATTCCATATGACCCTTCTCAATTCCATCCCGGACAAAAGTTCTGTGAAAAAAATAGAGAAAAAGATTTTATTTCTATAAATTACGTTGACTGAGTACTATGTTCTAATAATATTAAGCTATACTAAAACTTTGTGAAGTATTATTTGAATAAACCTTACAAACAGTATTTTTCATTGACCGTTGTGCATTTTTTCATGGGTCGCAAAGATCGAACACTAAATGATAACCGAGAAAATGGATTTCAAAGCTCATAAATTTGGACTGGAAAATAAGAAGTTTTCCTCTAAGCACAACAAGAAATTAATAGAAATATCAAATATTGCAACAACTGTTAAAAAAAACTTAAGTAAATAATTCTACATTTTATTAAAAATTTTTAGTAAATAAAATTAATTAGGATTTTTAGTAATTATGAGAAAACTTACTCCAAAAGAAATTCCTTACTGTAAAGGAAATAAAACATTTTGGTAAGAAACAACATAAATTTCTTCTAAAATAGCATAAAAGAAACAAATCATTTTTACTCTTTTATACTTCGCAAAATCTAATATACTCTTATATAATAAATATTTTGCTAAATCATCATTGCAAATATATAAATTAAATTCATATTTAATAAAGTCATACACTAAAATAATTTTAAAACCACTGTACTTGCATTTTCTATATTTTTCAAATAAAGAAATAAATAAATAAAAACACTTAAAAATATTATTTAAAAAAAGATACTTTTTCTCAAAAAGAAAAAAGATATGTAATGAATAATATGTCTTGGCATTATCCAAGAGTCAGATTTTATATACAGGAAAATATAAACGCTATCCAGCAGCTAAAAAAGGAGAAATAAAATTAGTATCCTCTTAGCAGTGAAAGCTTTTATCTACCAAAAATGTCTTATTCCTCCTCAGTTCTTTGATTGAATCAACAAAGTGGGCGGTCTTCTGAGAAGGTTTTCGATTATCTCTGAGCTTGCAATAAACTAAATCACCTGAAGTTACTACATTTTAAGTGCTGAAGCATTAAAGAATTCTTTTTATGCGTCAAAATCTGATTCAGTTAAGTCTGGTTAATTTAATTATTCTCTTTAGGTTCTTATTTAAAAATGTTTTTCTCGTACCATAGTAATCTCAGCAGAGTTCACGAATAAAATCTCTTGCATTCTTAAAACATACATTAAAATACACAAATGGCATTTGAAAATTAATTTAATATAGGACGCTTAAGTATTACTTCAACTAAGATTAATAGGAAAAAAAAACTTTACCACTCTTTTTTAAATGAATTAAAAATTATGTTCTTCCTTTTAGGAACTTTGTGATATTACGCGATATTAACTTATTAAATTACGTTTTTCTCTGTAACATACTTAAAGATACTATCCTGTGGAAGTTAAATGAAATTTTATCAACAATGAAGTCGATTTAAGAATTTATTGGAATAAAAATCTATTTTAATTTAATTATTCAAATATTTTACATCTTAGTTTAATCATTTTTCGTTTTTTTATTCAGAAATACTTTTTATTCTATTCCAAAATTATATATATATATATATATATATATATATATATATATATATATATATATATATATATATATATATATATATATATATATATATATATATATATATATATATATATATATATACTCACATAAAATTTTCAAATTCATAGTTTTCATATTTTGTCAATATTTATGTTGAAATAATATATGAATATCTTGATTGGCAAACCCCATAAAAGTAATTCCTGAGCTGAGAATAAAAAGAAAGAGAAACTAAAATAATTGAAATTAGTTTTAAACTGTTTACTATTCATTTTTGAAACAAATTAAGAGAAAACCTAATTTTCTTTGAAACTTTGTACTTTAAATTTTATTTCTTCAGCATTAAACTTTAAGTAGAGTTAGAGACAACTTAAAATTTACTTTTGGGGTTGAGGGGTAAAGAGTTTATATGCTGAACAATCTCAAATGTTTTCGTAAATATCTTTTCATTTTATTTTTTACTTTATAAAATTACTTATCATAATTTACTAGCACAAACTAAATTATGCAGCTTTAAACACATAAGGTTACAATTGGAATAAATGAAATTTTATTATATGCTATGGTTAAGATCAAATAAACATTACCTCACTTTACGAGCTTAGAGAAACTCATTTTAAACAGATTAGTTCTTTCTTAAACAATGTATTTTTTAAAAAAATCATCTTATTATCTTATAAGCAATTTTCGTTGCCATATTAGTTCTGTGCGTGTGTATGTATTAAAAATTCTGACTTCCAATAAATTATCCAATTAATTAAATATGACAAACACTAATTCTATATAAAAAATGAGTGTATGTGTGTTCATATGTGATAATCTTGTATACTATTTCTTGTTCTTTAACAAATTTACATGAATTTTTGTAACACGTGTTCCTTTTCATCTGGAAGTATTAAGCATACTTTTAAATTATTCTCGCTTCTAATAATTTAATTAAGTAAAAAGAGGGAGAAATAAAAAATATGCAATGATGCTTAATAAATGAGCATTTAGAAGTTTTGCCTGTAATAAGATCAGGCAAAATATGTACATATTATTTTAAAATTCTTATTGCATTCTTTCTTCAATCAAAATTTTTAATTCATTAAAAGAAATAGTTGGTCTTCTCAAAGGAGATGAACTAGAGATGAAGAAGGAAACTGTTTGCAGTTTAACATATTTTAACAGATTCCAATAAAATTCTGTAAGTAGCTTTTTATGCACATTATATTTAATGATCAACAAATATAAAAAGTTCTAACTGTTTCCAATAAGGGGTAGAATTTAAAATAGTATGATATGCAATTCGTGAATGCCTTGATAGATTTCTACAAAATTTATAACAAGTCAACTATCGTCATGAAAGAATAATTACGTTTATTATATGTATGTACATTACCATTCCCGAAAATGCGGAAGGAAAATTATGTGTATCAAACGCCTTGAATGATTCAAAATAGGCTCATCTCATACATTTCGAAGGATTAACTACGTTTATAAGAAATTATAGTGCCAAACAATAGTGGAAAAAAATGGTCAAATCTAACATTCCATGATAATTACACTAGTTGACATGGGACTTCAATAAAATGAGATTCATATCAATAGAAGAAAGTATTAAAGACGCTTACATAATTTAAATCTGGTTCCCCTATGATCCAGCCAAATTTACCCTTTGCCTTTGTGTAACATCAAAAGTGTAATCCTTAGTAAAATAAAGTATGACAGTGTTTCCCTTTATGCTAATGCGGCTATGGACAGGCAATGGACAAACTCTATTTGATGGGAACAATAAAATCCCTGGCTCCTTACCACGACCTGTTGGTGTCGATTGTGCCAGGGTGACAACTGCACATGACTATCTACAAAGGCATCTGCATCGAATAGGTGTAATGGACTCTGCCCGTAGTCCATTGTGCAATCATGATGATGTGGATGCTGCTCACCTCAAGAACTGCCCTGAAGTTTTAAAGTTTATGACTGACAACACTTTTGATGCTATTAAAGGACATTATTCTTGTTTTTATACTTGTTCATCTTTATATTGGGGTGCTCGTCGATTAATGGCAGAGATGCAGAGGACGGGCGTAGGATAAAAAATATTTTAAATCTATTGATGAAAGGAAATATAAAGTTATTTTATTAACTTTCAGAAATTGTTTGAGTTAGAAACTTTGAGTATGGAATGAAAATTCTATATTGAAATGTCGCATCAGCTTTGTCTTTTAATGTAGAGGATGACAATCAAAATACACGCAAAATGTCGAATGCGACTGCTTAAAATTATTGAAATTTGAAACTTGAAACATGACATGTGAGATCTTTAATATAACGGACGATTAAAAGTCATAGTTTTAGTTCCATTAGCGAAAATAAAGTGAAAATAATAGTACGAGGAGAGAATTTCGAATTTTTTTTATCTTGGGCATTAAATTTTCTAATAATTGTTGCATAAAATGATAATTATGCTTCAATAACTCCAACATGAAAACCTGGCTCAATATGAACGTAACTTGTAACACAAATATTTTAGCATGGGATTCGTAACATTTACAATTGTTGAAATAAGTTTGTGTGCTCATAATAACGCATAAAATATTTTACAATATGATTGCCCCTAGAATTAAGAAAGTTAAAATATAATATGCTCAAATGATTGAAAATAAGTTTTGAAAACTCTTATGCTGATTGATTGCTGTCATTATGACAATTAAAAGTAATCTTAAATCAAAAAGTAGTTAGTTGACAAGCTCTTAGTTGAGCTTGTATGAGAAAATAAGCATCTTAAATTATCAAAAAATCGATGCTAGCATTAAGTTCATTGCATGAATAAGGAATTTTTTTATGAGATTAGGCGCTAATTTAGCTTTCATTATTACTTAATAAAAATATTATAAACCAATATGTCATGAGTAGAAATTTTAGGGTTGAGATCATAATATTTTAGATTACTAGAAGTCTTGGTGATATCATGTCCCAAGTTTTCAAGTTTCTTGGTAGAAATTGTAAAACCACGGGCTTTGTGAGAAGAAGTTGTTGGATTATATTCATTGTGTAAATATCTTAACAGAAAAAGGAAAGACTGAAATAGTATTCATAAAACGGACTCATTGTTATAGATTTGCTTTTAACTTTAATAGTTTGAACTTCTAGTAGCATAATACCGCTTTCTCTAGTGTGGATTCAATCATGTATTTACAGGTATTGCAGGGAATGTGACAAAGAAGTTATTTATTATTATTTTTTATGTAATCGATTATTACAAAGGATTTGTAAAGTAAATAACTTTAAAATATAAGGATTGACTTTTCAAAAATCTGGAATGATAATTTTAGATTTCATTTCAGGTTTATTAGATTTGCATTCTTTTTTTAATACTTCTATTTTTCTGATTCAAAATAACGGCACCTGTAGAATATAATTCAATGTTTAAATGAACAATCGTTATTAGTGCCGACAACATTTTACGATTAAGGCATAGTAATTAAATGCAGCATGTTTCTAATGCAGGAGCTTTTAAACCCTAACAATACCACAATTTCTCTTTGCTTTCATATCCATTATCTTTATATACACTGATAGAAAATACTTTCAATGGACATTTCTGCTTATGATTTACTACAATGCTTTGATTTCCACTTTTATGAAATTCTAAATTGAATATTCAGATTATACTTCTTGAAAGGTATTCATTTTATTTTTCAAAACTGCGCTGAAGTAAAAACATTGCATCTTTTGAAAACCCATTTCTAGGTAAAATGCAGAATATAAATATATATTTGTGAAAGCAGAGAACTCATATATATCTATCTATATATATATTCACATGCATATTTATTGTAGTTTACATTTCTGTCCTTTGAAATAAAATTCATAAGGTCCATCCGTCAATACAATTTTCCGAACTGTCAACATTCCGAGTTTAAATTTTATTTCACTTTCAAATTTTCATATTCAAATGTATGAGCGGTGGCCTCAAAACTTCCGATTCCGCATCATTGTCAGGGCCACTTGAATGTCACTGGAACGTCAGTGGAAGAGTTATGGAATTCTTCTTCCAAATTCCACTCACCATTTTCCACAAATATAAGATAAGTGCTCTAAAATATATTTCCAGAAATTTCCCTTGAGTGAACGGAAAGTGAGACACAAGAAAAGAAAATTATAATAATCTAATTCGCAATATTTTTGAAATAAAATCATAATTTTATTCAATATTTTCAACCAGTAATACATTGTTTTAAAACTTTTGTATGCTCGTGAAATATCTCAGGTGAATAGACTTTAAATATTTATACGAGAACATTTATATTTGCTTACCGATGAGATTTCAAATTTATGATAGGATAAGTGAAGACTTCTTTCAAATTTAGCAAATATTTCATAGCATTCAAAAAACAAATGAAGCGATTTACATTTAGGGAAGGAAAATGTTTTGTTCAATGTATATGTTTAAAAACATTATAACTATTTCTCTCTCTTTGTAACTATAGACTTTACCATTATTATAATATTATATTATCACATAAAATTCATGCAATATAATTCCTGAAGTTGATATATATTATATTTAATATCTTAAAACATACAATAATAATGTTTTTTATTATGTTTGTAAATTTAGTTCTTACTTAAAACTTTGATTTTAGGCTTCATATATTTTGAAAATTTTTTCTTTATTTTATATGCATAATTGTGGAAAATTGTTTTAAAGAAATTATTAAATATAAACTCCTGATGCAAAAAGTATGCAGCTTGGTTCATTATAAGAAAGTATTCAAATAACATAAATAATGTATAAAAAATGATGTAGAATGTATATATATATATATATATATATATATATATATATATATATATATATATATATATATATGTATATATATATATATATATATATATATATATATATATATATATATATATATATATATATATATATATATATATATATATATATATATATATAAAAATTATTAGTTAAATAAATAACATGAATAAATTATTAAAACATATTCGATTCTTTTAAAATGAATGGGTGTCACATCAAATATAACAAGGTATAAAAATTCAGGATGAATATAAACTAATAATCGATTAATTTGATTAAAAAACGATACAGAAGGCACTTGTACATTTTATATAGGATTTTGACATCAAATTCAAAAATTATTGGAGGAAATCAGGAAACACCTCACAACACCTGTTGGAAAAAAAATTCTTCTGTAAGAGAATAAAATAATTTCTGTTATAAAATTATTTTCGCAAAAAAGTTGTGGCTGCTGTAAGGCCCCTCTAAATTCTTGTATTCAATTATAAAAAAAACATAATCAAAAGATCATTTTGAAATTTTTACACATAAATTAGGCAGCATATTTAAACGAAGGAAAAAGGTCTAGTTTTATTATAAAAAAATATGTAAATGAATATTCAGAAGTTAATGCAAATTTGCAGTCATTTCAAAAGTTGAAAGTGTTGATTTTTTTAAATGATATTTCTGAAAAATTATTTAAACTTCTTTGACTGATTCCCATTTGCATTATTAATGATATAATTTATAAAGATTTCGATTTAATTGAAACAAAAATATTTTCTGTTCATCTTTTGTTATTAAGACATTTAGCCTATAAAAAGGCAAAATGCAAATTGTTACATGGAAAGTACTTATCTGATAGAAAATGAAAATATAATGCAACAGTTGATAAAGAATGGATTAATATATATATAACTAATTATAATGAGAAAAATAGTGATTTATTGCCGAAATAAGGATTAAATGATTTAAAAGTTTAGATTGAGAAAAATTCATAAAAAAACTACATTAAAAGATATATAATTACAAATATATTATCTCTAATAATATAAAAATAAAGAACTGAAAAATTATATACATTATCAAACTAATTTTCTGACTACTTTAGATCAAGAAAATGCTTTCAAAAATTTATCCTTATAAATAATAAATTTTACGGGTGTCCTATACTTTACTGTGTTTTTCAGTTTCTCGCTAATTTAGCTACATATTTTTAGCTATGTTGGTTTATTTCTGGTTGGTCTATCGTACTTTTGGTGCCATTATGTTACTTCATACATGCACGAAAACAAGCTTGGCGGAAAAAAATCTGCCAATTTTTGCCAAGAGGCACCATAAAGTATGCTTTTTCCAAATTTTACACTGATAAGCACAACTTTAAATTTACCATTGTGCGCTTCTAAAAATAAAAAGGACATAAGAAAAGGAAATTGAGTACCACCTGCTCATGCTCCAAACAAATCTCAAAATGTTACACCAATGAATTATCGTAACACATGAGACTTCAAAAATACTTTTACAAGTTAACATCCATTATCTTTGGTTGTATTATGTAGGATAAATGAAAAATACTTTTGTACTCTTATGAAATATTTCAATTGAGAAAAATTATCAGTACGTTTTTTTACTAGAAAAATTCAAAATACACTTTTTTATTTATTTTAAAATTCCTTTCTTTGTGTGAAAAGAAAAATTAAACTAACCCATACATTATGATAAATGTGAAGTTAATTATACTGATAGATTGTCTTTTATTTTAATAATTTGAGCAAATATTTTCCTATTTATTTAATACCTAACGTTTTTCATCCCTTCTTAAAGTTTTATAAATTCTATAAAGGAACAATTATTTTTAAATAAGTAATTATATATAAACTTTTAGTCAAAAAACTACAGAATTAATTTTTCTTTAAAATAATAATTTCATATTTATTTTCTGAGCCAAAATATTAGTTTAATAACAGAAAAAAATCAGGTATATCGCTACTAATAAGGAACGCAGAGTATTAATGCCTATTATTATTTACATCTTTAAAACTAGTGTGCTAAATTTATATTTAATCAATCAATGTGCCACAGTAAAAAATCGTGTAATAGAAGAATTAGGAAGCCAGGTGGCGTAATGCAAGCGCTTCGCGGTCTAAGGTCCGAGGTTCGATCTTTTGGCTGGATAAAGTCGACTCAGCACTTAATCACTTCAGTGAGTCGATAAAACAAAGTACCAAACATGCTTGGGAACTAATCACTGGGGCTTCAGGCTGGTCACCTAACATTCCAGGGTACACTATCATGAAAGCAAATATGGACACTGTAGGTCTTGGCCCCTATATGGGTTGTCGTACCACCGAGTTTACTTTAAGAGAAGAATTAACTGAATTCAATAAAATTACGCTTAAAATTCAGCTTTCACGATTATGAATCTTATAGTCATAGACCTTGATAAATCAGATTAAAAGACACACATTTTACATTGACTGAAATGATTAATTAACGAAATAACAGTATGCTCTGTTTAAGAGTGTACACGGATTTCTAAGCAAAAAAACAACAATTTTATCTAAATGAAAGATTCATTTTCTGCTATATTTCATCAAACAGAAAAATCCTTAGACCTTTTTAAGAACATATATCTGAGTTTTAAAATCCAAATTTTTCATTCTAAATATATAAATAAGTATGTTTCACATCAAATAAATGACAGCTAACAAATCTAGTTTGTTAGAAGAATTTTTGAACATAAAAAAGCATATTGCTTTCTATAACATTTTTACAGAAATGAGTCTTTTTATCATGATTCAAAATTAGAGATCTTGAAAAACATAAGAACCTCTTGGTATAGTTAAAAATCGATTATTGGAATACTCTATTATTGGAATATTATGTTACTGTTCTTCTGACTGACAAATCACATAACACAGTTAACCAACACGTTATTTCGAATTACGGTCAAGTGGAAAGTTCGATACCCAAGACACCACAATTCTCTCCACGTTACGCTTAAAACATTCCTCAAAAGAACACTATCATGCTAGTAGCTGAATTTGCAGTTCTCTTGATTCGACAGCTGACTTATTTAAAACCCACTTAGGCAATGGTTGTTAGTTGTAATTCATTATCCATGTAAGCAGCATGTTAAAATCGGATACAAAAAATAGAAGTGGAGCAACAATTCAAACAACTAACCAATGAACGAAAACACTCAGAAAACGTTCTAAAACACGATCAATGGATTGCATCAGAGAAAATTACAAGTAATTCAATAATTCAAGTTTTGTGAGGGAATTTAATCTCTCGCCTTTTAGTTTTCGCATTCAACTATATTCTCGTATTAATATTTTAAAAATATTTTCAACTACTTTAAATAAAATTAAAACTTAAGTAGAAACAACTGCAGCTGTTTATATTCTATGCACATAACACATTGCATGCCTAATGTTGATGTTCGTCTTTCTATATTCAAAGAGATACCATTCTGTTACTTCAAAAGACGCTTTTCCTTACAAATTACTCTCGTTACCAACTGTCAAAATACATATGCATGAAAATTAACTTGTCCTTAAAAATTCATTTATAATCATCAAGAAGTACCTTGCTTTGAAAAATAAACTACTTTAACAAACTCTTCGAAGTTTGCGTCAAAAGCGCTCGCCTTCAGTGACGTCATGATAGCCGGAAACTTTCCATTTAGTGCACTTCCTGGGACTGATTACGGTGTACTGAGATAATTAGCCTCGATGCCCGATTCCTTTCCATTTTCTTACGCCGTCTCTTCAGCAGAGAAACTCTAATTACTGTCACAAGAATTAATTTTACACTTTCGTGCGGAAGTATTCATTTGTTTCACAGCAAAATTGTTAATGAAATGCAAGCTTTAATTACTGTAACATGCATAGTAAGAGAACATGACATGTTGCACTACCCTTAAGACGATCTGAGTTTCTTGTTAGTTAAGGAAAAATAAAAAATTAACTCATTCATTTTGCAGATACTTCCGAGGAAATGCGTATAGCATTTGAGAAAGCAAAACACATTCCGGTCAAACATTTTATCCTTTTTCTATCTCGTAAAGTTATAATTAAATATTTGTTTCCGAGAAAAAAGCAACAAAAACTTTAACAGCATGGAATTAATTTGTTTTATGCAAGGTAAAGTGAGGTAATTTGATAATTAATAAAATAATTTGAGATAATGTTACCTTTGAATTACTGTTTTCTTATCACATAATATAATCCAATTATGCTAAAGAAAAAAATTATAAGTGACCGAAGATGGCTAATTATTTTCAATGATAATTCTTTTTAAAAGGAAACTGATTTAAAAAAATATGAGTGGAATAATTTCCCATCTGATGTGATTGGTTAATTACTGCAATAATTGATCAATCATAGATACAGGACATTTCCATTATTTATTTGTATCGTTATTTATTGGTATGTTGTAATGTAATTTTATCATTGGGAATGAAATTTAGGAGCACATCAATCTATACTCTTAGAATACTAAAATCGCATTGTTAACCAAATTATCTTTTTTGTTTCTTGTCAATATAAATTTGTATCAGAAGAGAGTTATCTCTTAATTAACTCTCATAAATTTCTATTCCATATTAAGCTCTAAAACGTTGTGAGACACTTGTTTATTTTACAGCATAAACAATATTCCATTCAATCAACAGATCAATGATATAAATTCATATCTTTCATCATGGGACTCATCGTTATATTTGCTAAATTAAAATATAAGGTATTGAAAATGAAAAAAGTACATCAGAGAAAAATTATTATTAACACAAGCTTTGAATAAATTCTTATAATCAGTGAACAAGTCAACATTGCGATGTTTAAAATGAATATTTGTAACACTGCGGTGCAGAAAAACTCAATGTTTTATTCCTCAATTTATAAACCAATATTCTGGAATTCTTATTTACAAATTTGTAATCATTTTGATTGCACTTCAAAAAGATTTTATGTGACTACAAGGGAAAATGTGAACAGCTATCAATAATGATGTCTTATAAATTAAAAACCTTAAAGGCTTCTTCAGATGAACAGCAGTAAAGAAGAGTCTTGAAACTCATCAAGCATGAGGTGAAAAAGCAGCTTCATTGCTCATCCTCAAGATTCAAATGATATCCTTTTTACAGGCTCTATAACGTGAGAGAATCATTTTAACACGTTTTAATAATAGTCATGTTGTTGTTACTTATGACACTTGGACAAGCCAAGCTCGCTATGCCTTGGCTATGCGAATTTAAGTCAATTGGGAACGTCTTTCGTTTAATCAGAGCACCATGAAGGTGATAGTACGACTTTTGCTCTTCAAATCCTCCAATAGATGGCAGCACCAGAGGATCCACTTTCTCAATTCTTACATTGATCTGAAGGGGGAGGAAATTTTCTGCAAACTATTGCACCCAAGTTAACTGCTCAATGACCGACCACAGGACATTCGATTCCACAGATTTAACGCGCACATATATCGTATGTATTCGGCGGGTGTTTGGGTACGTTGGGAATCGAACCCCCACCCTTCCGGATGGAAGGCCGATACCCTAACCACTAAGATGCCCACGGCACTAATAAAATTTATTGATACTGTAAACGTTAGTTATATGACTGTGATCAAAATCTAGTCATCATTTTTTTACATTTAGAGGAATTCATAGCATGCCAAGGTTAAGTTGCTATTTAGTGTACTACAATTAGTTCTATAAAGATGAATGTAAATTCAATTTAGAAAAGTGTCTATTAGAAAACAATTGTCATTTATTTAGTCTCAGTTTTTACGCAAAACATTGCCTTACCAAACTTCTAGGAATATTTGTTTGAAGTCTCATTTCTTTTGACTACTTATATTTCTTAACAGTAGATTGAGAAATACGAATAGGTTAATTTTGTTTCCAGATCATCTTACTCCACTTGTAGAATTCCTCACATGACATATATCTCAAACACTTGATGATCAAAACCCAAAGACATCAAAAACATCGTAGCTTGAATATTCTCCCTATCATGGCACAAGGTACCATGAGAATATTCTACTTATAATGGATATTGCGGAAAATCCTGACCATATGTTGCATTACTTTGTTTCAGTGTTAATCTGTGAATCGTTATCATAGCAGATTGACTTGTTGAACCATTCCTCTTTCCATTTCAATTGAACAATCGCAATTTTTACATTATTTAAACTTAATCAAAAATATGTGCAAACACTTGCAGCATTGGATAGGACCTTACATATGTCTGACCAATTTAGAATCAGTTTTCAAATATTATTTTAAAAAAAAGGAATATCTTTCAAAATCTATTACTTAGTAATAACTGTGAATTTTAGTTTCATCGAGTGTAGACTAACAGGGCACAGGTTTCCATATTCAATTCCTATTTCTGTTGCATTCAGGATGCATAAACATACTACTAATACACACATCCATGTTTCATTCAATTTCAAGCCTCCTTTTTAATGTTTTAATTTTCCATTAAAGAATGTAGTAAAGCATTTAAAGTGATATATCATATATATTCCATTTAATATTCGATGTTGTTAACAAAAAAAGGCAGTTTTCTTCAGTAAAAAAATTTCTGTACTGTCGTTTTTAAGTTTATACTGCTCCCAACGACAGCTAAAAACACTCGTCTTTGTTCACTAGAGAGAGTTTAAATTAAATTAAAAATTGCAAGACAACACATATTTTATAAATATGTCATAGCTAGTAAATTGAGATTAGTAAACATTTATGTTAAATTATATTGCATTTTTCATTCAAGCAGAATGTTGATTTATTTTTTTCTGCATATCTTACAAACTTTAACACAAAAATTCAACTAATGAAGATGAAATTATCAAAATAAATATTAAAATAAAGTAAATGAACACAACCAAATGCAATTCCGTACAAACAAATTATTACTATATAAATTCAAAAATCTTAATATATTCACATTTTTTTCAAATAAAATATTATAGCGACTGGCTCTAATAGAATTTGAAAACAACAGAAATAAAAATTTGGTAAAAATGTAGAATATTGGATATTGTTATCTCAGTAATAAAATATATGATAATTTATTTTTTCTACTTAATAAAATGAATTAAGGATTGCTAGAAATTTTCACCTTTTTAAAATGCATTAATATAAAGAGTTAAATTTAAATAAGCTATAGTTCAAAATGAATTCAAATCAAAAATATTATAAGCAAATTATCTTGATAAGAATCTTCAGAGGAAGAAAAGTACTGGCTTTAAACAAAAACTATATAATCAAATAAGCAACGCCAAAGTTAATCACTTTGAGGAAAGTATAGTTAAAAATTTTCCAACACATAATAAGCATTCCTTTAATTTGAGTTTCCATAAAGGTTATTTTTATTTTCTGTTAACTATACACGAACAAGCACTGGCAGTATGGGAAATAAAACCAAATATATGGATATTTAAACTATACCATGTAATTATAAAAATTCTATTAAATTTTATTCAGATAATTATGATAGTTATACCATATAATTAGGATAATTACCTCAACTAAATTTTAAGAAAAATTTGAGTGCTACTACTCGTTTATTAAAAGTATTCTCACTCACTTAAACAAACAGAATAGTTATATTAGACTTTAATCAAACTTTTCAATTTCAAAATTAATGAACTGATTATTCTGCGCATGCAAGTCAGAAATTTATCTCCATCTTTATAATAGTTAACATCTCTTAGTGTGGGAAAGATTTTTACCAAACTTAAAATTAATTGAAGTCACTATAAGATCAGCTTTACCAAATGAACCAGAAAATCTTATACCACTACAGCCTGAAGCACTCTTCAGCGTGTTTAGTTTCTAACGTAAAAAAGGCGATATAAGTTTTTAAGTACATAAAATAGAGTAACATTAACAACAAAAGAAATATATATAATCTATGTAAATGCATTATATTATTAAATTTAATATATTAAAGGTATATAATTAAACATATTCATGAGACATATAATACCAAGCAAAGCATTTATTAAAATTTTATTCCAAAATATATCTAAAAACGTTTGTTTTAAATTTTATACAATTAATTTTACTATACGTATTATTGATTATGCCAATAAAATTTGATAGTAAAATGTTTGCAAAATTTATGAATCGATTATATAATTATAATTATTAAAACGAGACTCTCTTTAAATAGCTGCGCAAATATTTCTTAAATATTTTGAAAATCCAATATAGTACTTAAAATATTTATTATAAAATGTAAAATATAGATACTTTGACATATAGATTGCTTATAAATTAATGGGTAAGCTAATTAATATTTTATTTAACGTGTAATAAATGCATGATATGTAGTTTTTAAAATATTTATTGCCCTTGCACATAAATTTAAAGCACACTTCCAATGGTAACTTTCTAAAATTTATAATAAGTTTATTTTACTAGAAAAAAATTAGTTTAATTAATGAGAGAATTTATATGACTATTGTTTTTGTTCAGAAATGTTAGAATATTTACTCATGTAATATGAGAGCTGCCACCCAACTTGTCTAATGGTCAGCCTGTCTGACTGCGGATAGGGAGGTCCTGGGTTCGTATCCCGGTTCGGGCATGGCTGTACTTTCTCTCTCTATCAATCCTGTCTTTGTTCTTTCCTTGTATGAATGTGGAGTGAATGGTTGCCTACCCTATAATAGCATGAGTGTACTGAGGTAGTCGGACTCCACACCAAAATATGGTTCAGTTGGAAAAGTGGAGCAGCGCACCCCAAATTGCCAGCCTAACTGGCACAAGACAACAACAACAATATGAGAGCTAAAATCGATTGAAAGGAATTTGAACATCCTTTTGGTAATTTCTTCCAGCTGGAATTCTTTAGTAGTGAGGTATATTTCACATACAAAAGGAGAAAATCCATCCTAATACTTAGCCTGACATACAGAATGTACATAGAAAATAGAGTTGCAACATCCTTCTCCCATCGTTCAAATACGAAACGTAGAATCAAACCTGGGACTTTTAATTCCATAGAACATTATATTAAGTCAATATGGAAATTCTAACGAAAATCACCGTTTAAATATTCTACATAATTAAACGATATGAGAGTTACTTTTTACAGAGAGCAAGTGATAAATTGTTATAATACATTGCCTAAGATTATTAATAAAAATTACACTATATTTTGTTGTCTCACTCTGAAGTATTTATATATCAATCTAATTGCCACAGTTAAAATTTTTATTTAAATTAATAAATATGAAAAATTTCGCCAAAAATCTTATATGGACTAGAAATAAAAATGAATACCTTCAAAAAACAAACCTTGTAGTAAAATGATAAGATGAGAATATGTTTTAAGGTCACAGAAATTCATATAAAACAGATCGAAAAATTACAGGAGTAATCAAAAGATGAATAAAACTTTGTTCCTTCAGTCACACCTGGCATGAAATAATGGTTATATTTGTTACAAAATTCAATATAGATAAACGAAAAAATAATGTGCATGAACTTTGATTCTTCAGTATGGTAGATAAAATATAATAATCCTACAGGATCACAATTTTGTTACTCGTAAATGATAGAAAACTTATTTAAAACTGACGTATAATATGAGCTGAGAAGCCCAGTGGCTTAGTGGCAGCGTTTCACTCTCCCAAGGCACAGGTCCGAGGTTCGATCCTGGGGCTGGGCAAATTAAACTCAGCCTTTCATCCCTTCAGTGGGTCAATAAATTGAGTACCAATCAAGCTTGGGAACTAAACACTGGGGGTCTCTCGTTAGGCTGACTATCTAACTGGGACTTATGCTTCGCACCCCAAGGCCCTCGTCATGAAAACTGTTATGGGCACTGTAGGTCTTGGCCCACGTGAGCTGTAGGGCCACAGAGTTGAGTTTAATATAAGTTGTGACCTTCTTCAAAGAGTTAAGATTACTACAGAACTTCTTTACATGGATGCGGAGAGATTATCGGTTCAATTTGAGAAAATCTTATATGAATTAATTTTTTGCATTGTAGATTTTTCACTTTTTCCACGGATTTTTCAGTTCTTAAGAAATGTCATTTAAAATTCCTTGATACACTGCTGGACAATTGCAAAGGACGGATCACAAATTGCAAGGTAGCATAACATTAAGCGAGGCACATGAGGCCTAGTAGGATAAAATATAGTTGCCACACTGTTTAGACATTAGAATAAATAATATTTATTATTCTGTAAAGTACAAAAGCTGTGAAACACCTGAAAAAAATTTTCATTTGATGCTGCATATAGAAAAAGGGAACAATGCATCTAAAAGTCAACAGGCACCTTGAAGAAAGGTATCAGTACGGGATTTGTCCACCGTGGAGTGTGATGCAACATTCCACACGTCGTATCATACTTTGCGCAACATTACCCAGCAGCTGTTGAGGCAATTTATCCCATTCCTCTGGGAGTGCACGGATGAGGGTGTTCTTGTTTGTTAGAGGATAGTTTCGACCAGCAACTTGCCTCCCCAAAGCATCCCACACATTTTCAATGGGGTTTAGATCTGGACAACGTGATGGCCATACGAGGCGTTGAATACCCTCGCTGTCTAGACAATCCTGAACAGCGAGTGTTCTATGACATGTTGCTTTGTCGTCCATAAAAACAAATTTATCACCGACAGCACCACGGAAAAGACGAACATGAGGAAATAGAACTTCATTAATGTATGGTTGACCCGTAATAGTCCCATTCGCAAGCACATGTAGGGGCGTACGGCCATTGATCATGATGCCGGCCCACACCATGACACTGCATGACGGATATTGATCCCTTTCCTGGATATTTTCTGTAAGATAAGCAGAACCACTCTCGCGCCAGATCAGTTGGCGTCAACAATCCGATGACAGACTGAACCTACTCTCATCTGAGAATAGTACGCATGCCCAGTCCTGTGCAGTCCAATTGCGATGCTCACGACACCATTGCAAACGGGCAGTATGGTGCTGTCTGGTCAATGGGGGACACACAACAGGTCTGCGGGCGTATAGTCCTTCTCCCCTCAAACGTCTGGCAACAGTTTTTCGGGAGATCTGCTTTCCTGAGGCAGCAAGAAACTGATTTGCCACCTGCTGAGCTGAGGTGCGCCTGTTCCTTTTTGCTTATAGGGCAATATATCTGTCTTCTGCAGGTGTCGTACTTCTAACACGATACCCCCGTGCCGCCTACTACACATTCCAGTAGTTTTAAATGACTTCCACAGCCGTGAAACAATGCTGTGAACGATGTCGAACTCCTTGGAAACATTTGTTATTTTTCGCCCTTCTTCGATCTTTCCAATAATTCGACCAATAATAAAACCATCTAAGTGATATCGGGAAGACATGCCAAAAATTTCAAGTTCGTCTATTAAATCTTTCCTGTAAAACTTTGACTTGAAGCAACAACTGTCCACACGGGTCAAAACCTTTAAAACTCTTATGAACGCTATCACGTGATGAACAGTCGTGGAAAAAAAATTTGCATATGCATACTTCTTCTTACTATATCCCGCACTTATTCTAATTTTCCACATTTTGCTTCCTTTCATTTTGTGGTTGCTATGGATGACAGTGTTATCCGTCCTTAGCAATTGTCCAGCAGAGTAGTAAAGAAAAGTATTGATGTCCCTGAATGTCATCCTAGTGAGTGTTTTAATGTACTCGCTCATGCTCAGTATAGGAGAAAGTGTTGGCTATTTCATACGTTGTATTTTTTCCAATTAAAAATTTTTCTCAGCAATAATAATTACAGAGTATGCATATGTTAGGTGGTGGTGGGTTTGTCGCTCAACGGTCATTTTTTGCACACGAGGGCTAATTAGACCGGGACCTACGGTTTAAAGTGGATTCCGAACCACTACAAACATCCATGCTCTAGTTGGGATTCGAACCCACGAACTGTTGAACCGAAGGCAAGAGCGCTAGCCATTCGGCTGCCAGCTCGGCACATATGTTATGCATCATACGATAAGATGAATTGTATAAGAACTGATATATGTATTAATAGATAAAAATCATAACTGGGAGCTACATAAATTACGATATGATGTCTCAATACTTTGCTGAATATTTCAGGACCATTATAATTGTCATTTAAAATTATTTATAAATCCATATCTGTGTCTATTTCAGCTGATTTTAGTCTATATCTATTTTATTTGTAATGCGATCTTTTCCGAATTAATGTGAGGTTATTTTGAATGACTTTTCCTATCTAAGCCAAAATATTAAAGTTCCTTTCCAAATTAAACCAAGTCACATCATTTGTAGAAGTATTATACAGAAGATCATATTTTACTTGACCTCTAAAATATCCTTTTTAGTTGGAATCAATTGCTTGAGATTTGAAATGACCCTGCTCACCATTCCACGATTATCCTATGCACTATTTAACACAGATTCAAGATACGATGATACGTCATACGATGTACGATGATATGAAATATTCCTATAAATCACTTTGCCTAGAGAGTTTCAAGTCAATCTTTCTCAAACAAAAGTGGAACAAAAAAACTTCAACACTGAGGGACTAATAAAAGAAAAAATATCTCTCCCAAATTAAGCAATTTTCATCATTCTGTTTCATATTTTAGTCTTTGACACCATGAATGTTAATTTGCGAGGAACACTTTATTCATATATTTTAAACTACCATACGTTATTGAACACAAAATATGAATATTTTGCTTATTTTTATTTATTGTTGTATGTATTTGTACAGTTAAAAGTATTGAAATACAGGAGGAGATACAAATATTTTATTATTTTCCATTGTGTAAATTGTTCCATTGAGCACATTGGAAAAGGCGATGGACTTGTGTCTGTGTTCAATAACGATAAGAGTGAACGTGATATGGTAGCTACAATAATATTAATGAGCAATGAACGTGATATGGTAAATACTATAATATTAATGAGCAATGAATGTGATATAGTAGATACAATAATATTAATGAGCAACAAACGAGATATGGTAGATACAATGATTTTAATGAGTAATGAACAAGATATGGTAGATTCAATATTATTAATGAGCAATGAACATGACATGGTAGATAAAATAATATTATGAGCAATGAATGTGATATAGTAGATACAATAATAATAATGAGCAATAAACGAGGTATGGTAGATACAATGATATTAATGAGTAACGAACAAAATATGGTAGATTCAATGATATTAATGAGCAATGAAAAAGATATGGCAGATTCAATGATATTAATGAGCAATAAGGGTGATATAGTAAATACAATATTATTAACGAGCAATGAACAAAATATGGTAGATTCAATGATATTAATGGGCAATGAAAAAGATATGGCAGATTCAATGATATTAATGAGCAATGAGGGTGATATAGTAAATACAATAATATTAATGAGCAATGAACAAAATATGGTAGATACAATAGTATTAATTCTCATCTCTAAAGTCTCCTTTAAATTTATTCTGAGAATATAAGATATAAGAAACAGCGTTTGTTCAAGTATTCTAAACACAGCATCATTTATTTATTTTTATTTTAATAAATCTCATTATGTGTTCATGATATTTTTTTACATATTTCTCTTTTTTTTCTTTCAATTAAACAAAAACTATGAGTTCTGGTAACTTTGTATAAAAAATACAGGGTGTTCAATAAATCTTAAAACGTGTCCTGAGTATATAAGTTTTAATAAGAACTAGATTAATAATTAAACGCGTGTTCTCTAAGGCAGTACAAAAAATAAAATATGCTGTCTGCAGAGTAGAAAAAGAAGCGTAATAAGCATGTTTCAACAGCATAATAAATATAAATAAGTATAATCTTTCATTTTTCCTGGTTTTCCTATTAATGGAATATTAAACTTTGTTAAAAACTAGAAATAATCAGAAATAATAACTGCTTAATATTCTCATTTTGTTAATTTCAAGTTTTCTTTATTTTAAACAGATCCAGAATTTTTCAGAAACATTTTAAATTAACTTAAGTTTTAATCTAGAACTCGATGAGAGAAATCTTAGCTCTTTATTCAACAAAAATTGGAAAACTCCAGATCGCAGATTTTTCAGTGGTTCAGTGCTTACCAGTAAGAAATGTTTTTAAAAAAATGTAATTGTAATAAATGCTTGATAACTAAAGAAATAATTGCTTAATTTGTAGGTTTCATAAAAAAAAACTTTTCATTTTTTTCTTCTCTATGCATTAACCATTGTATAAGATACCTCACAGTATATTATCTTAACCTCTGTTTTTTTTTTTTTTTTTTTTTTTTTTTGCTATCTTCTAGCAAGCTAATATTTACAACATTTTGTTAAAATAAGCAAAAACATACGCTTAATATATCACGTTATTACTAGTATTAATATTCATTAAAGGCAACATTTCCTGTATTTTTATTTTAACAAGCAATTTATTCGTTTCTTAATTGCGATTCATTATTTGAGACTTTTTCTTGAATTCTTTTGTTTTGATTTCTCAAGAAGTAAATATTCATAATTATCTTAGAAGAATAATTACTTAAAAAACTTCAGCCTTTTTCATTATTCTCGTTTTAATATATTATCTATGGTAATTAATATTTTATTTAAATAATTAAGTAAACTTTTTACGACAGTATTTCATCTGGATGCAAGAAAAAATACTCTAGAAATAAAAATTCAATTTTTATTTCTCAGTAGTAATTAATGTGACGTAAATATAATGTAATACAGTATAGTCACATTACATATTAAAGATCCAATTTTTACTATTTGTATCTGAAAAGTGAATAAAAATATAATGAAGTAAAATTGTCCTATAAAATGTCTTGAATGATAAAAAAATATTTACTTGAAATAATTCATTTTAAATAAAAATTTAGTAAAATCATATCAGCAAAATTTTCATGTTTTTATAATCTATGAACATCGATAAAAAAAATTCAAGAATTTATTTTATTTTATTATGTAGAACTATAATATTTAATTTTTTCTGTTTTATCACCACCAACCCAACCTTTCTGTCAGCTGTCAGATGATTTGGAAATATTTCCATACTAGAGAAAAGACGGTTTCCTTTGATACCGAAGTCTTCAGCTACTTTGGTCAAACTACGGTCCTTCTCTAGCTCTCCGATAATTCTCCCCCGTATACAGTTGTCCAGGGGATTCTTCTAGCCAAAGTTCTTGAAAAAATTCACTTGGACAGATTGCAAGAAACTCTTTTCTCGACTACATGACTATCTATTTAAAAGATCTTTTATGTCTATGCTTAAATTTGTACACCACAATCCACAATGTATATATATATATATATATATATATATATATATATATATATATATATATATATATATATATATATATATATATATATATATATATATATAATATATTATATATGTATGTATATACATTTTCTACATCGGCCTTACTCCTTGTTCCGAACACCATTATGATTAAAATATCTTTGAAAAATTCTGTGTTCTTAATAATACAAAGCATGTACTAAGTAAAGAATATTACGTTACATGTCACATACTCAAAGTTATGGGCCATGGTGGCCTGGTTGGTTAAGGCTTCGTTTTTATTATTGGAAGGTAGTGAGTTCGAATCCCAGTCGACCGACCAGTCGATCCGTCATTATCACTAAAAGTGGCTGTGGCACGTTAAAATTGGGCGTGATCGTAATGTCCTTCAAGTGAAATAGTACATCTGGGGGTGGCAGGCCAAGTATTGGGGGTATATTGTTTGGTCCCTGCTTCAAAAACAGGAAGACTACACCCGGCTGCTTCTATCTAATTGGTAGAGCCCAAATTAGGGCTACGTACAGGGAAGGATGCTGATTCCTCATTCGTTCCTGTACCAAGCCCTGTAACAACGACATACTCAAAGGTAAGAAGAAACACTTCAAGAAAAACGTCATATCATCAAATAAAATATCAGCTCAATTTACCTGGTAAGTTATAAATACTTTTCCAACATCGGATTATAAAAGCAACTAACGATCACTCACTTAAAAAAAAATTCTAAAAATTATTTTTAAAATCCTGAAATGTGATGAAAAGGAGCATTGTCATTGATAACCTACTCTGTTCTAATATATAGACGAAACATGAATCTTCCTAAAAATTAAGTGGTGAGAGATATAAAAGTCAATAAGGGTCAAGCTGGAGATTTAACAATTGATGAAAAGAAATTTCTATATTCAAAGTAATAAAAAAGGATAAAAAATAAGGATGCTGAATATTTAATAAAAACTTGTGACACATTTTTGAAGCACAGGCAACGGAAACGATGAGATATTACAAATGAAATAAAGCACACATTGAAGTTATTGATAAAAGTAATTCAAGAAAAAAAGGTGACTGCATAATACGAAAAATATAACATTTAAGAGAATGGTAGATCATAAAATTGTAGACATAACACTAATATTTGAATTGGATTTATATTAGAGACTTGCATTAAATATTTTTGTGAATAGTTCAAATTTTTCAATTTTTATCCATTAAAATAGATAAAAACTTAAAATAAAAACAAAAGTGCATATTAAGTAAGAGCGGAAATATATAATACACAATTTATTTATACATATGTGCATTAATATATAATTTACATAGAAGTGAAATAGATACGAATAAGATTTCTGATACGAAGGAAAAAGATCTTTGTATGTCATTAAAATATAAATGAAAAAAGTAAAGATTCCAAAGAAAACGATGAAAAAATATTTTTCTGCAATAAATTTTTGATGAGATTCCAAATAGCACATTAAAATAAATCCCATACCTATATAACTTAATTAAAATTCGAGATGCATCACAAAAAAACATCGAAATAAACCATTATATTTTAAAAATAAGTTCAACTCATGTATATCGTAAAATAGAAACAGCATACCTGAATCATAATATAGTATATAAGACTTAACTATTTATTTAAATTAAAGGTCAAGCAAGATCTGTGATACTTGCCGTCATAATTAGATACATAAATTTTGTTAAGAGTGCAACAGAATAATAGAAGAAATTAGAAAATCCTAAAATAGCGGCAAAGTTTGTCAAAAGAAGGATATGACTTTTCTAAGTCCTGGCAACATTAACTATTAATGCAGTATAAATATTTAAACTAGTTTTTGAAACAGAGTTACTCTCGTAAACATTTAAAATATTCACTTAAGGTAGTCAAAAGCCAAGGAAAAATTATAAATGTTTTAACTAAAAGTTTATTTTTATAAGTACTGATAATTAGTACAATCAGTATAAAAATAATAGTAATCATTAGTCATAAATAATTTAGGATATTAAACGTGTGCAATAAAAATAACAGATACAAAGAAAAAATAGTAATTATTTTTGTGCAAAAGCAATTTAAAACTACAAATAATACTACTTCCTAATAAAAAGACGTAATAACACAACAAATAATAAATTAATGTATAAACTTCTTAACATTTCCCTGAATACTACATATTTCTAGTCATAAAATATAATATCAAAATATAGTCGCAAAAAATAACATTAAGAAAATAAATAAATATTTTATAATGGATCAAAAACTTGCAAAAACATCAAAATAATTATATTCTAAGAAAACTATTTATTTGTTTTCAAGATTGTAGCATTTATAATTGATAATATAAATACTATATTGCCGCCCAACTTGTCTAGTGGTCAGCGTGCCTGGCTGCGGATAGGAAGGTCCTGGGTTCAAATCCCGGTTCGGGCATGGATGTACTTTCTCTCTCTATCTACCCTGTCTTTCTCCTTTCCTTAGATGAATGGGTAGTGAATGGTATCTTACCTATAAACGGGTACCTATTACATGTGTGTACTGAGGAAGTCGGACTCCACACCTAAATATGGTTCAGTTGGAAAAGTATAGCAGCGCATTACATAAAGCCACCTTAGCTAGCACACGCGTCAACAACAATATAAATACTACATTATTAAGAATCTAAATTGCTGCGAAAATGTTACAGTTAAAGTTACAGCGAAAATAACAAATCGCCACTAAATTTAATTTCTTAATTTAGTGGTTACAGATATCAATATAGCTCAAAATAAAGTTCTAATTTATCAGTACAAAGAAAAAGTTAATTTTTCCTTTTAATACATGATTTCATCTTTGATAGTATTTATATCTCGTGGTTTCTGTTGGAGACCATTTATTAAACATTTCGGGTCATAATTTCTGATCCTTACGAAGGAACTTTTTCTGTAAGATTTTTTCTCTTAAGGAAAAAGTAAAAGGATTTAACGACTTCAAAAAATTACGGGATGGGGCTGACCAAATGATTGGAATGTATCAAATTTGTCACCACTGTATTATGTAAAATCATTTATAAATCCATAAAAATATTTAATATTTTGTGATTAAAATTAACTTTTTTAGTAATTATAACTATTTTAGAACAGAACTAAATATTTTTGATATAAATCATTTTTCCTCATCTAAAAGAACAGCTGCTAATCTATTACTTAATTAGCTTTGTCTCTAACGCTGTTAATTTAACAGTTATTGAATTAAAATCTTAGTATCTTTTACATCTAATGTGCATATGAACGCATTGCACATCAAATATAAAATTTTATTTTCATTTTAAAGGGAAAATTTCTTATACGTTTCACTTTTTAAAATGATTGCATTGTTTAGGAAATTCCAACTCTCAAATATATTAATAAATTTGTAAAAATATTTTTTTAGCAATGCTGAAATGATACTATTAAGCGTTGTTGAATTACAATATAAAAATTTTTATTCTTGTTAAGAATTAAAATCTCGAATTTTTAAATTTAGTCTTTAAAATGTATCAGCTGGAAAGAAGATAACTTATATATTTTAGATAAGTGGTTTTAGGAATAACAAATTTTCGTTGAATTACAAATAAAAATCATACTTTAAAAAAAGAAAAAAAGCATAAATTATATTCTATAAAATATTTAACTACGCAAGAAATTTGAAAATTTGAATAAAATTATTTCCGTTAAATTTAAATTAAAAATTAATCTTTGGAAAAAAACTGTTTTTTTTTTACATTCCGTATATAATTTTTATTTTTTCATATATTTTTTTCGAAACTCTAAAATACTGAAGATAATTTAAAAATAAATTTGTGAACTTTTTAGAACGCTTAGAGTAGAAAATTAAATTATTTAGAAATTTCTTAAATCACCTTTAGAAAATTCCATAATTTTAATTAGAAATTTATTACTTAGAATTTGTAGCTGTTTTTTAATTTATATTATTTCAATAAAATATATTATTGAAATAAAAATTTTTATTTAAAATATTTTAAGATTCACTAGCACACATGTTTTACGACAGCTTAAGGATTTTTTCAAAGGAAAAAAGAGAGAATCACTAGTTCCATGAAAATTTATACTTACTTTATTGAGCATAAATTAATTTAAAATGTAAAGTTAAAGTGATTCATACATTTTGTTTATTTATAAATATTTATAATTAGATATTATTATGAATTTTTGGGTTAGGATTCAAATAAAAAAATTAAAGGTACTTACTTATTATCCCGTCGACATTTTTCGTCATAAAAATATATCGTCAGGTTTTGATAACTTTAATATTTTTTTTCAAAACGGGAAAGAAAAGCAAAATAATTTATTTATATCTTCATTATAGCAATTAGATAAAAAAACTTTATTTTTAATTTATATTGTGCTAAATCGTATCATTAAAGGACATATATTTTTTCGCCAGATATGGCCAACGGAATATATATAATACACAAGTACCAAAATTAAACACACACGACTTAAGCTACCAAATACTGAATCTCTTTTGCAGGATTAGAATAATTGAAAAATTCATTTTTAATTATTCTAATCCAGCAAATTTTTTTCTATGGAATACTTTTTGTTAAGAAATAAGTAATTAACATGTGATTAAAACTAACAATTTCTAACATTTTTGTTATAAATTTTTATAAAATTTTTATAACTTTTGTAAAAATTACAATACATTTTGTTATAGTTTTCAAATACCTTAACAATTTCATAACGGAATCTTATACTAGAAAATGAAAAATACTTTTTTTTCTTATTTCACTAGAAAATATTCGAAAATTTAGTTTTGTTTATTTTAACATAGATAGAGATATTCAATCTTTTTTTCATTTTCTAGCGGATTCTCTATCCCATTATAAATCCAACAAAGTATTTCAACGTAAAATAAAACAGAAGTTCATATCTTTTTTATATTTCTTCAATAAGAATACATCCATCTGAATTATGTTTCTCAAAAAAAAAAACATCTCTTTACTATATAAAGCTTCTCCACAGCTCGAATTCGTTTCGATAGAAGCTGCGAGTATGATGCCACATCGATTCCTCTGTTGAAAAATCTTGAAAGAAATCTTGATTGATTTATCAAATCTTAAGCTCACAGAATAAGAGCTGACAAATTCAAATCGTCTTATAGAAATCGAAATGGTACAATTAAATTTCATTTTTTGAAGCATAGTTCGCGTTCGTTACTTTCAAAGCATATATTCTTCTTTGTTCCAAACCAAACCTATAATTTTGAATAACTTTTGTGAAATCTTCTCAGAAGATCTTTTGTTATATACCTGCAGACAAAGAAAGATTGTGTAGGAAATCAATTTAATAAAATAAATCTGATTCAGAGAATAGAAAATACAAATCAAAGTTGAATAGTTTATAAAAAATGTATAGTTCAAAGCCATTGGGAAAATTCTGTTACTATATTGGTTTTAGTATTTCTATGGATTGAAACACTGCACTTCAATCAAATCTTAATGAATACAGAAATAATGAAATGTTACAGAAAAACAAAAAATTTTGGTCATTGATTCATTTAATATATACATATTAAATGTAAATATTAATTAAAGTATATTAATAAAATATTAATAAGACTCCATTCATCCATTATAACATATTAATATAAGTTCTAAAATTTCACTTTAAAGAATAATAAGATCCTAATAGTTTATTATGACAAATTACTTACTGATCAGTTTATAACTGTGAGACTTCATTTTTCAAATTTATGAAAAATAGACAATACTAAAGCTGCTTTCGTATGCCTATTGATTGAAATCAGTTATAAGGATTTTGAAAAACCACCAGTAATGCTTTTCACGAAAACGTTTCCTATGTAATTGACTACATTTGTATTTGGCAAGAAAGGAAATCCGGAAAACTCTCAAGTATCTACACTGATAAATGTGATTACAAATTGCAGAAACTCAACAATAATCACCAAAAATTCTACAATGGCTAGAATTAAATCCCGAATCTTCTATCCCAAAGAAGCAGTCTTATAAACAAATCTTAATGAATAAATTCTAGTATTCTATCACACAGTCTATCTATCTATATCTATATGTATCTATAGATAGATGGATATAGATACGTATATAGATACACACACAAACACACACACACACACACACACACACACACTATATATATATATATATATATATATATATATATATATATATATATATATATATATATATATATATATATATATATATATATATATATATATATATATATATATATATATATATATATATATATATATATATATATATATATATATATATATATATATATATATATATATACAGGGTGATTATAAAAACACTTTGCCAACATCTGCACTTCTAGCGTCCATTCTATTTAACCGATCAAGATGATATTTCAAATATAGTTCTTTTGAGATATGCGCTCGAGATTCTGTGAATGGCAACACAGTGGCCCTCGCGGTTACAGTTATAGTGACAGAAACTCGAAATTTTCGAATGGCAACGTCTACTTTTTACCATCGCAAAATGTTCAGCACATGCGAAAACCCTAAATAGCGTTGAAACGGTACCGATATGTCTAAAAACGGACGTGTTCTGCAAACACAAAAAAGAGTTCTGAAAACCGGCCAATGAAACACGATCTGGGCGCACGCAATAAATTTGCATGTGACAGAGTCAAGAAACCAATAACAGAACGCCGGTCGCCAGATATTCAGCGTAGGAAACCTATAAAATACCAAGCGGGTATGCGAAGTCGTCATTCGGGAACTCGCACATGCCGACGATATGAGTCTTCCTAGGAAAGTTCGCGGTGAATTGAACAAACTCTATTACCAAAATGGGATGAACGCTGCGGAAGCCTTGCGTGTGTATCGCCGCAATCATCGACAACGACGCGGCCCATGTACTCTGCAAGCTCTGCGTGATTTAGTGCGGAAATTCGAAGATACAGGCTGCACCTGTGACAAACAGCGCTCCGGACGGCCAACTGTTTCTGAGGACGTTGTCATGGAAGTGCACCATACAGTGACTGCAGGACACACAGAAACCGCAAGAGGCATAGCGCGCGTGTTGGATATTCCGAACTCAACGGTCCGCAAGCTCTTGCGCTCGGTACTTCACATGTTTCCCTATCGGTTCCAGCGCGTCCAGATGTTGGAGCCGGGTGACCCACAACAACGTCTGGACTTCGCAAATGCATTTTTGTTACGATATGATGCGGATAACGACTGGCCACTTCGCATACTATGGACGGACGAGGCGCATTTCACCTTAAATGGCAGCATTAACACAAAGAATTGTGTGCACTGGGGAGAGACGAATCCTCATGCTGTGGCGCCAGTCCCATTATTTGACGCCAAAGTGACTGCGTGGTGCGGCATTACAGCTACATTTGTTCTGGGCCCGTTCTTCTTTGAGGAAACGACCCCGACTGGCCCTGCAACATATTCTGTAACGGGCCCTCGGTATGCAGCCATGCTGAAAAATTATGTCTTACCGGAGTTGAGTCGGCTGAATGCACTCAATGACATTGTTTGGATGCAAGATGGCACACCTCCACATATAGCGAGGTCAGTTAAAAGGCTCCTGGATCAGCATTTTGGTGATCGCATCATCTCACGCTATTATCCTTTTCCGTGGCCTGCGCGATCCCCAGATCTGACGCCTATGGATTTCTGGTTTTGGGGCTATCTCAAATCCAGAGTTTATCTGTGCAATCCTCAAACATTGTCGGACTTAAAGGATTCTATACGGCGTGAGATTGGAAACATCCCTCGTGCCATGTTGCGTGCAGCGACATTGTCCACCGTCTCCCGCATGCAATGCGTAATTGCCTGTGATGGCACTCATGGGGAAAATGTTTGAAATTAATAAAGATTTTTTTCTCTATGTGTTCTCATCATTGAGCAGTGTCTTGTCTCTGTCGTATGCATTATTCCTCCGTGCGCCTTGAAGAACTGTTTGTATGTGTATAACACGTCGGTTTTCGGACATATCGGTGCCGTTTCAACGCTATTTAGGGTTTTCGCATGAACATTTTGCGATGGTAAAAAGTAGGCGTTGCCATTCGAAAATTTCGAGTTTCTGTCACTATAACTGTAACCGCGAGGGCCACTGTGTTGCCATTCACAGAATCTCGAGCGCATATCTCAAAAGAACTATATTTGAAGTATCATCTTGATCGGTTAAATAGAATGGACGCTAGAAGTGCAGATGTTGGCAAAGTTTTTTTATAATCACCCTGTATATATATATATATATATATATACATATATATATATATATATATATATATATATATATATATATATATATATATATATATACATATATATATACATATATATATATATATATATATATATATATATATATATATATATATATATATATATATATATATATATATATAGATCAGATAGATAAAAAGATATACGTTAATAGTTACAGTAAAAAACTGGAAAGAAAAAAGATAAGAAAAACCACAGTAATAATTTATTAAATCTTGACAGACATAATCGAAAATAACAGTTCTTAACTTCCAAATCATTCTCATATTTTAATAGGAAAGTGTGAAACAATTTTTTTCTTTAAATGTCTATGACATATCAATAGTTATTCAAAAAAATTTTTGTTACATACTCAAAACTAAAGGTCATAAATTGAATGAAGGATACTACTTATCATATAAATTTGCAACTATATGGACCTAAGGATTGCTGCTGAAAACGTCGCCCTATTGTTCTGATTTGAATAGATACCGTGATGGCTGTCGAACTATTGGCGCTTTGTCCTTCAGTTCAACTGATTGTGGGTTTGAATCCCACCTAGGGTTTGGGTGCTCTTAGTCGTTCAAAATACGTTTAAAATTAAAGTTGCCGATCTAATTAGAACTCATGTGAACAAAATGATCATTGTGTGGCAAACCAAACCTTGATATAAAAAAGTAATTATACTGATGGATAAATAAATCACAGAAATTAAATTTAATGTGTAAAACATATGTGTTGCATCTCTTTAAAATTAATTTATAACAAAGCTAACAGATTTATATAATTTTGTAAGTTATTATAATTGATCGACACAACAAATTTAATTGATTATTAAGTGACTAAAAAGCAATTATATTCTTGAAATTTAAATCTAATTATAAAATTAAAATAAAAAGAAATAATTCATGAGAAATGCTGTTCTTAAATATTGATAAAAGTTATCAATTAAATTTGTTTAATTAGTTCTAATGAGAATGTGTTTCTGCTTTTTTAAGTACAGAATGATTCATTTTTAATAATCTTTGCTCAGTGTTGTTTACTATAATTAATTAAGTTGTATAATTTTTTATTTTTGTGTATGAAATAAAAGAATATAATAATTTTCCAATCAATATTATGAAATAAAATTTTGATTGGAAAATTATTATCTTAAAAGCATTTCAAAATGATGAAACAAATCTATACGTTTATTATCATAAATATCAAAACATTTTCTTGAGTAGATGAATAATTTTTTAGCCTTTTGCAATCCATATATTGCATTATATATTTTCAGTCTCGTGTGGTAAATACTTGTTTTAAAATTCCTGGAAAAAAGAAGTATTATTCATTCAATATTCTAATTTAAAATTGCTTACAAATGCAAGAAAAGCAATATATCTATTATCGTATTTTATATAGATAAAGTTATCTCGCGAATTTCATCATGTGGGTAGTTTGATAATTTCGTGACTCAAAAAGAGGTGTCCCTCTGAACACAATTTTATAGTTATGTGTTCAATTTAATATTATCTATGGCAAGATTAAAAAAATTTCAAATAGTATTTCATATAATTTACATTCTATTGGATTCAAAGGCTAACAAATAACATGCTTATTTTGGTTATGGAGAAAAAAGTATTTCATTTGTTGATAAAACATTTTTTCTTGTGTGAATTCAATTATCGAATATTATGGGAAAAATATTATGGGAACTCTTCTTAATTACGTGGTATGACTCACAATTAGTTTATGGAGTTTCATTGTAGCTTGACGTCCAACTGATGTGACGATTGAAAAAAATGATGAACAAAATCCATAAATGTTTGGTGACTGCCATGTGAAAGTGGAGATCAGAATAGTAGAAAGCCACGGTTGGTATACCTTAAACGACGCACAATAGTATCCAAATGTTAAAAACATGTTGAGAATGTTACCATGAAGGGAACAAAGAAACTTATTCTTTTATTTTTTAGCAGAAATCTAGATACTTTATAGGAAGAAAAATATGTTAAGACCAATAGATAATTCAGAAACTTAAGGAGACATCACACCTTTAGATATAATTCGCATTGCTAATTAATTGAAAAAATATCATAAAATGCTTAGGGAATGAAAAAGATAAGAATCCCACATAGCACGATTTTACGACAATGGATAACATTTTTAAACAATACAAATAATTCCATGGTAATTTCGTAGTGATTGTTCATGAGAAAAATTATGAAATATCGATATATTTAACACCACTGTGAAAAAGCAGGAAACTTAAAGGAAGAAAAATAATAAGGAAAGAGATATCACATTTCATGTCACTGCGTTGCAGCGGAAAGCCAATCTGTGCGCACATTGATTAATATAGTGTACGTGACATTGACGTTAGCTCATCATACGTGATTTCTATGGCGATAAGAACAAAAAAAAAAAACTAAACTCGATGTGACTGAGATGGAATGCTCCTTATGGATCAGTGATTCTGCATTTGTAATATCTGGAAAAGAAACGAATACAAAATTACTTTAATATCTATTCCATCCACACAAAATAGCGAGAAAACATTGCTAAGCAATGTGAACAGATCACATTAGCAATTGAAGATAAAGTTTTAATAAGCAGATGCCTCTCACAAAATATTTTCTTATCTTCATCCTTTTTGTCTTACCTTGTACAAAGTTACAATTTTAACAAAATGCAATTTTGTTTATTTTCCTTTGAATAATTATTTAGATTAATTTTCCCTCATTTATTCTATATTCCCATTTATTAGATATGTAATATTATAATCTGGTATAATATGGAGCTTTCTTGAGTAATGTTACATTTAAAACATAAGCATCTTTATTAATATCTGCTTATTAATATACTTATTGATATCGTTTTTATGTAATTCATGATAACGTGTTTCTTTTTATTTCTTAATGTAAATTTAAAAAAAATAACTTATAATTTTTACTCAATTTGTATAAATAAATAAGTGAAAACACATACTAAACTCATAAAATTAATTTAAATAAAGAAACTTAATTTTTTTATTAAACTAAGATTGTCAGTAAAATTCCGTAATAATTTTTCGAATAGCAAAAAACTTAGAAAATGAAGTAAAAGCCTTCCTATACCTATTTTTTATCGCAAAATAGAATTCATGATATTCAAATTTGCTACATTGTTCTGAGAAAATTTAATTACAGATTTTCATCTTCCTAGTAATTCTATTAATATGAAACTTTCAGACTAAATATGAAAAACATCACCGGCTAATTGCAATTAGTCAACCATATAGGGCTGATGGAATTAATTAGCAAAGCAGCTATTAGGAAAGTAAAATATAAGATCTTTATTTACAACTTCAGGACAATTATTGGTTATTAAATGTATTCAATAATGAAAATCAAACAAAATAAAAATCCAAGTAAATCTATAGGCAAAATTGCTATTCTTCTTATAAAAGAAAATAATTTCATTCCATTAAATATATATATAATTAATAGTAATTTTTTTATAAAATTAATCAAATGGGGAGGGTAATAATATGTTCAATTTAAAGATTAAAATTTCAAAGATATATAGAATAAAAGAAAAATGGGACGAAGTACCAACATGGCCAGCTTCTTCAGCGGGTGTAAACCACATTGGTACAAAGTATGGCTTTTCTGCACTGACTCAAGACTAAAGTCTTAAGGAAGCCAATACACCCCAAAACCACCCTAAAAATATCAAGCCAAAATATCAAACCAGAATAAAGGAAATAAATGTCAAGCTAAAATATAAGCCAAAATATAATATTAAATCCAATGTTGCCAAAATACACAATTAATTTATAGTAATCAAAATTAAATCCGTATCCACAAAAACTGCCTATAAATACTACGTATAAGCCAAATAAATACATAAATTTAAAGACTAAGCGTAAGCACTATTAACATTTCTTCAAGGCTTGGGTGACCCAATATGTAGCTTATAACTACGGCTTACTTCACTCTTATAAGCAATGCTCTACTAGCTAAATAGCATTTAAGAAAGTTAATTTATATATATATATATATATATATATATATATATATATATATATATATATATATATATATATATATATATATATATATATATATATATATATATATATATATATATATATATATATATATATATATATATATATATATATATATATATATATATATATATATATATATATAAATATACAAACTTACCTTGAAATAAATCTAGTTTTGGAGGAAATATTCTTTGAGATTTCTAATATCATCAAAACTAAAATAAATCTATTTTTTAAAAATTGAGAAAATCATGGCTGATGTAAGAGGTTTATGCACTACTACATATTTGAGCAACTCTCTTGGCCACCAAGATCACTTACTCTCTCGGAATGTGTTTTTTACCTTTTGCCCGAATTATGTGATAATAACCACACTTCAGAAAAACTGCAACAAAACCTTTTGCCATTCCACAAACAAAGTTATCTTATATAGCTTAATAAATGTAATACAATGCTACATTTGCCAGAACAATAGTCATTACCAATATTTTTCATAAGCGAAATAAATTTAGGGATAAATTTTTTAAAAAAATTTTTACCAATTTAATTTAATTCTCAAATATTACTCATTTTTCGTTTAACTATTTTCCTTCAATTATTTGTTTTAATTTCTTTACAAATCAGATTATACTAATGATTGCAATGTAATGTGCTTAACTTTATACAAATTCCAAAAAAAGCAAATAAATAATGAGGACAAGCATATATAATATATTCAATTTGATTTAAAGTATATATTTAATAATAAATATACATTTTAGATGATCATTAAACGGACTACTTTTTTCTGCTTTTCTTACAAATTTACTAAAGGAATTAACACATAAATTTATGTAAATTCTGAAAATTCTCATTAAAGATAAAAAAATACTATAGTTATTAATTTATAACTGACATTACCTTTTATATAAATTATAACTAAAACAAACTATATGAATTAATTTTCCATAATTTTATTAATATAGTGACAATTTTTGCCTAGCTTTTTTCAAACAATTTATAAGCTGAAATTTTGGGTCTGAAAATTGTATTCAATTCCTGAAGGAAAATAGGGTAACTTTTTACAATACTAAAATACAGAGCAAAAAATAAAAACTACTTATATTGACTTTTTTTATGAATACATATTTCCCTTACAACTGACGCTTACGACTGGACTGTACAGGAAGATATGTTATTGTAAAAGAAAATTGATTTAACAGAGTATTGTCTCTCACTTGCTGCAAATATGTTAATAAAACTTCTAGGCATATTTTTCATAATAATTTTCATAAACAAAAATGCATGTTTTGTTGTATTCTCGTAGAAAAAATGACATCAACTTAGCTGTAAATTTCGTATGTAATTCTACCATCCGTGAACGACATTCTAACTCATTCCACAAATGTTCAATGTGGCTTAGATCTGAGCTCTGAACTAGTTAGGATGACATTGTTCACCCATACCGTAATTTCATTGCTTAAAAAAAGAGAACAAATTGACAAAAACATTCCCTCCAAGTAGTAAAGTTAATGAATCCCATGCAATTGACATTATGAAGGAAGAATGTTACTGTTCAATAAATACACGTATGCGTCGTAGTCCAATTTACCAGAAATTATTGTCAAGAATGCTACACAAAATCACGGAAAACAATCCCAAACAAATGCACTACTGAATTCGATGGTTGGAATGATGCATTTGCGTTATAAAAGTTTGTCTGCATTCACTATATCCTAATTCATTTTTCCAACTAGAAAAACATATGGCATTATTCTACACAATATTCTTGTGTGGAAGACCATTGAAAAACAACATAAATCAATTTTCCAATAATACGCAATTTACGTCTGCATTGTAAACTCTAAACAAGTCTGCCGGCTTTGTTGAATGGGGTTATGTTTGATTAGTACGTTTCAACAAATTCAGCAAATATTGTGAATATATATTGTTCATTTCGTAAACTATTGGATCTTACCGTAAGCCCTGGTGTCGGTTGAAACTTACAATAAATGATTTGGATCGATTTCTAGCGGTAATTACGAATCTCAATCATCAACAATTTCATCTCACGGTCGCGGTTGCAAATATTCACTTCCTATTAATGTGAAAACCAATTATAAGATCTGTTTCAAACCATCAACAGCAACACTTTCTTTTTGTTTCAATAAATTATCACAATTTCACATAGAACTGACAACGTTATCAATTCCCATTTCAATTTCCTAAAAATCAGTGTGAGCAGTGGATTTGTATAAAATCCGACATTTTGTCCGGAAGTATGCAAATCCACTAGCGTCCAGTCTATAATTGTAGGAAAATGCATACTTAAGATGTGTTAAAGTGTTGGAGTCGTTAATAAGGAGAACTGCAAGTATAAAAATTTATGTTATCTCATTTATGACCTGTACTTTATGAGTACAAGTTATTGTTTCCCATTAGACTTCTGACAGAAAACACCCCCCCTTTAAATAAATTAAAAGCAAATATAAAAAAGGAAATTTTTATATTTTTTCCATTTAATTACAAAGTCGTTTCCTAAAGTTTTTAAAATGCAATGATACGTCATATTTATTCGCTATATATATTTCCAACCTATTACTGCTAACTAGAATAATAAATTGGAAAGTAAATTTCTAAACGTGAGAAAACGCCACGGTTACGATTAAGATTTATGAAGAAAGTGCCTTTTAACAACCTTTGTCTCTGGTTTATTCGGTTAAAACACAATTAAGCCAATTTACGCCATCTCGCGCAATAAAACTCATTAATCATAAATCTGCACCGAACCTTTCACATCGTGGTTTCATTAGGGAAAGGATACAAAGTTAATGCTTTGCAACTATTTATGTCCCATTAAATTTTATTTATATACTTACTAAAAAAGGTGAAAATTTTCACTTCAATGCTTTCTACCCTGCGATAAAATAAAAATAAAAAAAAACATTCTACGCAATTGATTTTTCCCTTACTTTGCGGAACAATCAATAAAACATCGTAAACATTAAAAGATTAATGATACCCTAGCTTCTTTTTGTTACTGAAATCTGAAAACAAATTGCCAGTTTAATAATAACTGTAACAAATTTAGATTTCAACCTTTAGCTCTTTCCATCCATTTAAGGAATGATCGATGATGTTTATTAAACGGAAATATGAGAGAAGGGAAATATATATAATCCAGTGTTTGTTAGATGATTTAATGGGAAAAAAAGATGTCACATATTTCCACAATATAAAAAACGTGATTTTTCGAAACATTACTTTTTTCTAGATTAAAGTATTTGACGACAACGATAAATATGCCAATTATTTTAGAAAAAAAAACTCGTATAAATCCTGATTTATCACTAATTTTCCCCTTTAATAAAATTTAAGTATTAGATACATCTCGTTTATTTGTTATTATGGAGCTATAAAGTCCTTTTTTAAGAATTTATTTATGCTCTTAAAATTCCTCATAAATAATTTTTATTCATGTTTCTTTGAAAAATGAGATCGTATTGCATTTAAGCCCATTTCTATTTTTAAATAAAACGTAATTTAATTGTTCTGTTTATTTTCTGTGATTTATTATTTGTTTATTGTAAATATTTCTTACAAATATATCGAGAATTTTTATTTGTATTTTTATTAATTCATTAACTCAGTTGGGAATAATCAACCGATGAACTTGGTTAACAAAAACATATTTGGAAAATCATTTCAAATAAATAGATAAAATTTCAGCACGATTACTTACGGTTTTGTCTCTTACAGATAACCTTTAGAATCAGAAGTATTAATACAAACAAGATTTAATTCATTAATAAGGATTCATACAAAAATAGATGACTAAGTAGCTGTTCTTAAAAAATACATACATGTAAGATCGAATGTTTTATTCTTTCAAAAGGGAACAACAGAATATATTTTAATCTTATTTTCCAAATCCTACACGATTACATATTTACTTACGGATTAAGAAATATCCTCTTTCTCGTTACATATATGTATCAAATATTTGAAAAGTTCAAAAATTTCTAAGGTTACCAATACTTTTTATCATTTTTATCCAAAATATTCAAGTCCAACAATACTCTTTTAAATTCTTATAAAAAATTGGCTTGGGAACTCATTTTAACGTCATTAAAAAACTCTTAATCGAAATTAAAATTTTTATTTAATAAATAATGATTAATAAATTTTATTTAAATTAGATTAAAACATTTTTCTTCATTTTAGAGAAATTTCAGCCGCTTTTAAATACTCATTCATATTTGTATGACGCAGTTTTTTTTTAAAGAAGCCAAATGATTTGCTTTTAAACTGAATTCGCTGTATAAAAGCAAATTTTTTTTTTAATTTAAATACTAAATTATTCAAACTACTTTAAAAGTCTGAAAAATTCAAAAAAACTTTTAAACCTTTAGATTCATAAAATAAAATTTATACATAAAATAAAATTTAGAATCTAATTCATTTTAACTATCAGTTTTTTTATAAGTATAAATATAAAAAAGTTAAATAAGATTAATAAATCTTAAACTCACCAAGCACGTAATCGATATTGAATTGAGACCATAAATAGAAGAAATATGTGTTCGCTTTTTGATCATTTTCTTCTTTATTTATTAAATGGACTATTGTCCCATGAGGAATGAAGTTTGAGTTCAGAAAAAATTCGAAGCGGCTTGTCTCTTTGCGGACAGAATGTCTTCGTCTCTGCAGATTATCCTCTAGTGACAACTTCTCCACAAATCAGCTTTTCGTTTGTCCAAAGAACTTCTTTTTATTAGGAATTTTATAAAAAGATAATTATAATCTGAAATTGTCTAAAGAATCTCTTTATTTAGTTACCGAATTTTTTTAAAGGCGCAAAATAGTATTTGCAGAATGATCCAAAAAAAATAAGTATAATGTAACTAGCTCAAAAATTATAGATAAAAATTTGTCGTCATCGCTAATGAATCACATGTAGTTTCTAAATGTTATGATATATGTATACATATATATATATATATATCATATATATATATATATATATATATATATATATATATATATATATATATATATATATATATATATATATATATATATATATATATATATATATATATATATATATATATATATATATATATATATATATATATATATATATATATATATATATATATATATATATATATATATATACACTCCAAAAAAATTTTAAAAAGAACACAATTACAAAACATTTTGCAGAAAATAGAAAAATATTAAACTTAATGCATAATTAAAACTTTATAAGTGTTTCGTTTCCAAAAAGAAAGAAATAGCGTATATTTTAAGAATAATCTAATTAATTATCTAAAATATTTTAATTAAATATTTTTCTAAATATTTCAAAATATTTTTAAGTATTTTTCTCAAGCATTCTGCTGTACACTTTCAGCTGAATAACTTCTTTGTAACATAATACAGTTCTTAAATTTTAACTAATTTTTAAAATGATAATAACTGAAAAATATAGTTTATATATTTTCAACATAAAATATTGATTGATGTTGAGGACAGAATTGCTATCTTAGGCACATTTTTATAATTAACTTTATACGGTAAAACGAAAAAAAATAATAATAAATAAATAAAAAGATGCTACATTTGTTGTTGAAAAGAGTCTTTTAATATTTTTAGGTTTTAAACAATTTTTGGTTAATATTCTAATTTTCACCACGATGATATAGCAAGACTCTTTGGAATGAAAAATTCTGAACTTAACTCCAGCTACTATTAAACAATGGATGTGTTTCTGCTTTCTGTATGCGCGTATGTCTCAGAGCGAGCCTGAAAATTCGCTCCAGTTCCTTTTAAGAAAACGTGAATACACAATCCTCTACCTGAGAAAATTTCTTCTGAAAGAAAAATTCTAGGAATATGAAAAAGTCTTTACAAAAGCTTTTCAGCTGTTAAGCTAAGTAACAGAAATGATTCCCCCAAATGATAAAAAAAGGAAAAAAAAACATTTTTATAATATTTTCATTTTATGAAATGTTATTACATTTATAAATTATGAAAAGCAACCATTTTTTTTAAAAAAAGTTAGCATTGTAGGAATACTAAATAGGATTGATTTAATTATCATTTCTGAGAAGGGACTTTAAGTCTAAATGTAACTGCTAATACGAGGGTCGTCCAAAAAGCCATGGTCATGTTCTTATAAGAAAAATTATAATTTTGATAAGAAAGTGATTTTATTGCATATATGAAGCTGTTTTTGAAACAAATCTTGTAACCAATAATGAGAATGCTTTCGATCAAGATTTTTGCAATCTATTATCTGGTGCCCTGGTTTAAAACTCAAAATAATCTAGAAATACGTTTTCTCATATTTATTATAAAACAACACATACAAACATAAAATTAGACTGACAATTACAGGAGCAATCGAGAAGTGCTCCTTCGAGAAGGTAAATAAAGGACAAGTAGAAGACTATTTATACAGATTCGAACGACGGCAGCTGTGGCTCCACCTTCAAGAAAAAGTTCTTAACAGCTTTCACTAGTATATACAATCATCTGCTAAATTTATAGTTTTTTAATAGCTGATTGATTATTTCAAAATTCCTGTTTATACTCTTTTACTGCCAGCTCATTCAGCCAAATATCACAACAAATGAAGCTAAAAGACTCTTCTATCGAAGTGAACTTCATCATGTGACTAAGAAAACTAGTGGGTCATCAATATAGGAAGTGGGGAATATTCTGATGGAATTGGGTTTCTCTCGTCTATTGTGCAAACTTATATTGCTGTTGCAATTCAAGAGTAATTCAATCAGTTTTGAAAAGAAATTTTCTTAATCCGGAACTTTTTAGAATTAATTAAGACTTTCGTTTGCTTAGAACTTTAAATAATCTTCTAAAAATTTCCTACTACCATTTATCTAAAGAACACTATTTAAGTAAATAGTTTACTCGTTCTTCCAAACAGCAGCTTTCAAATATATTTTTCGTTTTTATTTGGATGTTGATATAAAATTGGTGACACATTAAAAAATATTTTAAAAGTTAATTCACATTAATATCTTTGGAAAAATATTTGAAATTTTCGTGTTTCACTCAAGGATCTCCAGCATCCTATCAATTCATCGAATCATAGGTATTGCTTAATAATAGATTAAGTTGCATTCACCAATAAGAAATCTGTATTATGTAAATTAATACTGGTTAAAACACATTGTTTTTAGAGACAACTTTTCTTAGAGTAGAGATTTTTTAGAGACTGATAGCCTTCATATGTGTGTCAAAAAGGAATAAACCGGAAATGCTCAAACATCAACAGCAGTACCTGTATATGTAGAAATACAAAATCCATTTTTAGTTGTTTAACAGTAAATAAGGTCGAATTTGAGATCGTCTATTCCAAAAAACATGGTGTTATCATCAGTCCGTAGAAATGTGCATTTATGCAGCATGCTCTTACAGAATTAAATCGATAAACAATTGCGTTTCTATATAATAACACTACTTTAATTTGTTTTTAAAGTACTTTTGTACATATAATATACTGGGCCACAAAGATTGAGAATGTCTTAAGTTTAAAAGTATATGTAACTTTATAAACGAGCACAAAAATATAATATTCTGCATTTTAATATCAAATGCATTCAAAGCACAGATTTAAGAATTATTTTTTTAAGCAATGGTGTATTCATTTTTAAGTTTTTCTGAACACACTAAGGATATTTTTAATTTTAGAGTCTAAGGAAGGTTTTCTAGATATACTTTATAAATAGAGAAAAATATTGTTATATAGTATAAAAGGCCTATTGCTTCAATGCACATATCTAAACTCACACGTGCATCAGAATTCTGTAATAAACATGCATATTCATGTCTTACATATTCAAAAACAAGAGCTTGATAAAAAGCTTTTCATGCGATGTTGACTGTGTTTAGATAGATTTTTTTATTTCTTATTTTCTCAAATGTCGCAATGGAGATTGTTTACTACATACAGTTAGCTTACCATTGCTTTGTTTCGTAATATGCGAGTCACATCTTAAGTCCGTTCAAGGAATATAACAGGGCACCGTTTCACACAAGTTAGGAACACTGTTCTAAGATATAAGTCACATTATTATTAAAAAAACAACACAAGAATTTAGTATTAAGAATGTAAATTTTATATATTTACACAAAAGATAAATGTATTCAAAAGTTATTTTTTTAAATCTACTAAAGTTCATAAGTTATTCATTTGTGTATTTCTTTTTTAAAATAAAGCAAAGAAAATGTTTTTATGTAAACTATCGCAGGCACAGTAGCTTGATTGGTTAAGGTTTTCGTTTTCGGAAGGTAGCGAGTTCGAATCCCGCCCTAATCAAAGCTCCGTCATGTTCCCTTATGGTGGTTAGAGCACGTTAAATATGTCGTGATCGCAATATCTTCCACGTGAAATGATACCTCTGAGGCCCGAATCTGAGGGTCTTCTGCTTGATACCAGCTTCTAAATTACGAAAACACACTGTCACACCTTCTGGGTGCCTTACATAAAAGGGGATAACATCACTTCCACCCCTTGTAGAGTTAAAAAATGGAAATCCTGGTAGCCTGGCATTACATAACAAAAAATAAAATATGTAAACTGACCAACATTATACACTATAGCAAATTTGTAATATGTGATTTATCAAGAGCGTTTTTGAGGGAACTAATAAAAAACTTTAATTACAGTTAGATGTGATAATTTAAAGAATTTGATGCTGTTACAACACAAATATTTAAACTTATAAATTTGCAGATTAGCATAAAATTATATCTTCATTTTCTAACAAGTGAAAACCACGTAGATCGTATATTCACAAACAGGGCATCGTTTCGAAAAGTGTTAAAAGTATTTCCCAGTAGTCCATAGTGTAGCTTTTTATTGTGAATTAATACAATTATTCGGAATAAAATATTCTTTTCTATAATTATCTTTGAAAAAAAACCGGTTGGGTATGAAATCTACATGTAAAAAAATGTAGTATTCAGAAACATTGGCATGCTGACAGTCATCAAAAATTTCAGAAAAACCTTGTCCTGTATATTTCAGAACATAATATCTTTGCGTTGTAAAAATCGACGAGTCATGAAAATAGGGCTTCAAATGCAGCCTTAAGCGATTGCATTTGATTGAGCTTAATGGAATGGCCTTCACGCCTAGGGTCACCCTACCAGGATAATACACTCCCGACGTTTATTGCGTTATAACATATCCATATTTATCCAACATCCATGTGTCTCTGAAAATTTAATAGCTGAATATTTTGTAAAACACTTTCATTTGATATGCTTTAGTTGAATATCTTTCTTATATTTTAAGGTTAAATTTGCAGTATCATTCTCTAATCTTTGATGAGTGGTCATGTGCAATTAGTTAACATCAGTCATCAATCACACGAATTTCAGGTTATCGTAAAGTAGTCTTATTGTCTAATGATTCAATATAAAACATTTTTTTAAATAAACAATAAATTAAAATGTAGGAGTATTTGTTAGAAGTTTCTCATTTCAACCATAATCGTGCAACTTTCTCATGAAGCTTCTCCTTTAATCCAAGCTGCTATAAAAATGTAATATTCCGTTAATGATAATAATAATTTTCTTAATATCAAGTATTTGGTCCTTATTACGAAATGGCAATACTAAAAAGCCTTTCTTGTCTTCAAGAATAAATTACATACTTGAAAATATGATAGCAGGGATTATTTTTGGATTATTACGAAATTATGCAGAGAAATTTTACTCATCCATTTACTGCATTATAATCCTTCCATTTATTTCTCTTTCACAGGACCCCCGAAAAAGAAGCCAACCACAAAGCCGAAGTACCCTATTCAGCCCACAGAGCATTTTCCAGGCAATTTACCTCCAGGTAGCAGAGTTCCTTTCTTCCTAATTTCTCTTAGCATTTAGACTTAACAAATATACATCACTCGGAAGTCTTATTTTAAAGTTTGTCATAGAGGAATATAAATTAATTATAATTTATGCAAAGTCATGTGGTAGTTTATGCAACTCGATTTTCAATAAGAGTTTTTTAAAGTAATCATCTTAAGGCTGTTATACGATATTTTGGATTTCATATAATATTGCTAATTAATTTTACATTTTTTTATAAGTTATAAATGATTTTACAGTTTTTTTATAAATATTTGTAAATAGTAAAAAAAATATATGCTAAGTTTTGAAAACCATAATCTGCTATAACAAATTAGAGCGATATGGATGAATAATGAGTTAATCCAAAATGACTGAATAAACATTCTTTATAACTTTTCGGACAAAAATATAAGTTGTTCATCTTTATTAATCTTAAATAAACATGATAATTTAATATTCATTATTTAATAAACAGTCATTATTTACTATAACTGTAAACATTTATAACTTTTATGAAATAATCAAGCTATTTCATTATTTTAATACATGAACAACAATGCTAAATTATTTTTAGTTTCAATTTTAATCAATGTAATACATTCCTGGACAAACTGTTAGTTTCAGTACTTCGCTAAAATATTACAAAGTCTTCCTATTTAAAATATAAATATTTCAATACATGTGTGTTGGATGTTACTTATTCAACATGAATTATGTTGAATAAATAAAATCAAAAGTGTATTAATTATATTGTTTAAGTTTAAAATTTATTGTAAGCATATTTGATATTATAAATGATATTTTAGTAAAAAATTTGGATGAGTAACTTTTTTCCACAAATATCAAACACAATCAATTAAAATTAAATTTATATAACAAAACATTAATTTGGGCACCATTAATTTCAATTAATATAAAAATATTTTTAATAACTTACATAGAAAATAAATTTTTGTCATACAGAGAGTCAAATTATTATTGGTATTTTGGATTTGAGGGGAATGTTTTATTGAAAAGATATGATATGTGTAGTGCTTAAATTAAAGCTTTTTTTCTGCATATGCCTTTTCCTTATACTTTTATGATTCAATACCTCTGTGTTTGTCTTTGTTTGAAAAAGAAAACACGGACATATAGGAAGTCTTACTTATATTGATGGACAGAAATCTTATCTTGAGTGTACCAAGTGCACTTATGCGCAGACCTCCCCTGAACATCTCCTCCACATTGTAGGGCTTTTGCATGAGGACTTTATTACTTCACCTCTTATAGTTTATGACTTTTTAAGGATTCATGACCTCCAGGACATAGTCCAGCTAGCAGCTAGACCTTGAGGAATAAGCAACAACAACAAGAAAAAACATTTTTGGAGAAGTTCAGTATTTGAAAGTCAGTATACATATATGAGGTAAAAAATTTTCATATTCTTATGAAATGCAAGAAAAGTAACTGACAGCTTTCTGTCCTTATAAACGTGACCAACTTTAAGCAAAAATAGAACTTTTTAATCAATCGTTAACCGTTTGATTATCCAATTCAAACTTTGAAGATGAAGTAGTGCCTCTTTGAATATATTTAGATAAAAAAATAATTAATTAAACTTACGAATAAATGACCTTTGCACAAGAAGACAATAATTTATTTTCCATTCAAATTTCTCAATTCTAATAAAACATTTATACAATCCCAATCTTCCTTTCTAGATTTTCTTTATAATGCACAATTCATTGAGCAATTTTGAATCTGTCTGCAAAATCTCAGTAATTGCTAAAACAAAATCTTTCCTATTACTGATTACTGATTGCATATCACTGAGAGATACTTTTCATGTCCCTGAATACTTTTTTCAGGCCAAATAGAGCAGACAGTGAGTAGAGACGGCTGTTCAGCGCCCGAGGTTCTCGTGAATGGCAGCGTCATTTCCAACAGCAATGAAGACTTCTCCACAGTTCAGGAAATTCAATTCGTTGGTCTTGTTGGTCGGCGAGGTCAGAAAAGAGAATGCAAATTAAAATGTCTCAATGGAGTTTGGGTTGGACCCATTTGCACAGAGGGTGAGATAGAACTTCATTCCTTAAAATGAATTCATTTTAATCACTGTTTGATACTTAATGCACTCAATATCCAAATAATTTACAAAACTACATTACATAAGGACGTCAAATGTATGATAATATATGCACGTTTTTAATTTAATAGTTCTATTTTAAAATTGAATATTTTTCTAATGATTCATGGTTAGACATAGAATAACTTAGCTATCTAAATTTCTAATTTAATCTTCTATTTTAAAATTTTATTAAATCTTCTATTTTATCTTTAAAATCTATCTAAAATCTTTATCTTTAAAATTATTTATTAAATCTTCTATTTTAAATTGGTTTTCCCATTCTTAAAAATACTGTTTATTTTAAATGTTGGTCATTCCAGAATGGTAAATCTCTTATTAAAAATCAGTTTGTGCATGCATATTTATTTTGTACTCAAAATAAGTTTTGAACACAAGTCATAATGCATGCCATTGTCTTTCATAGTGATTTAATGGCTGAATTTATAAGCAATTATATTCAATTTGAGCTTATAAATTTATTGTAATTAATTTGAGATTGTATGGCATCAATAAGACATTTAAGGCACTGTTATTCATCATATTTTAACTTTTATTTATGATGGAAATTGTTCCTAATTTCGTGGGAAATATCAATATTTTGCCTTCCTACAATAATTATGTTTTTATGGATATCGACCATTATTTTTACCTTCCTTTGCGTTTTCAACTTATCATTCATATGATGAGCTATAATTAGATCACTTGCTTTATCTTTTACCAAATTCATTATATTTACAAAAGTATTCCACAATAATTTCATGATTATGACTTCATATTACTTTACAGCATCGTACAAAAAAATATCTTTTAGACTAATAGTATTGAGTAGTTAGTAAAATATTTTTCACTGTTTACTTGGCTCTCATTCTTCTAAGCAATCATTCGTAAGTAAAACAGAATATGAGCTATCTTCAGACAAATTCTGCAAAAACTAAGAAATTCCAAGAAGAGTTATCCATTATCAGCTGCATTTTATACACGTATATAAACATATAATTCCTCTTCATAATTCGTTTCAATACATTAAGCCTCTTAAATTGTCAATGAGCTCTGAGTCAATTCTATGTTTACAGAATTCCAATTAAACAATCATTGTCATTGTGAGCATTAGGGGTAGCAATATATTTACTGTGGACCAAACATAAATACCTCTTGATAATGGATGAATACTTCATAGCTTCCAGATTTTTCAGTAGAATTAGTCCACCAGCTGAATTGAAAATTCCTTCACTAAGACAGTAAATAATGAACATGGCATAGCCTTGTTTTGCTCACGTCGATATGCTAATTAATAAAATTAAACCTAACTGAAAACTGAGATTCTTCAACTGTAGATTAAAATGAAAACATTATTTGCTATATTAAGATATATTTTGTTACCATTTACTCAATTATTTTTCTTTGTTTGGATATTGTTAGTGGTGTTTGATTATAGACAGAAATGTTATTTAAAACATAAATGACAAATTATGATCAAAGACATGCAGCTTTTTTGAAAATTATTTCAATCACAAAATGGTATTGATTAAAATTATATTCAATTGGTAAAATACATTAATTGAGATATTAAAAAAGATACAATAATAAAAACATATATGTTAAGAAAAGGCTTATAAAAAGTAATAAAATCTCACCGAATACGTCAAAAACGTAAGCCAGTTTATTATAAATTAATAAGTAATTGAAAACTAAATTCATCGCAATTAACTAATTATGAATTTTAATAATTAAGCAAATAATGTTTACAGAAATACAATGACATTAAATTAATATATCACAATGCACAAACTTCTATGTTATAAAATACAACTGTAGTATAAGTAAATTATTTTTGACACATTTCTCCTAGTTTTTCAGTTTATTACATGCATCTGTGCAACGATACACAAATGCACATTTTTATATTTCTCAAAATATGAAAAAAATTATGTACATTATATAAGATGTACCTCAAATGTTTGCCTTCACAAGTGTTTTTGTAGCACGTAAATACATAAATAACTAATTTAGTGCTGCGATAATTTATACAGCACCATGGGCCATGGTACCTAGTGGTTAAGGCATTGGGTTTACTTCGGAAGAGTTGGGTTTGATTCCCAATGCCAACGAAGACCCATCGAGTACATGCGATATACGTGCTAAACAAATCTGTGGCATCGAAAGACCTGTGGTCGGTTGTTGAGCAGTTACCATGGATTTAATAGTCTGGAGAAAATTTCCTCCCCCTCCAGATCAAAGTCAAAATTGAGCAAGTGTATCCTCTGGTGGTGCATCTATCAGAAGAATCTTAGAACAAAGACGTACTTTCACCTTCGTATTGCTCTGGTTAAAACGAAAGACGCACCCTTCTGACTTAATTTCGCATAGCAGTCGGCTAGTGAGCGTGACTTGTCCAAGTGTCATAAATAACAATAACAACATATAATAACATGATAATATAACGTCATTCAGTGAGACAACGTAATGTATATTATTAGAAAAAAGTAAGTTTAGAACTGAAATTTGATTTCTCTTATTGACCTTAACGTAAAGTTTATATATTTAAAATACATCATGCACATAATACTTTTTAATAAAAATAATGGGAAGCGATAATTTATATACTAATAAAATATATCAAGCTTTAATCTATGACATACGTTTGAGATACAGCTGAATTTTTAAGATACTTTATTTTTTATTTGTTTTTTTTCACACATAAATATATTATTTATTTCCCTCCTTTTGAAACTTAAGAAAATTAAATTTAAAGAGACATTGCTACATAAAAATAAAAAAAGAATTTAAATAATATTACAAAAATAACTTGTGCTATCATTATTAGCAAGAATAAAAGCGCTAATTTAAAGTTTAATTACGCAATATTTCGTAATCCTAATTATATGAGTTCTTTTTTATTTCATATAATTTGTACATTGCTCTTAAACTTCGCTTCTTCTTTCTGAAAGGTGGAAATACGGTCAAGCGAATAACTCGTCGATGTATAATCCGGCTGACAGATGCAGAGATAGTTGGAGTTACTGACGAAGGCCGGACGATACCTCCGGATGTAGAAGTGACTCTTCCACATGGAGCAGAAGTACGATTGCGATGCGTGGAACCAGGACTCTACAAATTTGTAGGAAACGACACAATGTTATGTGATGATGGAGAATGGACGTCAGACTTGCCTTACTGTGTTGCCACAACTTTGCAAAGAAACTTTTCCAGTATGTACGATATTTCTGGTAATAACAATTTTCTTAAAATCGAAAGCGACTTGATTTATAATTAAAATTTCTCAGGTATTAGAAAAATGAATGAAAAAAAAATAATGCTTAAAGACAAAAACATTAAAAATTTTAATTTTTTATTTAAAACTATATATAGATTATTACATTAACACAATAAAGCATAAAGTTTTAACTGTTAAAAGACTGAAAAATAAAATTGCGCATTTTTTTAAAAATCTTCGAATCATTAAATGTATTCTTGTAAAAATTATAAAATTAATTCTTATACGGTCGTTACGTAAGTTGACTAAAATCATGCAGAGTTAAAAAAAAAAACCAATTGATGAAGGACAAAACTTTTTAAAATTATGAAATATAAATTTCCAGATTTTTCGTAATCAAAATTTTTATAATCAGCCTTAACATAAGGACGCATTGGAAAGTTACAAAAGTATAAATTATAGTTATTTTTCAATTTTTTTTTAAATTTTATTTTTAAAAAAACAAGCTGTAATTCTAGTAGTTTTATGCGTTACTATCAGTTTTTTTTTTATTTTACTATAAAAGGATGTTCAAGTATTACTAATTCAAAGAAAGAGGAATAGATTCAAACATCAATTAAACTACAAGATCTGATTCGAAATTCCTTTACTGTTTGAGGTAGGCAATGCTTAGGAATTTTTTTTTCATTCGGCACAATTGATCTTATAAAAAATTTTTAAAAAAGCTAAAAGTACATGATTCTGCTTTTTCAATGAAACTCCATTTAGTACTTTTATAAGTAATCAAGTAAAATAAAAATATTTACCAGGCTTAAAAATTCATTTTTTTTATCTAAAAATAAATCGATTTATCGGTTTTTTTATTACAGATTACAAGTTACCTTATTATGTAACATTAATGAATACAAATCTGTCTGAATGAAATGAAAAATATAGTAATTTTTCACAGTGATTATCTTGAATCATATAATCGAAAAGTTTTCGATATACATTTGCTTTTATACAAGTTTCAATAATTCCAACTATTCATTCCAATTTTTAAAATTTGTAATCCTATTTTTCTCTTTTGTAGGTAAATATCAGTGAATTTATTTTTGATTGGTAAATTTTTCTATTTCGTCTATAACTAATTTTGGATCATCATAGTCACACATCTTTTATGTCTTTGTCATTATTTTATTGAACTGAATATCTGAAATTATATAAAGATCAACAGAAATATCCCAATGCAGTGAACAAACATCGGCATTTCATTATATGCAAAAAGATGAATACCGTGAGAATTTTTTAAATATTTTGAGGGAAGAAAAAAAATATGTATACTATACGTGACATTGAAAATGGAACATCAAGGAGTGGCAAGAAAATTAAGTTGTTGTTGCTTATCTCCAAGGGGTCTTATAGAGTCAGACCAAATCAAGGAAGGGGTATGACGGAGAGGAAATTGATGACAAGGTGGGCAGAAGTGTAGATATCGTCCCATAGTATATTCATACAATTCAGGATATGCTCAGGAGAAGCTTGGTGTCCGTGGCATTTAGGACAGAGGGGGAAGGTCTTGTTACCCGCTACAAAAGTGAGGCATTTCAGGTGGCCAGAGGCAAGACGTGCAAGGCAAGTGCTGGATTTCCTATCACAGGAAAGTGCCAGAGAAAGTCCCTGATTTCTACCCTTGTAGAAGTGGTGAATCAAAGGTACCTGCCAATCGGTTTTAAACTGGGCTTTTCTCAGGGAAAAGAGTTCAATTTAGGTAAGCGCAGAAGAAGAAGGAGCAGGAAAAGGGAGAAAAAGTGCAGCTTCTGAAGTCCGAAGACTGGAGCACTGTGAGGAAGAAGACTGTCTTGGCTCCATGCCTGTTAGTGTTAGCTGGGAATTATGGAGTGGTCTTCACGCTTTGGGTGACCCTACCAGGAGTAAAAACTCCCGACGTACTTCTCCCACTCCTCCCAGGAACACCCCCTTGCCACGGTGAGGCCAGCAACAGGATTAAGGTGGAGAAAATTATGCATATTTTAGATTAGTACTTAATCAAGTTATGGAAATAATGTAAAATGCATGATTCTCCCGGGCATATTGAATAAAATGTAAGGGAAGGAGCCTGCAGAAAGAACTATTTCTATGCCACTTTTTATGATTGGGAAATCATTTTAGAAATTTTGTTCTTATTTCAGAGCACACGTGCAATAGCAAAGAATTCCATGCTACTGTCAACAAAGGTAGTTCCAGTATGCAGATTATTTTACGTGAGAAATAAAGATCGGAATGAGAAGGACATGTTGGTCCTAAGGCATATCTCAGCTGACACAGAATGGAGTGAATGTACAGTGCACCATCTATAGCAAAAATGATTGGAACCAGGAAATCCTTGGCCCCCGTTCTCCCCTGATCTCTCACCAGTCGAATGCATTTGGATATGTCATTGGTTAGGAATTGCAGACCCATTTACTGCCGCTTTCAGAAAACGAACTGTAATAAATGATTGCCAGTGAGTGGAGAATCATTTCCGAAAACGCCATTCGTATTCTGATTGACTCTATAATTAGATGTGTTGCTTCATGCATTTTTTCGTCCACTGTTGTCTTATAATATGCTGAATCGATGCTCTGTATTATGAATATCCTTTCAAAACTATCATCGTTGCTGTCTCTCTCTGACGGCAAAATTTCATGAATTTCTAGCCATTCTTCCCTGGTGTTATATTTGTAAGGCAGCGTAATGCTTTCAAAATGTTGAAACACATAAGAAGTTAGAAATGCCTTTTGGCATTTTTCGAATAATTTGTTTAACATAATTTCACACTGTATTTTTATATATCTTTTAATATTTTCTGTCTCATTGTTATATTCTAAGAATATTCATTTTTTGATTCTGTAGAAATTTTGATCTCTCAAGCTCTTATAAGCATATTCATGCTGATTGACAAGTAGATACTTAATTTATGTTACTGTTTTTCTAGTGGAAGCTCCACCGACTATCCTATACCATGTAGTCTCAGGAGATGCTGGGTTAGCAGAAAACGGTTCCATTGTAGTTTTCCCAGGAACTATTTTAAACATCGATTGCATTTATCAAAGACAGTACGGAACTCCATTGTGGAACTGGACACCAACTCATAGGTTAGTCATCGCCTTAGTTTGCCATTAGTGAAAATTGTATCTGAATATATATATATATATATATATATATATATATATATATATATATATATATATATATATATATATATATATATATATATATATATATATATATATATATATTACTCAAATGGGTGTTTAAAAGTGAGACCTTATACAGCCCGTTTCATTTGTTTATTCTTTTTAACAGTTACTGATCATGATACTCAAAAAAGATAGATTTTAGATTATATTCCGTATGTTTAATTTAAGAATTTTTTTGTCTCAGTATGGTAGCTCACTTTGGCATTAATCATCAAGCTTCTCAAGATAGCTGAACCTAAATAAATTATTGCCTAATGTTCACACATACACACACATTTAATTGCTTTCTATATTCATTCCCTAATATTTCAAGATGATTGGTGTATAAATGATAACTGCAGAAAATATTTTTAATATTGCAATATTTATAAAGCCCCACATTAAATAGGTGTTTTAATTGTTATTATATTGAATGGGCAACTAAATATTGAATTTTTAGTTCAGATGTAATTTAAATTCTTCAGGAATAAACCAAGCATAAATTCTATATGCATCTAATACTGTTTGAATCTCTTTTATGATGCAGCCACTATTGAAATTATAAATAGTCATGTATGCATTTTATTCATGAACTAAAGAAGGCAAAGTATTTTTTTCTTATGAAAGAGACACTCTAAATTTTTAACTGATACTTTTTCAACTCTTATAAATTTTCCAGATGAGCAATTTAATTTCTGATTTTCCACGAAGTATGGAAATCGATTAAATAAATAATGCATAGTAACTCTTCTATATCTATATACCATTTAACTATAAGTATTCAAAAACTAAAAAATTAGCTTAGTAAATCTTTCATGACGAAAAATATGTCTTGAGTTATCTCTTTAAATTTAATTATTGTTAATGAACTAACTAAATCCATTCAAAAAATCAATCATTAATTTTAAATTTTATTCACCAAATTTAAATACAAAAATAACCATGGTTACGTATAAACAGTTTAATAATGAAATGTGGTTTAATAATGAAATACAGTTTAATAATGAAATATAGGTATAACAAAAAATTTTCAGATATAACAATGAAAATATAAATGTAAACACATTCAAATAGTGTAGTACAAAACTGCAATATTTCATTATCAACAACTACAACATTAAATTATCAACCATACGTTTTACATATTTTTTAATTAAATATTTAGGCAATATCCAAGCTCTTGGGCTATTCCTGCAGAAGAAAAAAATTGGAAGTTCCGACTTTCTATTTATTATGCAAAGGATCATGATTCTGGAACATATACATGTATAACACCTCAAGATGTCAGTAATGAAGTAAACATTGTGGTCAAAGGTAACATTATTAATCACAATTAAACACTTAATATGAATAATTAAGTAAAACTGAGATTAAAGTGCCTGATGTAATTTAAATATAAGTTTTTACTCAGATGACTAAGCAAATGTGTGAAAGAAAGTGGAATACTAAATAAAATAATTTTCCCATAAACTTTCAACCACTAATAACATTTTATAATTTGTGTGCGTTGATATTATTTCCAAAGAACATTCATTTCAAAATATCTAAAACTAGAATGCAATAACGATCTATTATTTTCAGATCTATAAGCCACTTTATTTCAATAATACCGTTGTTCAATAACAGTGCATGATACATTTATTTTAACTCTCTTATAAGCCTTTGTTGAAAGTATTTTGGCTATCTGTCGCACAGGCCTGGTGTTACAATTTGTTACTTATATTTGCTTACAATCTTAAGGATTTAAGCAATAGGTTTTTTAAATCACTCACATGAAATCAAGTAAGTGATTAAACATTCTTTCAATTAAAGTTTTAAAATGAAGACGAGTTTTGAAACTTAGAAAACAGTTAAATAAATATCTTATTAGATAAAATTATATCTTTTATTTATTATCTGGAGTCTCATAGAAACAATAAAAGTTAGAAATTGGTTAAAATACTCGAATATAAATACATATATTTAAAGTAAATGAAATAACACAATATTCTTTTTCTTTATTTACCATTTACATTTCGAAAAGTTTAAAACAAAATATTGACAATCATAATATTGAAAACTTTTTATTGTCAATCACGTAATTTTTGTGTCGCTTACTGTAAAAATTTCAGACAGCACATAGATTCTAATTAATTTATAAATTTAATTCAAATAACTCTTTTATTCGGGTTAAAGGAAATAAATCCTGTTCATGAATACAAGGGACGAATGTGATGGCAATTTATACAGCGGAAACCCAGAAGATGTGCCACCTTCGCCCCGAAAGGACAGAAAAAACACACACAGAAAGAGAAAGGAACATCCAATCCCGAACCAGGATTCGATCCTGGGACCTACTGCTTCTAAGTTAGGGACACTAACCACTCCGCCATTAGTCGACAAAACTAAAAATACTAAAACCAAATTTTAGTAATCCAACTAATTTATATAGAACAAAATATTTTCATATTACTTGTGATGCATACTATTGCACATGACAAACCATAACATTTTTGTTAATGTGCTTGTCAAAACTCAACGTTACTAATGTAATTTTTACAGATGTGCACTGTCCAGCCATTAAATCTGTGGATCACAACCGCGTCATGGCAGTGGAAGGTAACAGAATGCATAGTAAGGCTCGATTCGCTTGCATGGAAGGCTATGAATTGGTTGGACCAGAAGAAATAACATGCCAAGCATCAGGACAATGGTCAGAAGATGCACCCTATTGTGAAGGTTGTTTTATTTATTTATTTAAAGGAGAAAACTCGAATTCTTGTATCTGTGATCAATTACTTTACGCCTAAATCAAGAATATCAATTGTTCCAATGGTTAATTTAAGCAACATAGTAATTTAAAAAATATATTAAAAAGTCAATTGATGGTATAATTTTTTGTCCAATCAAACAATTAATATTAAGTATTTGACTCTTCATTGAACCTTTCATGTACATGAAAAATAATTAAAAACCTGATTATATAAAATTCTTAAAAATGTATTTATTTAATAATACTTAAGTTATGAAATGAAATTCTAATCAGTTGATAAGATCAAACTGATTAGAGGTCCATTATCTCGATTCATAATTATACTTTTTATAATTTTTGCAAATTAAGTAGTAAAGTAATTAATAAGTTTTTTTTCACACTGGAAATATCAATAAATTTTCTTTGAAAACGTAGCACAATTATTATACTAATTTTTTTCCTATTTCAGTCTTGAAATGCCCACCGTTGGTATCCGAAAGCATGCATTTGATCATGAGCTCAAGTAACAGAACTTTTGGGACAAGGGTAGTATTTTCATGTCCGACAGGGTTCAAGCTTGCAGGAGCACCCAATCTGAACTGCTTGAAAACAGCCAATTGGTCAGATGCCACTCCTACCTGCAACCGTACGTGAGACATTCTGTTTCGAGATATGCAAGTGATTAAGTTGCTTAGTACAATAACTAAATCTATTTAAAGTTTTATCACATAAGATAAGATTGATTTACAACAAAATTTTTTGGCACAAATGCCGAATAATCCAGCATGCCAAATTCTAAGCTTTGTGTGCGTGATTTTTTTTTGGCGGATTTTCTTGTTTATTTGGCAACCTGATTTTTATAACGTCATAGAGATGGAGAATTATTTATTTAGAGATGAAGAATTATGTAGAAAATCTTATTTTTGCAGTCGTAGTAGTCCCAATACGTCATCTTGGAAACATTTATTTGTCGCCAAAAATATCTGAATTTGGCATCTGTGCCAATTCAGATATGGTGGTATTCCGTTCAAATAAATGGTGAATAAACGAGAATGAAATTAAATTGTCTTCAACAAAATGTGACAGACGAAAAAGGATGAGTTATCCAAAATCACAGATTATCTAAATGACGAAAACACACTGGTGTTTTACTATATTTCTTTCATCAGCTACCAATCTGTTAACTAAGATAGTAGTTAACGATGAAAATTAATTTATTTTTGATATGTAACTTATTTCAATGTATATCAATAGTTACTTTGTCTATGGTCAGACGACAAAAAGTTATTAATCAATTTTGAAAATTTCAAGAAATAAAACAATTTCAAATTGATTTAAAACATCTCATTAATAAAATATTTTAACTTTAAGAAAAATATATCAATATGTGAATTAAATCATACAATTCAACAAAGATTTTAATAAAAAAATTTTATTTTAAATTTGTGAAATTTAGTTTTTGGCCATCCCTTTCAATGTTATGATGGATGACCTGATTTTAATTTGAAGAATGAACATATATTAAATTTTCAAAACTTATTGCATACTTTTAAAATAATCAGCATTAATGATATGATATTTAATATTAGAACGCATGACGCAATTCGATAATGCAATTTATACACATTCTTAAAAGTGAAAATGTAAAAATCGTATCAGTTTTCGTGACAGACAAATCTTAATCTTTCTAATATTAAACTTAAAAGCAAAATTATACTATTTTATTACTTTATCGGGACTTTATTACCATATGAAGAAAAGGCTTTCATATTTTTCACAAAAATGACACTTTCATATGAAAATTAGTTTAAAAATAGACCTTATTTAAGATAATTCTCTTAAGAAAATATTTATTTACAATCAACTGATTGTGTGAACTACATGTGTTTTGCATTATATATATATATATATATATATATATATATATATATATATATATATATATATATATATATATATATATATATATATATATATATATATATATATATATATATATATTCACTCATTTTGAAATAAAAATCCTGATTCATCATGCTTATAAGTCACATATTTTATAAAACATGATTATTCTAACTTTATAAATATTCTTTTTACTAATGAAATCAATCGAAATTTAAAACAAGCACATATGTTGATAAAATGCGACAAACTGAATTGATTTCCACCCATTTAATAAAGTTAAGTTTCAATGTATGTAAAGAACATTCTGTAAATGAAAAATAATCATGGTCAATAACATTATCAAAATATATTATATCATTATTATATTTCATTGTAACTTTCATGATGCTTAATCAATGCTTCTATGAACCTATTTCAGATCATGTCTTATCGAATTGCTTAAAATTTAGCTTACGTTGTTAAAAAGAGATAAATGTTTGAAAAGGATGATTTTACATGACTGTCCTTATCTCATCTCAATTAAATGATTTACTGTAGGTCACGTGTCTAGCCGAAGGCATAATAAAGATTTAATATGTAGACAACTACAATAGCAACAATTATCATTAGTTATTTTGTTATAAATATCACAATAATTTCAGCAAGGATAAAGCAAAAGCTTCTAGGCTGGTAATTTTCTAATTCTCACTATGATAAAAAAAATTTTTTTCTATATTTAAATGGCCTTTATTTTATTTTAAATATTTCTGCATTGTTTCGCAATTTTAAATAAAATCTCTAAAACTTTACACGAAGCTTCTCAAGCTTACAAGGAAAATTATTTTACTTATACTTAAATGTTGTTTAGATTTATACACAGAAATGAGAACACAGTAGCTTGAACTGATACACTTTAATTAAAATAAGAAAATTAAAACATCAAAAACGAATTTTTTAACTTTGGAAAGATTATTATAAATCATTTAGCATTATTGCCTTTGCACTAATTTTAAAGTTAAAACATAATTCTCAAACTTTCCAATATGTGTGAAATATATATATATATATATATATATATATATATATATATATATATATATATATATATATATATATATATATATATATATATATATATATATATATATATATATATATATATATATATATATATATATATATATATATATATATATAGCATATTTTATAGAAATATAGTGCTTAATTTAATAAAAAGTTAAGCAATTCATTTTTAAAAATTTGGATAAGCAATATTAAATTATGAATGAGATTTATAAGTAAAGATTCAATAACTATTTTCATTATAGCTGTCTCTTGTAAACATCCTAATACACCAATAAATGGGCGTGTACTGGATAGTGGCAGGTATTTAGCAGGAGATTTTGTGCAATATACATGCAATGCTGGTTATGTGATAGTTGGAGAATCTGTTGCCATTTGCACTGATCATGGAGTCTGGTCACAGCCTCCACCTACATGTAAGTCCCTTCATTTATATATATATATATATATATATATATATATATATATATATATATATATATATAGAGATAGATAGATAGATAGATAGATAGATAGATAGATAGATAGATAGATAGATAGATAGATAGATAGATAGATAGATAGATAGATAGATAGATAGATAGATAGATAGATAGATATTGATATAGATATGTATATATAAACTAAAAAAGGATTCTAGGAAATAATTAAAATCAAGCATGTTGAAAATATTATAACTTATTATAAACTAATATAGTGACAAAAAATATTAATTGACTCATAACAATGTTTTATGGATGAATGAAACCTGATTCTTTTATCCATAAAACGTGGCATGTATGCACAAATATTTAAATAGAATTGATTTTTTAACCTTAATTTTTCATTAAATTATAAATTTTTAACAATGCCAAAATGTCAAAAAATTTCCTTATTTAATATCATTAAGTTAAATATTTGTTGAAAGTGTTAATGAACCTTATGCATATGTAATAAAAAGGGTAGAGAAAATATAAAGTATAACAAATTTTTTATTTCATTTAATCGTGTAATCTGTTTAAAAAAATGTGTGTGTCTCACATGATATAGAATATTAAATATATCACATATGAAGCATGTCCACAAAGCATGACATATTTGAATAAAGCAAACTATTTCATTCCGAATAATTTTTTATTGCAATAAATTTAAACTGATAAAAAAATTAAAATTTGTTAAAACTTTTTATACTGTTGAACATATAACATTCAGTTAAAGATTTACCAAATCTAAATGTGCAATATTTAAATTTATCTCGTATAAATAGGAACTGCAGCTAAGTAGGATAAAATGGCATTTTCAATTAATTAGTTATTTTTTCAGGTAAAGCAGCTTGTGAATTTCCAGGTAATCCATCACATGGCCAAGTAATTCCAACTAAATTCCACTATGACATTGGTGAGGTTGTCGTGGTAGGATGTCACCCTGGCTTTCGTGTGTTGGGAACACAACAGCTTCGATGCACATCTTCAAGCCATTGGTCAAGTCCATTGCCACATTGCCGACCATACTTACAATCATAACATGCAAAGTGGATGGAAGATATATACACACTGTAAATAGAAAATTGCAGGACTATCGATCTGTTATTTTTTATTTAGTATCCATGATAAATTCATCTTGCAAATTATTGCATCACATGTAATTATTAACGAAAATATATGTATTAGACAAAAATTATTCAAATATATATAATGGCTATTTCATTTAATTATATCACTGTAACAATAGTAGCAATATATTTGATATTTAATTTTTAACTAAGAGTAATTCAACATTTCTTTATAATTACTTTGTTCTGATAAGTTACATTTTTCCTGTAAATGTTCTCTTTGTAAGTAATTATTTTTATTTCAAAAGCTTAATTATCTCAGAACTAATTAATATTTTTAATGTTTCTTGAATTCATAATTATCTTATAAATAAAAATTAATGCGCCAAGAAATGCAGAAAGAACAAAAAATGCATTGAACTATGATTTGAAAGTATAAATTAGCCTTTTTGAATATGAATAAAACACATTTTCTTAAATCTTACTTTTAGAAAGCTTCAAATAACAATTCACATTTTATTGATGAAAGTTTCATTTTATTGATGAAAAAATAGCTGAAAAAAGCTGGACACGTGTATTGTACAAACAATATCACTATCTCAATTTTATAATACATAAAATATACATTTCCAAAGTCCTGTCTAATATATAAACTTTTATAAAGTTCTCTCTCTTTCTCTCTCTCTCTCTCTGGGCGTTTGGTGTGACATAGGTATATTTTTTGTTTGAGTGTGATGAATATTTTTCTTTAGATTTTGAAGGTTTTAAAAAAATATTATTTAAGGGAGAATCATATTCATAGAGTTTTTTACATTTTAGTACTGTTTAGATTTTTTTAGTCTACATGGAACTAAGGAAATATTAACTGAAAATTTATTCTACTTTATGAAGAGATAATGAAATTCATCCTAATTTACTTGGAAATTAATAATTCATACTTTTTATTGCATTCATCATATTGTTGCTATTATTCCTAATAATGTTGATACATTTAATAAAAAAAGGCGATTTCTGCTTTGTTGATATATTTTAATGATAGTTATTTCTATTCTTCTATAAACTACAGCGCAAGACATGCCAACCCCATCTCAATAAGAGTTATCGTGTAAGTAATGAAATAAAAAATATATAAATTTTAAAATAATATATATATATATATATATATATATATATATATATATATATATATATATATATATATATATATATATATATATATATATATATATATATATATATATATATATATATATATATATATATATATATATATATATATATATATATATATATATATATATATATATATATATATATATATATAACTTCATCATTTCAAACTTCAGTCAAAGTACATGATTCCAAAAAAATATATATTAGCAGCGAAAATTTCAAATATGCATCTAAAAATTTAAATAGCCCTTGATTTTTGCTTATCTTGATTTACTTGCAAAATTTGCTGGGAACTGTTTTTTTTTATCGAAAATTCTCAATATTTCTCTGGTAAAAATGCCTTTTTATCGGATTCCTAGAAGAATAGCAATTAAAGTTACATAACGTTCATGAAATGTTGTATTTATCTGTCCCTTTGTGATCATTTCTAGCACAATAATACGTTTTTCATCAAGGCAAACAGTTTAAAGTGGATTCTGAATTACTAAAATCATCCACACCAAAATGAAACTCAAATCCATAAACCATTGAGCTTAAGGCTAATAAATAACATAAAAATGATTATATATTTATCATGTACAAAGAATCCAAAACCTGCATTTATGCACTTGCAATATCATTTTGATGTCAGATTTGTTCTAATAAGTACATCTGAATAATATCTGCCTCATTATATTTCCAAGCGTTAATTAATTTCCAAGCCAAAAATTAATTTCCAAGCGTTTATATTTAAATGCCATTCTTTAATTTCTCATCACATATAAATTTAAGAAATAAAATAAAAACAACTTTTCAGTTTTAAAAAAGCATTTAAAAACAAAAATAGTTTCATTAATTTTTTATTAATATTGAATATATGTCAACACATTTTATTGTGTATAGTTAAAAAATAATTTACTTAAGAGTTTCCTCTTTCCTGAATAGTAATATAAAAATTAATATGAAAAATAACATAAGTTTTAATCTTTGTCTTATACTATGACATTTAAATGTATTGAAGAAATTCACAAGCACAAACATATATTATTCCACCAATAAATGATGGTTATTAAAAAGAATATTAATTGTACAGGTAATAATGAATCAGTGATTTATTATTGCATATTTTATTTTCCAATGTAAGAATGAATTTATATTTTCATTACACATTTTAATAAACTAAAAATTTACTATTAATTTTTTCAGATGTGAATTAAAATTCATTTTCTATATATTCACTCATGAATGTTTACAAAAAACAAAATGATAATGATATATTACTATAATCATAAAACCTTTTTCCCCTATTTTCTTTTTCCAAAACAGAAAAATGGTTTTCTTACTCAGCATTCTCTTACAAATCCAATCCAGTAACTACAAATGAGCTAATTAGTATGTTTCATAAAATGTGTTCTAAATAAACTATTTATCCAGTAAAACACATATATCAAAAAATCTGATAGGTTTATAAGCATTGAAACTAAACTTATATTCTTCTATAAGATATTGATTATCAATATGAAAATTTAATAAAAGAATATATAATTTATTACATTTAAATTAAATTAAAAATGTATACTATATCAAAAACAAATATACCTCCAAAATAACACAATGTGTAAATGTAACGATCACTTGTATGTGAAACAAAGATGATTCACAAATTTAAGAGGAACTTTCCTATTCTTCTATGTTAAACTCTAGCTTTTCTGGTTCCTTATATTTGCCTGGAGAGAACTATAAAAGTCCCTTATTTCTTACCAGCATAAGTTCTGTAATTGATATTTTGTGTAGGATCCACTAACTCCATCTCAACTTCAAAAATTTATTGTGAAGAGAGAACCGCAATAGATTTATATACGGGGTGTAATTTTAATGAATTCAACTTCAGACTATTTGCTACATTTCAGAAGAATGATGGGGTCTTTTATTCAAATATCATCTTTGTCTCAAAATGAATACATGCTTATTACAATGAAATGTTATCTTCATCTTTACGCTTTTTTTAATCCTTCGATAGTTTCGGTTGTCACACTGAAAAATCAGAGATCTTCACATATTACTCGAGACCCAAATTTCAGATAGACGATCTCTCCCACATGGATCTTGCATATCAATGATTATCTGCCAGTAATTAAAATAGGGATTTGATTATCTGTTGTGCGTGTGTTTAGAGGCAATACTTTTTCCTCATTAAGTGTTATCCTACAGAAAAATAAGCAGAAATTCAAAAAATAGGAAAAAGTAAAAAATTCCTAAAATCCATATATTTGACTTTTTAGTTCCCAAAACAGATACTTCTTGAAAAACCGATAATGTAACTGTATAACTGGTAAATACATTTGTACATGACCACTAAGATTATGTCTTATAATTCCCAATAACTTGGTTACTAAAAACTTAAACTTTCAAAATAAATTAATCAAAAATAAATGCATAAGATTTACTTACATTTATTAAAGCTGAAACCCCCATGGTGAAATACTATAAGAGGTACTGCAGAGTCTAATATCTTTTTTAGAGCAAAAGAAGCATTCTATTATAAACCTCAAAAGAAATGGATATCTTTCCCTGCACTTGCATTGAAGAAATTATCTCAGTAATAGCAAACTTTATTTAGTTAACAGAACCTTACAAAAAAATTAAAGGAATTTTTCAGGGGTCATATCATTTTCAGGAGTGATTCCAAATCAGAGTATGCACTCATTAAATTAATATTATATATATTTTTTTGGCCAAATATATTTGTATATATTTTCAATTAAATTTTTAATGGTACAATATTTTCAATTAAATTTTTAATGGTACAAATAAAACCAATTTCATTCAAAATTATTTATCTTATTTAGTAAACATTTTATATAATAAGAAATGCTTTTAGAGATTTTAAATTTGCTTAGTTTCTACTACATCACTATAAACTTAAAATAGCAAAAACAATTTATTAAAAGCACAATGCTTAAATAATATTGTGATAAAAAAATGAAAATTAAACAAATACAATCATTACATACCTAAAGTTAAGAAAACCTAAACAAGAAAGTACATGGAATATGAAAAAAAATTTTAAGTTATAATGAAACTTAATCTTTACATTAAAACTGGTACAATCATACATGCATAATAATTAATTTGGTAACAAGTATAGATTACTTCCAGTATCCCTATACCCCAAATAAATGTCTATGTATATAAATTTATCTAAAAATTGATTATTTTAGCAATCATTCCGGCATAATAATTCCAGCAACCTTTATAAGGTTAAAACACATTTTAATGTATAATTCATTTCAGTGGATATTAAAATACTAATAAATATCAGATAAGATTTCGGATTATACAGATGTATATCAAATTTCTACACTAAATAAGTCTGTCTTCGTATTCATTAAAGCTTCTTAAATACCTATTAATGATAGCGAAAACTACAGTTTAACTCTAATTATCCGAATCGCTTTCAGAATTTCAGAAAAATTTATATTGAAGAAGAGAAGGAAAAATGAGAATAAAGGAAAAAGCTCAAGGAAAGAGAAGGGAAATGATGAGAATCGCATGTCACAAGAGGAATTTAAAAACATTATTTTGAAAATTCCTGGATGTCCAGAAGTTAGTGCTGAAAATATGGGAAAATATGTCAAGAGCCAAACTCTTGATTTCAAATTCTAAATGATGGTCAACTTATTGAAGGTGTCGAGGAAAGAAGATGACATTAATGCCCAAGTTACAACAGTCTCGAGACTATCAAGCTAGTGAAGCATTTCCCGACTTTGAAATTGCTTTGATGGACTGCCAGCCCAAGTAAGACCGCATGCAAATTGTCAATGTCAAGCGCAGGCGCAACTTGACTGCCCGAAAACGGATGAAAGCAGTGAAACAAATAACTCTGATCGAGATGTTTACCAAGAAATGTCTTTCATTTTCAGTACTGAATACACGTACTGTGTTATTGTACAGCATTTGAAAGTACCTTAACATGTAAAAGTGTTGTATTTTCGTTAATTTATTAAAAGTATTTTTTCTCCTATTTTCAGCGTACAGTAATTAATTAAAATGAAACGTTACTTAGAAGAAATTCAAGTAACCCAATTTTAGATTTTCCGAAGAGGATCCGGTCGTAACTGATTCACATAATTGGAATTCTATTGTATTTTTATCATTTTGAATTCACTAGATAAGTAAAATCGGACTAATTATCACTCGTATCTGCTCAAAAATATAAGAACAAAATCAATAGCAAAAATTTTATGTTTTAATTATAAAAAAATCATTATTTCAATTGATACAAAATTCTTACACAGCTATTTTTAAGTGCAGTATAAAGGAAAACAAATCGTTAGAAATTTGAAATATATATACCAAATTGTCATGCTTTTTTTTAATGCAAAACACTGAAGCAGTCTTAATGATGATTCCTTCAATTCCATAATAAAATAATTCCAATATTTGTAAATACATAAATGTATGATTTTTAATTTTTTAATTAATTAATTTAAAAAAACATCAAAATAACAGCCAAAATATCGGAAAGAATGACAAAAACTGCTGAAATAGATTATGAAAACAATGTAGAAAACTTGAATGAAAAAAGTTTTCGAAAAAAAAAAAAAACAATATATTAATTTTCACAGATTGCTTGTAAAAATAGAATAAGTTTCACAGCAAAGAATAAGTAAACCTATTTATTTATAATTGTGGCTTCTAACTGTACCTGCACCTACTAATTGCAATATCTATGGGTAAAATTACAAAAATGAAGGGAAAACAGTAAATTAAATTTCTTGAATGTCACATAAGACCCAAATGTTTAACATTCCAAAAATATATTCCCATTTAGTAAAAATAAGCTGAAAAGTTGTTTTAAATTTTAAAAAATTAATGCATTTGTACAAGAAAATATAAAACCATTCCAGACTTTTCAGATGTTGGCGAATATTTTCTACACAATTTATAGCCCTATTATCAACTTAACAAGAAACTTAGAGTATTAAGAAGTATATAATCACAATTAATTTCAATGATAAGATCTTGCCTTTCTTTAGTTAAAAATTGTTAACAGAAAATATCGTTACTTGAATTAATAAAATGTACAATAGTACTGTAGTTTGTGCAGATTACTTTAAATTTCACGCATTAAAACTTGTTATTTTAAGTTTTTATGATTGTTTATTTTAATTTTTTTCTTACAGTAATTACAAAAGAAACTATTAATAATTTTTTAAATTATACAAATAGCTTTCAGGACAAATTCATAACGTTCATTAAGTTTTACAGCAAATATAATCCAATCTATTATTATACCTTTAGCCCACGGTTAAATATCCATTATTTAAGGCTAAATAAAAGTAAGTTCTTTGTACATAATAAGCATTTAAGTCCAAAACCCTCAAAAACTTTTGAGAATCATATGACTAATACCGTCAAAAATTTACAGTGTTTTATTTACTGAGTAACTGGTCTGTTCATTATTATAATTAAAACTATTTAATAAAATTAAATTAGATTGGGTTTTATTGAATTAACATTTATCTATGATGACTTAGAACGGTGAATGAAATTAAAGAAAAACTGTTCCAGTACTACTAGTTTTACAGTTAATTTTGAACTACTAGTTAATTTTGAAAAATATATTAAATACATTCTTAAAACAGGGAGATCTTCAAGTCCTTTTTAATTGTGAATATTATTTTTTGTAATGTTATGTAGATAAATAATTGCGTCATATGCAGTTATTTTCTTCTAAAATACCTACCAAGTCCAATATTTTTAAACTGTTTAATTTACAGCGACTACATTTTTTACTAGGACTACGTTTTAAGACAAAGTATAAGTGGAAGATGATAATCGACATCATTACTCTTTAATGATACATAAAATTAATTTTTTTAAAGAATTGTATCATGCTTATCGTAAAAAAATTCGTAATAGTTTATAAATAATTTTATACAGTAAATACTTAACCAACATGAGAATTAAGAAAAGCTTGAGTCTTTACATAAGATATATTGAAACCAACTCAAATGAATCAATTTTATGCCAATCAATCACCAAGTTACATTATTCTTTAATGAGAAATACTAACGCTGATAATTTTATAACAGTAAGCAATGCATAATATATAGACTATTTAATAAGGTTTAACAAATGATTTCTCAATAGACATTAGAAAGCTCAGTTAGCCTTTGAAATGATCTATGATGAATTAAGGCGATAATATATTCCGAGAATTATTTTTTAAGAAGCTTTAATTTACTAGAATTTTAATACTTTATACATTTATTTGTGTGTTTTTGTTCTTAATGTGTAAAATATATTATTATTTTTATTTCAAACAGAGTATATTTTTACAGAAACAAATTTATTAAATATAATTTGTGATGGAGCATTTTAGAGTTATTAATAAAAATGTAATAAAAATACAAAAAATTTTATCATAAAAATATTAATATTTTCTATTTAGAAAGGTTAGTTTTATTTTTCTTTGAGTGGTTCTTATATCACGCAATTATCAATCAATCAATCGTCACTGAATGCACTGCATGAAATTCCTTAGCTTACAGAAATTTAAAACTTAGTAAAAGGAAACTAAACTTTAGAAAATGTATATTAAATTGTATCCTCAGCATATGATTACGTATTTTTTAAGTATTAATTATGTATATATTTCTTTTCTTTGGGGAAGACTCTTGGAAATAATTTTTCATATTTACTTGAACAATAAATCAACAAAATTCTGTGAGAAATGTGTGCTTTAGAAGAACCGTGTTGCTACATGCTTTCAAGACATGAAAATATTGGAAATGGTCTTTCATACTTAGTTGAACAATTGAAATCGAAAAGTTGTAAAGATTCTGAAGTGACGCATGAAAAACACACAGCTGCATGTGTCCATGGCTAACTGAAAGAGCAAACAAAAGATGTCATTTCTTGAGAAGCGATCATCTGGGGCCATCAGCATTTGGGAGCCGACTGTGTAAAGGTGTGGACACATAACACGTGCAGATTCTTTCATTAGGGATCTAATGCTTTTCTCTCTTCTCTATTGACCTGTATATAATGGAAATTGTTTCCCACGGTTCAAGCAATCGTTTGCAGGGGATCCATCAATAATGCGCAAACATGCCTGCCCCATTTTTCCTTTCTGGTGTGGTTTCTGTGACTAAGATGGGAGGTGAATCTATGATTTTAGTCGCAAATAAATTTTAGGATACCCTCTCTGCAAAAAAAAAAAAAAAAAAAAAAAAAATTGACGCATCTCAAATAAAGAAATATTAATAATCTGGTGGCTGTAGAAAGGAAGACAAATAATAAAACAAATAATAATTTATTTTTAGGATAATTTATGTAATCAAATGAAAAAATTTATTTACAATTTAAATTTAGAAATTTATATTCAAAGCTTTTTTGTAAATAAGATCTTAATTTTAAATTAAGTATTCGAATAGTACATATAATAGCATATAAAACAATTATTAATTAATTTTTTTACGATCATTTACATAATTAAATAAAAATTTATTTACAATTTAAATCTAAAAATTTATATTCAAATCTTTTGTGAATAAGCTCTTAATTTTAAGTTAAGAGAACAAATAGTATAATAGCATATAATTCGTCCAAAATATTTTAAATTTGAATCTCAAATTTTATTTTTGCCGAAAACGTTAATGATTGTTGATATTTATTTTTTAAAAATATTATTAATTTACATAACGCATTTTCAATCTTCTTCAATCTTTTCAATCAATCAATCTTTTTTCAGATAAATTAAAAAAGTTAATTAAATTATTTAAAACTTATTATTATTTCTATTGAATATAAAAAAATCGTAACAATAATTATTAATGGAATAATCAAACATTATTAAGGTAATTTTTTTTAACTAAATTTTTCTATTATGTTTAATTGCATATGTAAAGTATGAATATACATATTATTTACCTTTCATTGATATTTTTAAAAAGGAATAGCAGGTAAAGAAAAAAATAAGAAATCCTGTGAATACTTACATTTTTTCTTCAAGTGAAAATAACCACAGAAACATATATGAAAATATATTTTGAATGCATTAAGAAATAACTTGTTAAGAATCTAATTTAGGAATGCTTAATGACAGCAATTTATAGATGTGTTTAACATTTTTTCACACTGCCAATGTAAGTCCCACATTTGTTTACAGATCAAATATGAATTTCTATGAAGGAAAGGAATTAATAAATAAAAAAAACACAAGAAATATGATTTATTTTAATAATTTTAAATTTAAAATGACAAAAAAGGAAACAAAAAATGTAAAACAACAAATATTCAAAAGTATTACAGACTGAAGGAAGTTTATTTATTTCTGATCCGACATTATGAATTCTTCAAGTGAACAAATTTTATTTAACTTAATTAAAGACTCTATATGCTAGCATGCATTTTTTAAAGATAATATTGGAATTTATCATTAAAAAATTATATTTTAGTTCACCAAAATTAATTAATATTCTCGGAGTATTTAAATTTTAAATTCATTGATCCCAATGAGAATAAGCAGACTTTATTTAAAAATTTTCAACTTTTTACATTTGAAGACAGCATTATGGAAGGAATTTTAAATATCAAAACATTCTCTTAAGATTGAATCATCGCATATTTTAATAGCAAACATTGCATGTAAAAAGAGAATGGTTTTATTTTGATGCAAGTTAAGAATCAATTTTGTTAAACCTCTCCTTAAAGTAATCCTAATTTATATTTGCATCTTTTAGCCAACCAACATCTTTGGAATGGATTCAATCACAAACTTGTCACAAAATTATATGATATCAAATTTGAACTTCGAATATATTTTCTTGCATGTGTTATCAAATGATCATGAAATTAGTGTTAAAAGCCTACGTGCTTTCACTTAATTTATCATTTAAGATTATTTATATTTATAACCATGTCAGGACGTTTAAATGAAAATACTGCGTTTCAGTAACAAATAACAACTTTATTGAATATTGCGCTTCGCCAAATCTCTGACCGCATCTCGCGATCGACGTACGTCAACCGACTTTTTTTTTGTTCGCTCTCTAGTGGCGATTTTTCATTTCTCATATTCGGCCAGACTGACCTACAATTATTTCTCATATTAGGAATGCACAATAGTTTTATAAAACAGTACAATGTTTAAAAAATTAATATTTTCACCTTATTATAAGCATTTTTAATGCGATAATTATCAGGATGATGCAAAACGGTGATGCAACGATCGAGAATGAAATTTCTTAAAAAGCATTTCTAAACTTTAAATTTACCATTTCGGAAGTTCCTTTCTATTAATATGCCACAAGTAAGAAATTGCGTGCAAAAACTCTTGTACACTTCATTCAATAAATGTAAAAAGACATATTTATAAATTTCTCATGGTTTTTAACATAGTGGCGAAGCTCTGAGTAAATTTCACATGTTTTTACAAAAAAGTATAACATTTATTTCAAAGACAAAGAGTCTTTTTCATTAATTACTCTTAATTTACAGAAAAAGTTAGCATTGACGTAATAAACTTATAAAAACAATTGTTTAAAAAGGTAAAAGTTGCACGGAAATCGTAGATAACGTAAAAGTCATTTAAAATAAATAGTAAATGGTATCACCTTGAATTTCAGTGACACAAAATTTTAAAACATGTATACACATGCAAATGACATTCAACTGATGAACCTCATATAAAGCATAACACAAAGAAAAATTAGAAGTTCATAATATTGAAAATATACTTTATTCAAAAATATATTTATTCATAAAAAATCCATATTATTGATACTTACAATATGTAATAAACAATAACGCGACAATACGATATTATATTGACTGAAAACACAGAAAAATTAAAATTCTACTTTTGCTAACAAAAACAATGAGGGTGAACTTTTTATCATGTAAATTCTTCAAAATCTTATTATTCATTTTCCGTGTTAAACCATGAGAACTGATAAAACATAAATGAATTTGGATTTAAATAATACAAATTGCCAAGGCATCAGACATTCTTTCTTATATGAATCGAAGAAAATATTCCTGCTACTTCATCTGTTGTCTGAATACAAGAAAAATTATCAAAAGCAAGAATATATTTTTTCTTTTGTTCAGGTAATTATAGAAATTCGTAATTAATTATCTCTTACAGAAATGTCCCCTGCATTGACTGAAAAAGAATAATTTTACAATTATTCATTATGTCATTTTAAAATATAATTTTTTCACTAATTTTTCATAAAAGAGCTGAAATTATTTACATTCTATAAAATTTATAGAGCCTATTATTTAGGATTAAGTAATCCTCTATATAAAATAATCAACAATTAAGATGAATGATCTAAGAAGAAAATTTAAATTGATTGCTAAAAATTTTATTTGAAAAATGTATAAATAAAAACAACTAAATAAAAGATTTCTCAAAATTGAATTTTTGAAAAGTCCTTAAGTTTTTATTTCTGATAGTTAAATGTAAATCTTAGAGAGGAACTTAAAATTAGAAAATACAAAAAAAAAAAAAAAAAAAAACATTATTTGATTTGGAACAAAAAATAGAGTGTAAAACTAAAATGAAAATGTTAATAGTAAAATTATTTAATTTTTATGGTAATTTAGAATCATAAACTTAAGCGGAGATAAAAAAATTTTCGTGAAATTTTTTAAAATATGAACTGTACATAAACTATTATTTTCAAATAAAATTCTCTAAGCATTTCACTATTTTCCATAAAAAAATAACTATAAAGAAACATTTTGCCCTCAAAAGGTTTATAATTCATTACAAAAATAATACCAGATTTTTATTTAAAAAAATTAGTTTTAAATTTTAAAAAATGAGAAACAATTTAAAAAATTAGAGAGAATAATTATTAAAACATTTTCGTAATATATATATATATATATATATATATATATATATATATATATATATATATATATATATATATATATATATATATATATATATATATATATATATATATATATATATATAATTTCGTGTCACGATGTATGTTCCCGATAAACTCCGAAACTACTGAACGGATTTTGATAAAATTTTGTAACCATTTATAATATAGTCCAACTTAAAAGATAGAATAGTTTTTAACTCTTAATTATTATTTTCAATATTTATTATACGACATTAATGTTTATTTATTGTTTAGTTCTGTAAGTTTCTAATAGATGGCGGTTTAGCATCTAAGTTGCACTGGTATTCGGCAGATGGCGACGTGTTTATTTTTCTAGATTATACATCTTCGAGAAAATTAACGTGCGCGCGAAATCGCGTGGTTAAATATAGAATTTACATACATTTTTATCATTATATTTTCATGATGTACATATATTTTCATATATATTTTCATATATTTTCATGATGTATAATCATACTATAACAATTTTTTGCGAATCACTTTCATAATTATACTTTGTATTGTGTTATTATTGTGCGTGTTCAGTTTGAATATTTTTAATATTATAAGTAGTAAAATAAAATTTTATTTATTGCTGTTTTTCTCTACTAATTTTCATACCACCTCCAAAACATGTAAGTATTTCTTGAGAGCCTTTTATTTTTTTTACTTTTATTTTATAATTTGATAATTATTAATTTATTCAGTAGAACATTTTGATCTAATTTATTTATTCAAATGATAAATTCTTTTAATTTTTTTATTTCAGTATAATACCGCGGAAAAATTTTTTAGTTTTAATAATTAAAAATTAAAAAAATAATAGTTCGATGTCAATGTTATCTACCTCATTTATAACAATTTATTTTTAGATGTTTTTAATTTATATAGTATATTTTATAAGTAAGTCACTGATTACTAACTATAATTTAATATAAGATGAATAAAATGTAAATTCAGAAAGTATATGTTGATTTGTGCTTAATTTCAAAATTTCGATACTTTACCTATTACTTTTAAATTTTTGCGAAACGTTTTATTTTTAATCTCATATGAATGAGCCTATTTTAAATTTTTTAGAAAATATTAATTTGATTGTACCCAAGAATTAGTAAAAAATTGATTCTATGTATTATAAAAACTCAGCCACTGCAACGCGTGGCTGGGTCAGCTATATACATATATATATATATATATATATATATATATATATATATATATATATATATATATATATATATATATATATAAATATTATTCTCGTCATATTGAGGAAATTAGCTGTTGTGATTCTGCTTGTGATTGAATATCATCTGCTGAGAAATGTAGCAGATTAATGGTATTTCATTCAAGAATTTTCGAGAAGCTTTCCCTTTTTGTTGAGGAAACAATTCCCCTTGTCCTGAGTCTGTAAGCTTAATTGAGTCTTTTATGTGTCTTTCAAAGGAATCCTCATCAATTGCAAAGCTCAACTGACCGGTTTTTCTTTTGCTACCTTTCTTAAGTATTTGACTATCCTGAGACGCGTTTGATGCCAACAATAATTCTTCACCCATTTATAATTCATGTGTCACCTTTGAATAATCGTGGCACTCTTTTCCTTTGTGTGAAACTACCACTATTACCGTACCATATAAAGATAAATCTCCTTCCTATCAATAGGGATCCCATGTGGTGGTCAGTTGAACACGTGTTTTCGGTTATCACCATTGAAGCTTTTCTTGGCACCTGCATTAGTTTGAAATATTTGCAGCCTCCTTTGTTATTTCGCAAAATAGATAACTTTTGTAAATGAAAATCTTAACTATGAGGTAAAATTTGATAGTTCCACATTATAACAAAATTATATTTCCACTTGAGATTGACATAGTTTGTTACCAATTGAACATTGTTTGATTTCTACATTTTAAAGACAGACATAACCAATATATAAAGAATAATTTATTCAAATGTTACACCATTTAAACCTTTTTATTTTTGACGTGAATAGAAAATAAAGTTTGTAGTACATTCCCTTTGCTTTAAGGCCTATTTTAATGGTTGCCATTTAATAATGACTTTTCCTTCCCACGTTGTCTAATGCGGATTGAAGTAGTAATAGTTTATGCTGTGGCATGATATATTTTTTTATAATGCTGATTTATTTTTTTGTATTATTATTCATATTTTCCACTGTATACAATTTGAATTCCCTCATTAATTTGGGACATCATTTAGTTGAGAATGCATCAATTCTTTTTTTCTATTAATTTTACGACTTAGAAAAAGAAAAATGCACACTTTTCTCACCATTCAGCCGCCCAGCTTTCTAAGCTCACTTGAGTAAAATAGTTTTGGATCATCTGCTGGGAAGAGTGTTTATCCTACAACCACAAAATCACTTGCTTAGATTTCAAGCAATTAATTTGATCATGCTTAGTTTCTTCTATTCCAAGAAATATATTTACACAATGGATTGTTCTGGTTTCCAGTATGCGCTAAAACTCTCATAATTAATATTTAATGAGATTATGTTCTGAAAATAATCATGCTTTTGCAATAATATATTATTCTATTTTATTCATCATTATAGAAAAACTTTTATATATATATATATATATATATATATATATATATATATATATATATATATTATATAAAACAAACATATTATAAATAAAATTATTTATGGACCTACTTATAGAGACATTAATGTAATAGTCTAAAACAAAAATAAAAGCTTTTTTTTTTATTAAAGAAACAGTATAGCTTAAATATTTATATACTTTTCATGAGATATTTTCACGAATTTATAAGAGATTTTGTTTCTATATTCGTTTGTGTGACAAAATAATAATAATAAAGGAACCTCACAGAATAAATTTAATTCGTAATTAATGAAAATAACTATTTGATTATTGCTTTAAGAATTGCTATTTTATTTGAATTAAAATCTGTTAGACATTAAACTTCCAATAATTTTCAAGAGATAAATATGTGGAGTCTGTATGCATATAAGCTTATTTAAGTTTAAGAGCTCCAATTTTAGATACGAAATGTTTTGAAATTAAGCAAATTTCTATCGATATTTAAACTTGTTTTTATTTTTACATCCGCAATACAACATTCATTTTTTGTACAGCTCCCGATAGCGGTTTATCGTATAAAAACTGCATGCTGCATTGAAGTGGTACAGAAAATTTTCACATGCACAAAAATATTCACTTCATGTTTGGGGATTGAAATCACTTTTTTCACGTTTGTACATTTTTTCTATGATATTTATAGGACAATTATGTAAATTTTAAACTTTTTCGTAATCTTTTTTATTTCTGTTTCTATTTTAAACACGTTTAGTATTCTTTTATGATGGCAGTAGTAAAAATAAATTGTTTTTTATTAAAACTTATATCAACGAAAGTAATCATGAAATTATAATAAAAGTATTCCAGAACTATTTATTATTAAAATACAAAATAATTTTTATAAAACTTTCAAAATACAAGATCTTAAAATAATTTGGAATTTGTATTTTTTAATATTATGAAATAAAACCCATTTTCCTAACATAGTATTTTTTCTTACGTGAATTATGAAATACAAAAGCAAGAACTTTTTTTAATTTTAAAACAAAATATGCATTAAAATTTGCAAATAATTTTTTGAAAAATGAAAAACGCAATAAAATTTTATAGCTCTTTCTCATATCTTATGAAAGGAAAAAGGGGGTTGTGGTCAAGTTTCCTTCCCCGAATGGGTCGCGCCCCTATAGGTCGAGTGGCATTGGCAGGGGGAAGGGAGGAAGAGACACAACCAATCAAATTCAGCCTTCAGGCTTCATGTTATTTCATGTTGCTTACGAGCTTACTTCTGTGAAGCACCAGTTGTTAGTTTGCAGAGCGTTTGAAAGTTAGTCTGTGAAGTTTGTAAGATTATTTGCTGTGATTCAAACGTTAATTATTAAATTAACATTAATTTGCTTCAGATCTTTGTGATTTATTTACATTTTAAAAATGATCCCTGCTTCGTATTTCATACAGGACTTTAACAAAAAAGCTGGTGATAAAGTTTACGCCCTGGATTTAGCTACCTCTTGCAGCTGCAGTTTTGCTGAGGAAGTTAGTTGCTGCTCTTTAAGTTATCTGGATTTGTGCAGATGCCGAAGAAAAATTAAAAACGTAACAGCCTTTTACAATATCAAATTTTCGAACTGCATTAGCACCTATCTGATAAGCATTTTCGAATTATACAAAGATAAATATTTCCATGATGATTCTGGATTATCAAGTTATCTTTTAAAGTTTCTAATGATTGTAAAAACGACGAATTTCGACGACAAGGAATTTTTTATGCAAACATTGTTCAGCGAAGTGGTTGAAAACCTAATGAATTTCAATAGGAAGAATGGCCTTATACTGGCATCACTTATGATGATATCAAGAAAACATGAAAAACTGATTGACGATGTGATTTGTTTTTCGCAGTTTCAAAAAGTTAATTTTATTCTCTCATCGATTCAACTTTTTTTAAAGGACAGACTAAATGAATATAGTGCTTTCAAACACTTGTTCACAGCTTCATCTTGCTTGATAAACAACGAATGCATAAACTTCAAGTGTTTCTTACAGTACGGCTATGAAGCTCATCCTTCCAGCGATGCAGAAATCATGAGTATTATTTCCCATTTTTGGGAATCCTGTTTCAATGAAGAGTTTAATGAAATAATAGATTGGAAGCCGAGAAACATCTCTCTCCAAAGACTGATGTACATAGTTCACATGTACTTTGTGCTCTCAAAGGAAGAAGCTTCGCTTATGGAAACAACTGCTGTCTTGTGGAACTCAATACCGGATATCTACGTATCTAAGAAGGAGATGTGTGAAGTTTTGACAAGAATGACTGCAGATTGCAAACATGAAGATATCATCAAGACTGTTGATAAAATTGATTCCACAGTAATGGGAGAAGCTGTTGGACCCAGAAGTCTAAAGCATAATTGCAGATCAGTTATAAGAAGATCCTTAAATGATAACGGTCTTCTGCCTAATGGATTATATCAACTGCCTCTTCCAGTATCTCTGAAAAGTTACTTAAACTTGGAAGCTTAAGAACTTAACTATCAAGACAAAACTTAATTAAGTGCCTTATTTCATAATTGTCTTTTGACACACAGGATTAGGGCTATTGGCGAAACCTGTGAATAAAAAAAACGCGCCATAGCCTTACCTCATACCAAGGTGGTGTGGAAACAGGCTACATTTATTTTAAGAATGTCAATTATTAAAATAAAAATATCCTATTTTTTATTATAAATAATCTAAACTATGATACTATATATATATATATATATATATATATATATAAATATATATATATATATATATATATATATATATATATATATATAAATTTGTATGTTGTACACGCATGGGGAGCAAAGTAGACCCACCTCCTCGTGGTGCTCCCTGGAAACGTATTTCATACGGCAAAGTGGTCTACAGTTTTCGGCATGTAAATTGTGGGACAGATTTACTTTATGAATATAAATAGATGTGGGTAATTTTGTGATATCGATATTATTTAAAGTTTTTCTATTTTTACATTAAACTGGTAATCCTTATATTTGCATGAAAACTATTACATCTAATGAACTTGTCAAGAAGGAAAATTGTCATCTTTATTCTTTTCGTGAAATTAATTTTATTTATTGATAATATCATTAATGTTTTTTTATTATTTCTTGGAATACATTAATAGATGCTATAACTGGGATAATTTCTATCAATATGCATCGATACTTTTTAAAAAATTTAAGAAATGTTATATTATTTTTATATAATGTAAATATGGAATTATTCTTAAATTCATATAATAATTTAATGTATTACTAAATCTTAATATCTGATACAATTTAGAAAGAATAATTACTGAATAATTTCTAATCCTAATTTATTAAATTAACTAAACTTATATAGGTCCAACCTTAATTATTGTGTATCAGTTCTAATCTTAATTATCACATTTAATGTACATTAATTTAGAGTATATTCCAAATTGACAGCTAAAATTTATTTTAAAATCAGTTGAACACACCGCAAACCTGAAAATTACTAATCATTAACAAACCTAAAATCGTTAGACAATATTTTTTGCTGTCAAAATTCATTTTTATGTACATAAAATTGTTTTTCAGATTTATCTAATTTTCGATTAATTATAATTTTTTTAACAAGAGATATTTTTTTAAAATTTAAATGAACATTTTGTAAAATAACTTTTTATACACAACTAATATTTTGGTATACATAAATTTTGCCAATTTTATTAAAAAGAAAGCATGATAAATATTGAAAAGAAGTAATAAATTAAAAATTTAAACATTATTACTTCCATTCAAAAAATATTTAATTTAATAAATAAGTTAAAATAAATGAAAAAAAATCTTCTCTAAAGTATTTAAAAAATGTATTAAAAATAACTAATGGTCATAAGCTTGAAAAGACGCAATATATTGACATATTTAATCTAATTTAAAGTATCCAAAATAAATTACTTCAACATTTAGGAATTGAAGGATATTTTATATAATTTTGAATTTTAAGCAATAACTTTTGCTTGCAACCATTGTTATACATTTCTTTTGTACAAAATGTTACGATACGCTAAATTTTAGAATTATACTGTTAAGAAAATTTATATTTATTGATAAGTGATACATACATAAATATTTGCAAATAAAATTAGCAATAATTACTGTAAAGCAAATATAGTTTCTTTACCATTAACTAAATAAATAGCATGTATATGAAATGTATTCGATCAAAATATCCACGCTCAGCAACTTTCAAATCTTGTCATAATAAAATTTAATATCTAAGAAAAGTTAGATTTGATAAGTTATTCGTTGAAACAAAATTCCATTTTGGTACAAGGCAGAAAGTATATTAAAATATATGAATTATACCTTTTTTTATTTTTTAATTATTCAGAACTCAGCTTCAAATGTAATGTAATATTTGTCATAATCAATAACACACATATTTATTGGATTAAATCTACTATTTCTATATTTAATTAGTTCTCTAAGCAAATGCTTATTAGAAATTTTTTTTTAAATTTAAATTTTGTAATTCTGTTCATTTGTATTTTATTATACGTTATGCAGTTTGATTTGAAGAAAGCTGAAAGCTAAGCACACAAATAACTAAAAAAATGATCTCTCTCTCTCACAACATAATTCAATAAAACTTTCAAAAGATTTATAAATAAATCTGAGATTCACGATTAAACATTTATTGGCACGTAAAAAAATAATACCTTGTGAAAATTATAAATGCATAAAACTTAAAATATATATTTGTCTCCATGAGCTTGTCATTAAAACAGTAACAAATTATTATTTATAATGAAGCAGAGGTATTAAAATTTTTAATTGCATTTATCAAAAGTCATTTAGTTTAACTGGTAAAAGAGAAAAAAAAAAAGAAATATGGCTTCATGTCTGGGATAGGGGAGTGTATCAGATATAAATTAAGTATGTAAATTTTTCCCATTCTGAGGAAAAACATGCACTATTTGCATCCAATATTTCATGCAGCAAAGTGACACCGTTAACATATTTGAAATGATAATCTTCTCTTATTTATCTACTTGAAATTAAGTTTTGCAAACCTATTTTCTGCCATCATACTTGATAAAAGCCATTTTTAAAGTTCACCGGGTTTTCTTGATGAGCAAGTTTTTCACTTAAGAATTATTTTTTAAATATGAATCTTCATTAGAATAGTACTTACAATTTAAAATAAATTTCGAAGCAATGAGAAAAATTCAGAAATTGATGTGGGAATCGAATTCAAGTACTGTACAAAAAAACAGCGATTTAATCCTACGGCCAATAGTTTAGCTTAAGTGAAGATTTAAAATATCTTAAAATTATTTTCGCTTTATTAGATGCATCATAATAAATTTAATACAAATAATTATGTCTCAGTTAAATAACACATGTGGTAATTGTATGTAGAATTATTTTCGTTTTTATTATTTATTTCTTGCATACACTTCACAGAATGTAAAACGGAATTTTTTTTATAAGTAAAGAATAAATGTTCTGAATAGAAATTCGTCCGAATTTTAATGCTACTGTTTCACATCAATCATTACAGTAGAATGTGGTGATAAAGAAGAAGGCAATTGGAATTAAATATTTATTACTTTCCTATTCCTGTGTGTCTTTCCTGAAGATGAAAAATATGCATAAACATGGTTTAAAAAGAATAAAACAAATATCGTTATAGACAGGTGCGTACACACATATGTTTATATAACATCACCATTTTATGTAGGACCGAAATGAGCTGAGTGAACAGAAACTCTGTGAAAAAATGCTATCTACAGATTTATTGTTACGAACAGTATTCTTATTGAAAAGTTTCATACATTGTATTTATAAATGAAAATAATCTATTAATAATTACGATATATGAGATACTTAGTTTTATATAATATCTAATGTTTACAGTCTTGGATTTTAAACTGAAATTCAGTTTAATAATAAAATATTTATCAAGGTATTTTCAGTTTAATGAATAATTTTGTGATTTTGCTTATACTTCAGTAATTTAAAAAAAACTTTAATTATAACAAAAGAAGTTTTAGAATTCATTAATAATTTAAGCAACAATTTAAAAATTTATTATTTATACATCTGTTCCTTTTTTTCTCATTTTTTTATGGATATCATCAGCAATGGTTTATAAATTACTTATTTTTTTCGATTTTATTTCTTTGCATCAAAAAAATAATGCTTTTTCTCAGGTTTCTACTATATTTTTATAGGTATTTTTGAATGTTTTAGCTGAATTTTATAACTTTCTTTTATCTTATATTAGCATAGTAATTTTATATTTTCTGAGTCCAATGAATTGAATTCTTAAATTATATAAATTATTGAAATCATATAAAACGACAATTAATAATTAGAATATATTTATAAAAACTACAAATAAATTTTTTCTGTAATTATTTAACTCTTATCAAGTTTAATGTATCGGTTAACTTAATCAATTTAAAGTAATTATTTTAATGAATAAGTGAAAGTCAGTGTTAGGGTACCAATCTTCTTTTACGGTTTTTTTTACATAATAATAATGCATAGACAATTAATAAAAAATAAAAGGAAACTAATATTTTTAAGCAAATATTTATTTCATTGCAAAGTATCTGTGCATAGAGAAATTACTGAATGCAGGAAAACTTATTCAAATAAAAAATCAAATATGCTGATTCTGTATATTAAGAATATTTTCAAAAAAGATTAAGAAAATCACCTTTCTATCGATGTTCAGTACATACGCCTTCTAATAAAAACAAATTTTGGTACATGAATTCTGAACAGTTCTTACGAAATTAGACATTTTTGGTCTATTATTTTTGATTAATCAATTTCGCGAATGATACTCATATCTCATAAAAAGTAGCTACAATTAAAATAAATAAGGTTAGAACGAAGAGATCAGATAATAAACAATTTTCCGTTTTCTGGTTAGGAGTGGAGCAGTGGCGTAGCGAGGGGGGGGCAAGGGGGCTATCATGCCCCGGGCGCAGCTTGCAGAGGGGCGTCAAAATCATTTCAAAGATAAAAAAAATTTTCCAGAAAATTTCAATCTTAATTTGATCATAATATCAATTTTATTCGGAGAAATATGTTTTGCTTTTTATAATTCTTGCCTCATGTCCAGAAGAAAAAATGTCATGGAAAAATTAGACTTGGAAGACAGAAGAGGTTGTTCATGAAAAATCACGAGTCAAGAGCTCTAATGGGGCTTGCCATAAAAGAAACACTTATTAGATTTCATAATTAATAATATTTTTGCATAGCTTAATTCCTTTTTAAAATTGTGTACTTTTAACCATACTTTCGATTTCTGTTTCTTAATAAGTTCGATTGTAATTTTTCATTTTTTTTAATACTTTTTTTTAAGTTGCATATTTTGCTCAATATTTGTGATACTGTTGTTTTGTGCAACAAATCTTGTAAATGTGTAAATAACGAAAATACTTTAATTTTTTCATATAAAATTTCTGGAAAATACGATTAGTCAATTCCATATTTATGCATATGAGAAATTTTAAATTTAGTATAAAGTTATTGATAAAATTATTTGTGTCAATGTTATATGGTAATTTTTGGATCTATTATCTCAGGAAGATTACAAAAAAGTAAGCACATGACCTTTTTTAATTTTGTAAATACACCAAGATGCACAGTTCCCTTTATGAATCCTAATTGTTATACAGGCTAAGTCAAGTTTTATGCTAGTGAAAGTGGTAACAGTAATGTTAACAAAGCAAATAAATTTCTTGTACTCAAAAAAAAAGTTCAATGAATATCCACTGACCCTTGACCCCTCTGGATGTGATAGTTATTCAAAAATTCAAAACGTCAAAATTATTTTAGAAATTTTAGTGTTCTGAAATATTATTTACTTATTATTTAATTTCTCATAGGTTATTTTATTTCACGAGTAACATATTTCGTTAATATTTTGATTTCCTTTTATAATACAAAATGTGGATATTTAATCTTATTTTGACTACAATATCATAGTGAAACTTTGCTTGCAAAAAAGAAAATTGCATAAAATTGATATATTATTAATGAAAATTTGAAGAATTTAACTTAAGTCATCAAGAAGCGATATAGAAAGATGAGTTTCAGTTTTTATGGAGACTGAAACTATTATCCATTGTCTAAAAAAATAAAAGTAAAAACACATGTATTTTTATCTAAATGTAGCTTTTACTCTAGAGTCGCTTTATACTCCTGAGAAAATTCTTACTGAAAATGTGTTTCCTATTAGTTGTCCCCATTGGCCAAAATAATGTGTCTTGCAGCTGACTGACCTTCAACGAAAGGGGGAAAATTTTCTCAAAATACTGTTGCAGTATCAACACCCCTATAGGGAATTGTCTTCCTGGAATCGAAATGGTGGGGATCGAGTACTAATTACCTCCAAATTTTAGGAAAACACATGAACTTCTCCCCTTTGTACAGTTAACATGGTTAGTATATCATTTCTTTACTAACACCGCTTCGTAGGAAACGAAAATTTAAAGTTTTGAAAATCTGGAGTTTCGACCTTAAAAATATTATAGCAGTAAGTTATATTTCTGTCCACTATGTGTTTCTTGTAGATTTCAATATTTAATACATTACGCCAGTGTAAATATTTACTAGCATGCCTGTTGAGTTTTGAAAATTAAATATCAACTTATTCATTACTTAAAAAACTATTCATGTAAAATTAATTTATTAATGTTTAAATGTATTTATTCGGGGAAATAATTTTTATTTGTCTTGTAATTTTATTGGCTTTACATTATTTAAAAAAAAAAATCTTTTTTCAAATGGTAAAATTTAAGAATCTATATAAATGTTTTTTTTTTCTTTTTAAATGTTTTCTTTGTATGCTTAAGTATACAAAATAAATTTTAATTAGTTTAATTTATATGAAAAAGTATGTTTTAACATGAAAAAATCCCTCAAGAAATTGTGCATATTTCTCATTCTGTATTGTAAAATTTTAAAAATTAGTGTTGTCTTTAAATGATTTTGAAAGAAAAAAATTTAAGCTATTGCATGAACAGTACTTCCAAAATGATTCATAATAGTATTGAATTTTGATTTTAATAAAAATTAACTCCTATTTTAATGATAAAATATATTTCATTATCTTAGGAAAATAATTTTATTAAATGTATTAAAATATATTTAATAAAAAAAGCGAAAAATTTTCACTACTAAGATAATTGATTGAGAAAATCAAAATAAAATTATATGATATAAGAATTAAAAAAAAATTATCCCAGTACCTGTAATTTCTGATAATAATTTGAATTAATGAAAAACTTGAAAAAAAGAACATTTAATAATATAATATATTTATAAATTGTTTAGTTGAAAAATTTCTGATTTTATTAAATATATATAATTGGATAAATTTTATTTGAATTTATGTGTGCTTTGAAAGAAATTTAAAATTATTATCTGTATTAGTGTTTCTGTGCCTATCTGCATGTTGCATTGATAATGCTATGACATAATTTAGTTACCTAAAGTAAAATCATATAAAGACGTAATCAACAAAGGTCTTATAGTTTTGAAATCAGAAGAAATAGTTTTATGGTATCAAACTGAAACATTCATAAATTATAAATATTACATTTTGTGATATAAATTTTTTACGATAAAAACCATTTTGATTTCCGTTAATATTCTGAATGATATATAATTTAAGAAACTATTTTAACCTCTTAACCGGCTATCCCGAGCCCCTTGGAAGAGCCAATTAGTTTCACTGCAAAGAAAAGTTTCCAATTCAACTCCCAGATTTGATAGATTGGTTTCAAATCAGGCTTGGGAACAGGCTAGCTAAACGGTCACGGCTCATTTAACTAATGTCAGCATTTACTCAAAAATGGTAGAAACAGGCTTCATGGGAAGGTACAATTATATAAATGGTTTTACTTACATTACATTTTTGCTTTCTTATTCATATTTCGGTTTTCATTGTTTAAAACATTTTAAATTATTTATTGCAGTTTTAAGAGTGCAGAGTATATGACTTTTATTGGACTCTTTTTTTTTTTTGATGAAATTATATTTTAAAGTATATATATATATATATATATATGTATATATATATATATATATATATATATATATATATATATAAACTAATGAAATATCAAATTCAATTAGGAAGGAAAATTAACTGTAGAGACTGTTTCTTCCTCAGAATTGCATATTTAGGAATATTGTTGAAAGCATACCATAACCATTTTAAAAATCAATTTTACAAAATCGTAATCAACTTTATGTGCTTTTTAAAAGTATGTAAGTGATCATGAATGTTGGAAATACACTCCATCTACACTCATGTTTTTTTAATCCTGAAGTTTTATTTTGTTGAAAATATTATTCGCTAAAATTTGCTAATTAAAACACTACTTCTTAAACTAGTGTTCGTTTCAAAAACAAATTAAAATTAATGTATGACTGTAATGTGGGAATTTCATTTAAGAGTAAGATTTATAACAATAATGAAAAATTCAATTTTTCTAATAATTCTCGATTTTTTTTTTATTTCTTATTATTCCTTTTACAAATAAAAGCATTATACTTGTGATTTAAGCAGTATACATTCAAGAGATATTTTTATAAAATTCCTATTTTTAAAAGTATTTATTTCAGAGAAAAATATAGCAAATTATATTAGGTCCAATTTTACTGAGATAATAAGTTGATGATAAACATGGTTTAAAATAGTATTTGTATTCTAATTAGTTATTAGAAAAATGCAGGATATTGTTTGAGCATATTGTAAAAAGCAAGAAAAATATAGTGTCATATATGTATTATATTATGATTGTAACTAATTATATCTACTTATATCTATAATATATATTGAATTATTTCATGTTTAAAATTTTTTTTGTTTTTTAAAATAATTGTATTAGTATCTAAGATAAATAATCTCTTTAATTAAAAAATTCTAAATCATGTAAGTCCGATTATTCCTTTGACACTTTTATGAATCTAATATAAGTATTTTTTCTAGCTAGAATTGATTTTTGTTTCAAACTTGAAGCTAAACCTGAGACTTTAAATTAATATATTTTCAATTATTTTATAGAAGGTAAAGCATTCTCTTATTATTTGCATTGCATTCTTATTACAAGTATTCTCTATTATAATGTATTGATGCAGTTATAGCTTTTATTATTTAATACATTTTTTTCCTATATTTATATTGCATTACTCTTTTTAATTTCGAGGGGGCACCAAAAAAAGGTATCGTACCCGGGCGCCAATTATGCTCACTACGCCACTGATCAAGAGTTAATACAAGAAATAAATATGCAAAGATGGGAGGTAAAATTTTACCGTACGGTCACCCTTCGCGAAAATTTCAAAAAGTGGCCAAGGGTGACAGTATGACGAATTTCCGATCAGGAAAAACGGCGGTAGGAAAATGACTGAAATAGTGACAATTATTTCATGCATTGTTGGTATCTAACAATATGCTCAACTAATTTTACAAAATTAACAAAAAACGCAGATTTATAGATTTTAAACAACAATGGTAAAATAATAAAATTGATTTGTTAAATTATCCATGAAATTTTTTGATTAAATTTTATATTAATGAATTTAAATCGGTAAATATTCATGAGAAATTAATGTATATAAGGTTGCCAAAATACAAGTTTGCAGGGTTTCAATAAAAAATGTTCGCCAAATTTGCGCAAAAATAAAAGTCGCCAAGGGTGATCGTGCATTAAATCTGATCCAGATGGCACTCCAAATTATCTATATGCCTGGAACACTGAAGTTATACACTTGAAATCCTAGAATTTTGTAATTGATGAAGAAAAATTGTGTGAAGAAAAATAAAAATGATATGCACACTGAATAATTTTAACAATAAAGTGCAAACTAC